>OX439038.1:65251575-65694458 GCA_949317995.1 Acholoe squamosa | reverse complement strand
TGATTTATAGGTGTAGATGATATCAGTGAAAGTGCCAAAGCTCACTTTTGCAATGTGTTTTGAGTGTTTCTACAGCGAATGTTGTAATCTTAGGCTAACCTGATAAATAATAGCAATGTATGGTTTTCTCCTTTTTTTCCATTATATGATTTTCTCATTTCTTTCCTGTAGATTTGTCTTCTTTTCGTTCATCTTCCGGAATTGTAGAATAGTTTCCCCAAAGCACTGGTAATCATTGGCCCATAGATCAAAATGAAATCAATCAAAACACTATGATTAACATTTTCATAACGTAGATTCATGTAAAAGCACCCATCGTTTCTGAACTTCCATCAATTGTTTCTCTTTACCTGCTTGCTGACTGCTAAATCTTGACCACTCCCCCCACTAGCTGCCACAACCAATTCCCCACCCAATCTACCATCACCATCTACCTGCTGGCCATCTTTGAACTATAGCCCTCGATTCAGTCACTTCCGTCACCATTCTGGCCAGTCGGCCTGGGGGAATCAAGGTCGGATTGGTCAGAAAGCTAATCAGTGTTCTCAAAGGGCTCGTTCATATTCATTTATCCCCAGTATGCTTCCTGGTGCTGTGATTAAGCATTAGCCATTTGGTAATTGTGTGTCGGAAGTTTGGAGAAGATATAGAGGCATTGTATTGAGAGTTTGGGACACTATGAAGGAGTAGAACTGGTTTACTAAAAGGTACGGATTTATGGTCATATTCAGCACAGCTCATTACTTTATTGATGTATTGAGTCCAATGTGGTTAAGAACCTATATATAAAGGGGTACACAACCACCAATATTATCCAAGTTTCTATTTTGTATCTGCTATGTATCTAAATTGCAGTGTCCTTCATACTGATACTGCTCATCTGAATTTCCACTGAGAGCCAAAAAGAAACCTTCTTTCTAGCTGCTCTCCACTGACGTTTAATCTTATTACTCCATAAGACGAGTAAAAATTTAGTGGTAGTTTCAAAGTTTTCTAATTTATTTTTCCAAAAAAACAATTTCCATACATGCCCTTAAAAGGAAACACAGGAAATAGGCATTGGTAACTAAATAATGTATGGATAACCATCAACGAATGCCTTGTATCTTCATACTTTACTAAGTTTATTGCACGATTCTCACATGTTAAAAACAATGAGAAATCCATTGCCAAAGGTGGGGTTCGAACCTTCAATCTATCGACTGAAAGTCCTGCATGCTAACCACTATACCACACAATGATAGCTGAGAGAGAGAGACATGTCCAGGACCTACCATAGGCAATGTGGAAGGGGGGAGGGGGTCACAACCCAGAATGCAACCCAGAAACCAATGAGAAATCCATTGATTTTATTACATGATGATTCAATAGAAAATCAATAAGGTTGAATCCAGTACAGGATTCGAATCCATGACCTAAAACACATTCTAATTTAGAGTTCAGAGCCTTATCCTTCATACCAGTAGTCTGGTACTGCCTTGACTGCCTCTATAACTAGAATAATGCCCTTCACACTTTATGTATATGACAATGCTGGGGTTGCTACCACACAGGGCTGGAAGACTAAAGGTTATATCCAATTATACCACGATTTCTGGGTTACACAGTGCTTTTTGGTGGCTATTCCCATCCACATATCTGTCAATATTGCACACCCTGTAGGCTTTAATATTAATTTTCTAAGGCTTGCGGTTATCCATGGATAACCCACACTTAGTGCAGTTATCCATGGATAACTGCACGCCTCTCATGTCCTTCCATTTCATATGTTACATGTTAAAACCAACAGAATATTTCATTTCCATGGTAGGGGTCGAACCTGCAATCTCAGGTCCTTAGTCCAACTCCCTATGCAGTGCGCCACAGGGACTGACGAGAAATGCTCGGTTCGAACCACGTCTGGATATGATACAAAGCCGTGTGCACTGTCGCTGTCTGCTGCCGGGCGATGAGGTGTATTATACACAAACATAACCGCGAGAAGCATTGAATGGAGGAGACATGGTGGTCTAGCGGTTAGCGCCTTGCGTTCAGCCGCGTGAGGTACGTGGTTCGAGCCCCAGCCCGGACGCGTCTTTTTTCGCCGTGTGCGCTGTCGCTGTCCACTGCCGGGCGAGGAGGTGTATTCTACACAAACATAACAGCGAGACGCATTGAAAGCTTTAGCTGTCCGCTGCCGGGCGACGAGGTGTATGTACACTATTTTTCCCGGTGTGCCGCTGCCAAGCCTAGCCGAGACTGGCGCTGTCGCTGTCCGCTGCAGGGCAAGGAGGTGTATGTACCTGTACACACACTATGGGGAGGGGGGATAATTTTTGTTTTCAACTTGAATTTATTGGTATTCTATTGATTATTTATTGGTTTCGTGGTATAAAATAAGTAGACAATGGATAAGTCATGACTCGTGTGTGTTAGCGAAGGCTAATAACACTCGGCCTACGGCCTCGTGTCATTATCCTTCACTAACACACACTCGTCATGACTTATCCATTGATTACTTGTTCACTAACCAGCACCTGGCCCAGTGGAGCAGGCAGTATGGTATTATTGGACTCTAGGGTTGAATGAATAAACCCCACCTCTGCCAATGGATTTCTCATTGATTTTAAAATGTAACATATGACATGTCTGAAATAGTGTTGATATCCACCTCAAATGGTGCTGATATCCACCTCAAATAGTGCTGATATCCATCATTGATTTGCTCACATGAGTCATGCAATATGCAGAATTATCAGAACGGGAATATCCAGGAAAAGCACTGCGAGTCACAGAAATTGTGTAATATTTATTAAGTGACACGATCTGCGAAAATGGGGCTCAGTGCAGGGGGCCCAAAGACCCCTGTTCCCAGTAAATGTCACTAATGTTCTCCTCCAGACCATCAGACCATCCGAGATGGCCTGCACAGACGGTACACATCAATTTGTATTCAGGTCCAGTGGGAAATAACAGGACAACATGCTGACATACACACAGTATAACAATACAAGTACCAGTTGTCAGGATGTTAGAACCAAAAATGAGGAGTTTACAACATCTCAATAGGGAGGTTTAGCAGTGACTACGTAGGTAATATAATGCAGACGTGCAGCATACTTACAGCACTGCTACGTCTGCGTAAAATCAGGTTTGAGTGACGTATGTCGTGTTTGCTAAACCTCCCTATTATGCAATGGAGGACTGGCTCGGGATTCACCAATGAGACAGTGGACAGCACATCAAGAGACAAACACTGCTCAAGAGTTTTGGGACAATGAACATTGCAGAGATGGACAATAATCATTGGCAGCAATAAGAAGCTGACTGAGTGCCATCAGTAAAAAGGGACGTTAAGCAATGGGATGAGGCAAGAGGAAGTAGGCATGAGAGAAGCTACTGTGCAGTAAGGTTAAAGGCTATAAACAATATATAATAAGGATGGTGAATAGAGAGCCGAGTGCCATGGACATCATGGGCCAGGATGATTGCTAATGAAGTCCACACAGTAAAAAAAAAACTCTTCACTGGCAACAGTGGGTGCTAGGGGTTCACCGTTATTTTAGGGTTCACCGTAGCTCCCAGATTAACCATAAAGTGAATGGGGATTCTTCATAGTTCTGTATTTTTATGGTGAATTACCATTTCTTTAATATTATGTTAGGGTTGTCCAGGCTACCTCTCATATACCCTTGTATATCCACACTTGTCCATCATCAGGGCACTGTAGACCTACTGCCTAAAACGTTGGTATGCTGGTCATAGACTGGTCTGGGTGTATGTTTATAACTGTCAATAGTAATGTCGTTTCTAATTCCTATTTGAAATACCAGATACAGGCCCACTATTAATCATGTTTTCAAGTCTATACAGGATATGTATCTATAAATAGGTATTGTGTATCATCAATATGGTATAATCCGACATATTTTCAATAAAAAATGTTATTTTGTCAGACAACTGGCATGCAATACTTCTCAATGTGGTCATGGTGTTCTATCCAGTGATATGCAAATAAACTACAGTTTAGGGGGTTCAATGTGAACCTTACTCATTTCACAAAGCTGCACTCTTCCATTACCGATTACGCATTTATGCGTAGTTAGGGCCAATTTTGGCCGATTTTTGACCGATTTTGAGTTCCCTATACCTTCCTTAAAATCCATTGAAACTCTTCGAATTTTTTTGTTGACCCTAGGATGAGTTGGGTTCTCCACAGAGTCCAAATGACTAGTCTCTATCTTTTATACATTTTGCTTGCCAGTTTTATAAACTTGAGACAAAATGTTAAATTACCACAAAGGTTTTCCATGGATTAAATCAATATTGTAGTGGTCAGCGGAAAATGTCATGGAGAAACCGGGACTCGAACCCGGGACCCTCCAACTTCAAGCGGATGCTCTACCCCTGAGCTACTTCCCCTGGCGTGACATTCTCTACCTTCAACTACACCTGGATCGGTATGATACACACACTAGGGGGCAGTGATTACCTGGTACCGAGCTCTCTAGAGATCCCCCTCGCGAGGCGGGACCACTCGGTATCTCCACCAAGTACGGGGAATTACTGCCCCTACAATATCTAGGCTAAAATCATGAAAAATCTCAATTTTTTTGGTGAAAATTGACTTTGTACATTTTTTTCATGCTCAACAAAATGGCATGGATTTTTTTTTGTGTATTTTGATGCATTATTGGCTATTTTGGCTGGTTGCCATGGGAACCAAATAAGAATGTTTTCCAAATTTCCTTATCTGCCAAACTTCCAACAAAACTTGATATCTACTACAATATGCACTTTATACCATTGCAATTGATACAGGGAGTACTAAGGTATTGCAATTTTAAGTTTACTCATAAGATCAACCTTTCTCATCATAACACCACTTTTATGATGATATATCTCAGTAATTAAACTAGATACAGAAAGCTTTGGTGTTGTTCTATCTGACTGATTAGCCTAACTTACCCGATCACCATTTTCCTTCTAATTTGAATATTAACAAAATTCCAACGGTTTTTGAGAGTTTACATTGTTAATTAAAAAACCTTAGTTTTGCTCTGAAATACTCTGGTAAAGGAAGAGTTAAATTTAAAGAGATGTCAGCAGACCACCTTAGGGTGAAACCTTGTATCCTTAGGGGATATCACTATCATTTTAGTTACAGTGATTCACCGTAATATTTTTTGGAGATTCCATAGTAAATTTTTTTTAACAGTGCAGGGTCATAGAGGGGTGTTGAATTCCACTTAATACTTGGGCGGGAAAGGAATGCCCTTAGCTACGCCACGCTCAATCGTCAACTGATGCGTGCCATGGAAAATACATGTTAAAGATGATTTAACATGTACATGTTAAATATGATTAGATTGTTGTTCTGGAAACCCCCTTCAACTTTCATTTAGGGCCACATCATCCCCATCTTTATTTGTGAGGGCCTAGGTTTTAGGAAAGCCTCATCTTAATCTTTGCTTTTCTTTTCATTTGTCGGGGGAGAAGGGGGGCAGTTACAATATTACTCTGGAGATTACTTCGCAAGCTTCTATGGTCATCATAGGCTTATTGAGTACTAATCCCTGCATTGCTGTAGTGTAAAACTAGGGCCATAAAAAGTCATTGCACATGACTGTTGTAGGTTATTACTACAACCAACTCCTACACTTTGGGGGGGATTCAAATTGGAATTACCCTAATCTTCATTAGAGCGCTGGGGACTTCCCTTTTATTATGGAGAAATTGGAGTGCACGAGGCAGGGCTGCAACAATGATGATTTGGTTCTAAGCAGTGCTTTAATCTACTATTTATAAAACAGGAGTGATTTATACAATCCTATGTATGAGGATAAACCTATCGCAAGTGCTGGTGGGCTACTGCACCATACGACCTTTAGATATTTATATGTGTGGGCATAAAGGTTATTGGTGAATTTGCAAGGTGTCTGTCTCAAGACGCCATACTAGTGCTGCCATCCTGGACATGTCGTCACACGTGCAGCACATGCACAACAAATTCTGAGTAATGTTCCGAAGGAAACCAGTGGCGCTTGTGCATCAAACCTACTGAATGATTTACTTTATGTCACCAATGGTTGGATCTTATCATGTAAAGTAAAGTCTTATCTATAGGGTTTCAAGGTATAGATGGCTTCCCTCGCTTAATTTATACCTAGATCTTATTTAAGATCATGCTGCAACTCCTTATGATATACATATTCACATTAATCAGTCATTCTATCACATTGATAGGCCCCCAAACAATGCATTTTCAGAACAAATGTACTAAAGTTGGACATTTCAATGAACCCCAGGCAAAAGACTCTTTCCATTCATTTTGATGATCTAGCAATCTTGAAAGAAGCATAACAGCCAATCCTTCCTGGAATTATATTATGATAGCTGAACGGTACTTACAAACTTTTCATGTGTCAATGTCCTCTTTCTAAGAAAACAACTATGAGACAATGTGAACACTACCCCTATATAATTTTTCAGACAGAAAGTGAAGAAATGGTTTGGTATTCACCTGATATATTAAACATTACCACTGCTGGGTTGGGACTGGTTCTAGGTAGAAGCCGGTGCCATTATCAATGCATTGAGAATGGCGCCAAGAAAGCAGACGATACTTGCAGGGAAAGACGACTCGTTTCGCGCCTGTTTTCTCCAGAGGTGTACACCGCCAATGCAGCTCAACATCATTCCTACAGTTCTACCTGCTCATATGGGGTGTGGGCACAATTTCAGAGTTTTAGAATCGAAATATCCTTGTTTCTGATGCAAAAATGCAGACTTGACATGTTTCTCTATCTGCAATATCCCGTTTGGTATTGCCAAAATAGTTTTTTTGTGGATAGTTTATAAGAATCCACTTTTGTAGACAATCTGTCAAAAGAGTTGATTCCACCAAAACCATTAATTTTGTCGTGCAGACAGTGGGCCGATTTTTGGGATTTCTCCTATCGGCTATCGGAAATTTTAGAAGAGTATGATCGCAATTTTGGCCTCTTCACCAAGGGAAAAGAAAAATCATTCATGATAATCATAGAGGCTGATAGGTGGCCGATAAAATCAAACTGATTTGATATTGTCGGCCACCTATCATGAGCATCGTTGTGTATTGGTGATGCAAAACGATGCATTGCCGATGCAAAACGATGGCAAATTTTGAGCATGTCCACAGAGAATGATTGTTGAACGATAGCTGGTCGATAGCTGGCTAATGGTCCAAAATCGTCGCAGATGGAAGCTGATGCAAACAGATGGCAAAATCATTATGATTCCGTCTTGGTGAAATCAACACTAAAGATATTTATATTGGCAAATTCTTAATGCTGCGGGGAAACCAACAGGCAGATTTCTTTTATAAGCAAAGCTTTATAAATCGATATACTACATGAAGAAGTGATAATAAAGACGGTTGATTTGAGTGGTACCTTTAAATAAATTTGTCCTATAGATGACATGATGTGTGGTGGTAGTAACAATGAACGATACAGGTTCGTTATCAAGTACTCATAACTCTGAGTTATGTATTTCCCATTCTACAACTTGTGATGATCCAATGATCTTTCCCTTAGCTGTATACAGCGATTATACAAACACAAAATAACAAGAGCAAACTAAACCAAATTCTAAGATATTATAAAACAATTGTCATATCCTGATAGAAAATTAATAATGAACAATACATGCAAGTCCTCAAAAATGCTGGGCACCAAGAAGCCTAAGAGCTGTCTTGAGTTGATTGACTGCAAATAAAAAGTGAAGAAAGAAAATGAGAAAGAAAAGCTAAAAAAGATTTCACAATGGTCTTCATAGGATTATGACTTGTTTAATAAACAACTCTTAATATGAGAACTAGCCCATAGCCATAGGCAATGGAAGCAGGATAGATTGGAAAAACGACAGGTGCCACTCAAATTTCCACCAGGCAAACCTCCAATTAAAGTACACCACAATTGGTGTTCAGTCCCAATGTTGTTTGAAACCAATGTCCCAATGTTGTTTGAAATCAAACATAGACTAGGGCTACATAGTATGAAGAATGATTGTCCCTTTCTACCTGAATGTGTACTCAACTGTCTATGTCCAGAAAATCTCTATTCATGTGTAGGTGTTCCGTTGTTCCTTTTTCCCCAGTTCATATTGGTTTCCCAAAAATCCTCTGCACCCCTTTACTGGAATTACCTCAACTAAACACATAGCAGTAGTATAAGGCATGAGACAAGTGTGCTGCATTTTTGTACCAAGATTGTGGTACAAGTGGGGTCAGTTGGGCCTGTGGTTAGGGGTGCTTGCGGGCCTGTAAACATCTCAGCACAACCAATCCATCAGAGTGATAGAGGACAGTGCAGGCTTAGAGAATGATGAAGTGTAAAGTGAAGTGCCCTCGGCTTTTACCTCAGGGCCACAATGAATCCCAAGGACTGTACTGTCCTGAGAGGCTGGCAGACACCCCAGCAACGAGATATATGTGAACCTAGCAAGACATTGCTTAAAGGGCTATTTCTAAGTATGGTGGACCTGTTGTACTTCATTTCATCCACAGGACACAAGTTTCCCGCATCATGTTTTATCCAGAGCTGCCTATAGGTTACAAACAGATGTGATATCCACAAAATACACACTATTTATAAACTATCACTACACAGTGCCCACAGAAAATATCCATAATAGTAGTTGTACATTGTCAGAAAGAGTCTGCAAAAAAGGAAGATCTCAGCAATCTATTGACACTCAAAGGCTACAAAGTGTTCACAGTGCAAGGTTGTCTAGGTCTCTGACAATGATCATGAATCGTCGTTATGTGGGCTGCCAGGGGGTCTAAAAAACATTTTGGACCAGCCTAAAAAGTTTTAGGGTACATATAGTACAGGTGTTGGGACTTACAGTCCATATATGTGGGTAGCTTAAATATCATTTTTAAATCAACAGCATGGGACCAAAGTTGAGGGTCTCCCTAGAGTCCAATCGCTAGTGATTGTACCATAGATCTAAGCAGTCTCTATGGGCTCTCTAGGGTCTAGGGTCTGTCTTGGTTCTAGGGTCTCTAGGGTCCGATTGCTAGTGATAGTACCATAGCTCTAAGCCTTAATGGAGTAGGGGGTTGATACTAACAGGCCAAGGTACTTTGATATAAAGGTCAATTAACATGTAAGAGATTATAGTTAAATGTATTATACACTGGGGCCAGACTGACAATAACAGTGATTAAGGGTCTCTCTAGGGTCTAACACGAAACTACCCCAACTCTTTCATCCAAACTGGATGGAGTACCCAGGCCTAGATATAGGAGCTAGACTTCCAATTTCTTTATGCATCTAGGGGCATGTTAAGGCTCTGCATGGTATATCTAAATCATCTCTTAGCTATTGGAATAATCGAACATGGTTGCTATGTTAGGTTCTCTCTAGGGTCTCTGCCCATGTACCTTCAGTGACACAGCATAAAGAGTACAGTGGCCACATATTCCTATTTGTGACCCATCCTAACAAAGTGGTACTGAAGTCGAACATTTAGAAGCCTAGATATGGCCTTTTCAAGTGGTATAGTTTTAAAAATTATCAGATTTTTCAAAATTGACATTTTAGCATTTTTCTAACATGTTGGTAGATATCTTTCAGAATCCTTGCTTACTAAACTGGATTTAAGCCTCAAATGCCTAAAAGACATAGCTTTTGATTTCATGGTTATATAGAAATACATAGGAATTATATAGAATTCATAAATTACATAATGTTTAATATGTCAATTATCTCACGATTCTGGCCTCTACAGTGCTTTTTTGCTCATAACCCCAGTTCCTTATCCAGCCATAACGCACTCTCAGACCTTTTGATCGTCTTCAAGAGGCTGCTGGTTTCAACCTGGACATGTTAATAAATTGTTCAATGGTTCAATATTCCACTCCCGCTGCACGGTCATGGAATATTGAACCATAAACCCGCGAGTGCTCTCTCATAACATCGATTAAACACTTATTAATCAATTTTTAATTGATCAGCTGATCTCTTCCCTCAGTTTCCTGAGTTTCAGATCGCCCTTTGTGTTGGCAGCTTCCCTCAATTCTCGATCTGCAGTGTGACGATCCTTATCAACCTTAGCCTAGGCCTCAGTTGTGATTCACTCTGTCTCTCTCTGGACCAGAAGGTTGGGGTGGTTTATCAGAAAATACCTCGACTTCCTACCTCAACTCCTGTGTCCTGTCAAGACATTTGCCTTGTGATTATGTGTTGAATTCACTTCAGTTTTCTTATTCAGTTTCTTCGAATTATCCTTAGTTCCAGTCCTTTTGGACTTCTTCTTATTCAACTCTTATTCAACTTTACGAGGTGTTTTCAAGTTCTCTTTTTTTCATTAGGATTTCATCCTTTTTGTTATTCCATCTTTCAGATAGTTCCTTGCATTCAGCGTCAGCAGCTTCTCTACCCTTCCAATGTCGTAATCTACAGATGTTTGATGTATTAGTCCTACCGGTAGGTAGATTTAATATCATAACGGTTGACTCAGAGATGTCACTACACGAGGACAATCCTACCCTGAAACTAATTTCTTAGATTGCAAGGGTTCATAAATTCAAAATACCTTATCTTCAACATTAAAATGTTGATGCTTCATATTAGTATCATAACCAATTTTCTGCCAATGAGCATTTTTCATTAATTCAATTCGAACTAGCTCGTAAGCTCATTTGAAATGTTCTCTCAATGATTTCACAAACATCACAGAGCATGGGGCTTCAGGACTGATCCCAATTACACCATAAACTCAGTTTGCAGGCATTATGATATCCTCTCCAAACACTAAAAGGTTTGGAGAGCAGTTCGTTGAAGCATGTACAGTGCTATTGTAAGCATGTACCATGAAGTCACATTGCTCATCCCAATCATCAACTACCATCATACAGGTGTTTCCATGAGGTGGGGGTTCTAATCCCCTTAATATGATGTCAACAGCTATTCGAGCAAATCTTACCCCGAACAGCTCTTGCATCAAAGGAATTTTACCCATACTAGGGCCAGGTTTGTTCTTACCACATTCAGGACAACCAGATGTAACCACCTGGTAAGATCGCTACTCATTCCAGGCCAATAATAGCACCTGAAGAGACCTTTTCTTCCCAAAATCTCCACTTGTTTTGTGGCCATGACAGAAATACATGATGTCACATCTCATTGCCATAGGAATCACTAGTTGCAAAATCTTATCCTTAGTGGGACAAGTCTTCCAACGACAGAGTCACCCGTCTATAATTTCAAGCTTGGTCCATTAGGCTTGAAATTTACGAGTTTCTCGATCTTCAATAGATATGGCAGGCCTTTCAGGCTTCTTACCATTCTTTAGTAGTAAAATTACTTGTTTTATTGCAGGGTCATTTTGTTAAAACTGCTTGATGGTCTCAGGGGACCATTCAACAACATTTTCCACACAGAGATCAGGCAAGGGTTCAATACCTCGAACTTTCTTTCGAGTTTGAACTCCAGCCAACACAGCATTGAGTGTCCCACAATCACTGCAATCAAGTTTCTGACACTTTTGTATCGGTCATCTAGACAACGCATCAGCATTTACAAGCTTTGAGCCTGCTCGATGTTGGATTTTACTGTGTTCCAACCCGAATTCAGATAAATGAGCTAACCAGCATCCAATCATCCCTTCAGCATCTGAAGTTTAAAAGCCACTTCAAAGATGAATGATCACTTCTCAATGTAAAGTAGGAACCCCATAAAAAGTGCCGAAATTTCTTAGTATACAGCACCACAGCCAACAACTCACGTTTAGTGGTGCAGTAATTTCTTTGCGCTTTATTCAAAGTATTACTTACAAAACCAAAAGGAACCTCAATTCCATCTTGGAAATAGACAGAGCAGCCCCTATGCTATCATTACTAGCATCAGTATCAAGGATGAAATGCCCTTCCAAAGATTGATATTTTAACACTGGCGTATTTGCAAACAAATCTTTTATAGCTTGAAAAGAATTGTCTTGCTCACTACCCCATGGGAAACGTTCTTTAGCCCGTCCTGGAGTCTAATGTGCAAGTATCTGTAAATGATAACTTACTTTGGAGTAGTTTGGGATAAAGTCTCGATCGCATGAGCAAATCCCAGAAAGGTTTGAATCTCCCTAGCATTTACAGGCTTAGCCCATTCTGAAACTGATTCTCAGGGTCAGCTTTTATGCCATCGGGTGTTATAATTTGGCCTAAGTAAGTAATAGATGGTTTAAATAGATTACATTTCTTAGGCTTGAGTTTTAATCCATTGGCTTGGATCTGTTTTAGAACAAGTTCGAGATTACTAGCACAATCCTCAAAAGTCTTTCCAAACACAACAATATCATCAAGATATACCAAACAACATTTCCATAGGAGATCACTTAACATGGTCTCCATCATGGCTTCGAACTTTGCTGGTGCATTACATAGCCCGAAGGGCAATACATTATATTGAAATAGTCCCATATGACTTGAGATTTTGCCAATACCCTGACTGTAAGTCCAAAGTACAGAAATACTTATTCCCTCCGAGACAGTCCAAAGTCTCGTCTATCCTTGGTAGAGGATAGGAGTACTTTTTGGTTACACCATTAAGTTTTTGATAGTCCACACAGAACCTGATGGTTCCGTCTTTCTTTGTAATCATACAAACAGGACTAGACCACAGGCTGGTGCTAGGTACTATAACTCCCTGTTTCAATTGGTTAAGGATTTGCTTTTCTGCTTCGAGCTTCTTTTTCAAAGGCAAAGGAATTTTGAAGGGTTTGGCATCTCCAGTATTGATACTGTGTAGGACTTAATCAGTCCTACCCACAGGTCCACCATCCTCCCTGAAGGCAGGAGAGTATTCTGTTAAAAAGTTTCGAAGTCTCCTTTTCTCATCTATGTTAGTCAATGAAGAGTCATGAACTAGTTTATCCAATTCATCTGTCATTTGCCCTATATGTTCACTCTTATGTGAATATATAATATCAGACCCTTGAGTCGTCACTGGGACTTCTGTCCAAGCTCCATTACCAACTAATGTATCGACAGATTCTAACCTTAGAGAATTTAATCTCTTCTGGTTAGGTTTGAACACCGCATCAGCGCCCTTCAACGCGAGGTTCGAGGAGCATAACACGTCCTAGTAGAATCTTCACTGTCTGCAGTACCATAGCAACGGAAGACACATGTCTGAACACACATTGGATTTTGCAGTTATATGGATGCCTGACCTTCAACAATCCACGTTTTGGGTCCAACACAGCACCATACAAGCTAGCAAAATCCAGCCCAATTATTCCATCATCACTTACTTTCGCAATGGTGGGACACATGACGAAGTCAAATCCACCCATTTCGAGGTGTATGAAGGTTTTACCAAAAGTGTGCATACGGCTACTGTCCGCCGTGCAAGCATCTACACCTACTGAAAGTGTATCAGGCTTACCAGACATCAGTTCGAAGAACTTCTTGGAGATACACGAATGGCTGGCAGCAGTATCTATCAAGAATTCCCCGACCTGTTCCTTCACCGATACAGTAACATACCATCTTTTCTCTCCTAGAGGGAAGGATTCTCAGAAAATCGAACTTGTTCTTCAGAGTCACCAAGCTCCCATCTAAAGCCTTTCAGAAAAGCCAAACATGGATGGTCTGGTGGAAGGTGTGTCACACTCACCCGGGCCTGCTCCCTAACCCACCCTTCCTCGTCTTCAATGCAGGATTGCTCTCTCTGGCCTCAAATCCTCTGATTCACCAACACATCAAAGCTCCTGGCCCAGCCTGGAGTGAAAGGATCCTTCTCAGTTACCAGCCTCCCAGGAGAAATTGGCTCCGTTGACTGTTCGATCTTGCAGTTTCCGGTATTCTGGCAGTCCCTTTCAGGGATCACACCTTTTGCCATTAATGTGATCCCCTCTAGTTTTCCTCAATTTTTACTTCACCCTTACCTTCTTCAATAGCTGTAACACGAGTAAACACAGGCTTTGGAGCAGTGTATTCGTGGGCATAATGACCCATCTCTTGACATCTAGTAGTGTAGTAGTGGTGTTGGATGTAGTCAAAGTTGGTATAGAGGAGGACCTCATACTTCGAGTAGTGATTCAGTTTTAGGTTAAGCATCCCAGCCAGGGGTCTTCTTACTGAACATCCTTCTAGGAATATATTTCCTTTTCATAACTTATTTCACTTGGACAGCAGAAATGCTTCCGTCTTCTTCTTCAATCTCTATGATCTTAATATCAGAATCACCCTCATCAGTCTGATGCATGGAAGTGACAAGGCTCGCCAGAGCCATAGCCGTAGCAGCTGCGTTTATGGGGGCTTTAGCCCATGTCTGGGCCTGTCCAGAGGGTCCAGAAGAATCCCACCTTGGGCCCTTGTGGGTGTACTGTCTAGGTCATCTAGGTTTTGCCTGAACTAAAAGTTCCTTTCTTGGCAATCTAGTCAAAATTAGAGGAGCTACAGTAACGACAAGGTGCGGTATAGTTAAAGTGCATGCATGCAGTATGATTACAGAGGCTTTATTACTTTAAAAATGTATGGTCCATCAGACAGATGAGGTAGTTGAAGCAGCTACTACTCAAATCTGCAGTGGGAGGGGACACAGGTGCTTGGTATATTGGAAGTAATGGCATGATTCTTGTAAAGTAATATAAGAAAGGGTAGGGGTAGTTTTGCACTGTGCCACCAGTGAACCAGCCTCATTTGTATGGTTGATTCTCATAGGTTCGGCGAAATGTAAGCATCACTCCATGGCATTATTTTATCTCATGCCACTACTAGTCTATGTTTGATCCTCCATTACAGCCAATTTTTTATCAGATTAGGTATTGTGATGCCATTGTTTTGACTATCACCTCAATTCTCTTGCCCATGCATGATGCTGTCAAATGCTGGCCACTGATAAAGGATAAATGAATCGGATTGCTTTTTCTGTGAATTTTAGAGCTCTTCCACTTGTCTGATTTCTTTGGTCTGATTCTTTATTGGTTCCCAAAGGCCTGCTAGTGGGCATGGTAATATCTATCATGCCAGGTCTTTCCGGTTTTCAGCCAACTTTTTGGTGCCCGATGGCAACAGCACCCAGTTAAAAAACTGTGGAGTTCTTCCATTGACCTGATTCATGCACGATTCACACACAATGGATAAGACAGGTTCTGAGTCAGGCCAAAATTGGACGAAATTATAAGTAGTATTTCAAATCTATTCTGTGGCTAGTCATGGTATTCACCTTAGATAATGCAACCCCCACAGCTGATGTTTGTCTAATTTTGGATCTAAGATCTGACAAGACTCATTGTTCCTTCTGCTAATTTATGCATTATAGCTAAGCAGCATAGTTGTGGAGTATCAAAATTTATTTTAATTAGCTCCTTCATCTATGTTTGGAGATCATATACACAAAATTTAATGCTTTGTAAATAATTAGTTCAAGAATCTGCTTTTGACCTGTAAACATAGAATCTCACCTTGCTCCAGGCTAGATTTTGACCTTACAATATGTACATTGTTAAAGGCACTGTGCAGCATGTTGTAGAATAATACCTCTACATCTATGAGAATGGAATCAGACTACCAAGGATAACTTAGTGTGGTTAACAGACCAACCCTGGACAAGTTACTATACATGATATAGCCCTGCACATCAGCCATCCAGCTCCTGATACCCGTAATTTGCTAATGCTACCAGGAAGGGTCAACATATCATATAGATGATTACAATTAAGTGAAACACTGATCAAGTTTGATTAGTTGAGTAAAGGATAGGCTAAGGATGCTAATCACTCTACTCTGCCCAAGGGTCAGAAATGGGCAATGGTTGTAAATGACATAGGTCTTATCAGACTAGGTGTCTACTGATATAATCACTGATCAGATGGACCTCGAGCTCTGTTCAAGGTAAATGCAAGTCCATCTCTGTGTGTACATCCTGCTACAAATATACAATTGATTGCAATTGATCGATTTGCAAATAGATACACCATATTGCCCAAAGCATTAGACAGTACATTGTAAGAAGGGAGCATAGCCTTTAGAGTTTTTGGAGTTACTTACCACGTAGCGGCCGGGAGCGCAGCGACCATAGCAACTTCATTATGTTTTCGGTTTGTCAGTGACGTCACTGTCATCTTGTGACGCAATTTGTGACATCATACATCAGCTGTGACGTCACATGTCGGCCGCAGAGTGGCAACTCCTATCCGTGGTCCTTGAAACATTTTTCTTGTTTAGGTCTGAATATGTTTAAAGTTTTTTTTGTTTTTCAAAGCCTAAGCTCTAAAAATAAAACAACACAACTATTTTCAACAATTAGGTTTTAGATTGACATTTTATTTGTAGTATTGAACCAACAGTTTCGGCACATGTGCCTTCATCAGGGTTAATCAAAATTACAAAATCCAGTCTAAGGTAATATGTGAGTCGATGTGGACGATGGTGATGTCATAGTACAATGAGTTATAAATAGATTATGATGTAATGATGATGTCATAGTATGATTGGTGTAGTATCACAGCTTTCTGATGGTAGTTAGAAATTATTATTTTAATAAATAGGTAATTATAGCATATCAATAGCATATAAAAAAATTTATATTTAAAGTTCTAAAACAAGTTATACTCTTTACTCATCTAAAATGTGCTTGAAGTCCTTCTTAAATCATCAATGAGGGAATTTCATATGGAAGAACAGAAAAATGAGGCAACATGTAGGTTTGGTCATTAAATTTTAGATCTTGTATCATTTGGATCAATAAGCAATGCTATCCATACATACCTTAACTTGTAGTCCAAGAGTAGATAGAGCTTCATTCAGCCATTCTGTTGTACTTTATATAGGTTACTCTATATTGTGGATAATGGATGTGATGATATTCCTTAGGTGACGTCATCGTCATCACTCAAGGCAAGATCGTCAGTGACGTCCGATACTGGAGAGAGTGGTCTTTTCCTTGGCACAGTGGATGTTGTGGCAGATGATGTTGTCGATGATGTAGATGATGTTGCGTTGCTGCTAGTGTCTGAGCCTGAGCTGGAGACACTTACTGAGGAAGTGCTCCTGCTGGGGCTGGTGGGGTTGGAGAGTAGTTCTGTTAGTTTTTCCATAGGTGTTGGTGTTGGTGTAGTCTGGTCTTTGATGTTGTCAGTGGTGTTGTTGGGGATGGGGTCTTTGGTCTTGTTGTTTGAGTTAATTTTGATTAAATTCAGAGGATGTTGCATCCTAGGTTTTTTTCGAATAGTGGGGTCATTGATGGTGTTGTCAGGTGATGTGGATGATGTTGACTCACCGGCATTGGTGTTGTTTGGTGGTGTTTTCTGGAACTGTTGTTCTTTTAGAGGTTGGGCTTGGGTGCTGATTTTGTACTTGAGGGTTTTTGGGGCTTCCTTGTTGGAAGGCCTCTTCCTGTCGATTTTGGTGTTGTTGTTGGATGTTGAGGTTGTTGGGAGTGGCTTAAAGATGTTCATGTGGGAGTCCTTGCTTTTTGCAGGTGGCGACGAGCCATTTCCTATAAGAAGCGGAATAGTTGTAAACAACCTTGAATTTAAATGTGGGAAGTTTCGTAGGGTCTACAGGTGTTTTGAGTTTTTTAATTAGTTTTTCACTTGGTGTTGGCGTTGTTTTAGTAGGTTTTGGAGGTTCAGCAAATTTGCTGACCATAGTTAATGGGCCCAGGAGTAGTACTGTGTTATGCACAAGTTTATGATGCCTTTTTAGATTATATGGTCGTCGAAATGTAGAAGGACACTCAGTACAAGTGTACCTACCTTCTATGGTGTAGTTTGATGTTGACTGGCCATGTACTGCATTCATGTGTTTCTTAAGAGTTCTGTTACGCTCCCAAGAGCCACAAACGGGGCAAGTTTCCCATCCGGGCATACTGCTTTTCGTTGCGGTACTCATGGAGTTGTTGTTTTAGTCAATATACAAGTTTTTTGAAGTGCTGTCAGTTGGTTTAGCTGTTGTTTAAGTGCTCCGTGAGTCGTTCGTGTTTTTTGTTTAGAATCACGTCGTAGTGTGACGTCATTGGCTGTCATTGCGCCGTTACCCGGCGCATATCATAGCAACGGTTGCTATGGGAGTCATAGTGACGGATTTGTTGATCTTGACGGTAGCTTTCGGTGTTGCCGTTGTGTGTCATGGTTTTCTGTTGATTATGCCGGTAGAAGGTAGCCTTCTAGTTAAAATAATGTGGGTGTGGGTTGTTTTAGTTGGTGGTGTTAACAGTCTTTGTTGGTTTTGGTGTAGTAGGGGTTGAATTGATTGTGTGGTGAAAAAGGGTGTTTTGACGTTGTTAGTACAGGGGCTTCGGTAGTGGAAAAGGGTGTTTTTGAGGGTTAGAGTTGAGTAGTTGGGGAGCGAAATGATGTTGTTGATGTTGATGGTGGTAAGGTATGATGTGGTGGTGTTGGATGTGTGTTGTCTTTTATCAGGAGTTGTTTGGTGGACTTTTTCGGATTTTTTTGGGTTTTTTGTTGTTGTTTATTTGGTGGATTGGGTGTTTTGAAGTGAGAATATGGTGTTGTCATGTTCACTTTTGTTGTTTCTTGGTTGTTTTCGGGGGTTTGTCATTGATGACATTGGTAATCCTTGGATCCTGTTATGGATACAATGCCAGAAAAATTCATTGTGAGTGGATGGGGGGTTTGGTACAAAGTACCGGCTGACATATCAAGGATTGAATGGGTTTTGATGTTGGAAAATAGGATCCCAAGAAGGATACGGTGCTGTTGAGTTAATCATGTTTTTTTGTTTTTCAAAGCCTAAGCTCTAGAAATAAAACAACACAACTATTTTCAACAATTAGGTTTTAGATTGACATTTTATTTGTAGTATTGAACCAACAGTTTCGGCACATGTGCCTTCATCAGGGTTAATCAAAATTACAAAATCCAGTCTAAGGTAATATGTGAGTCGATGTGGACGATGGTGATGTCATAGTACAATGAGTTATAAATAGATTATGATGTAATGATGATGTCATAGTATGATTGGTGTAGTATCACAGCTTTCTGATGGTAGTTAGAAATTATTATTTTAATAAATAGGTAATTATAGCATATCAATAGCATATAAAAAAATTTATATTTAAAGTTCTAAAACAAGTTATACTCTTTACTCATCTAAAATGTGCTTGAAGTCCTTCTTAAATCATTAATGAGGGAATTTCATATGGAAGAACAGAAAAATGAGGCAACATGTAGGTTTGGTCATTAAATTTTAGATCTTGTATCATTTGGATCAATAAGCAATGCTATCCATACATACCTTAACTTGTAGTCCAAGAGTAGATAGAGCTTCATTCAGCCATTCTGTTGTACTTTATATAGGTTACTCTATATTGTGGATAATGGATGTGATGATATTCCTTAGGAGTATGATGCACTCTTTGCCTACTACAGATATAGTATCAGGTGATTTATTGAAGTCCAATATCTAAGGATACCACATCTAAACATGATATCATAATGCTTAACACTATGACCTTGAAATATGTGTGTCAAAAGTACAGTGCTTCAATTGAAACCCAGAAATATAAGGACTTCTTTGAGATAGCAAAGAAAACATGCACCATATTATCCCTAATCATTTACATATATTATAAACCTTACACACTACCATTCCACAAATGTGATAACTGTATCAGCCAGAGACATTTTACAAAGAAAGAACAGTGAAATTCTGATGGTGCAGTTGGTGCTGCAGTGGCCTGTTTCAATATCATTCTATCCCACCACTTATTCAAGACAATCTTTTAGCCCTGACCCTCATTCAATACCAGTACTTTTTTGAAGATGCTGCACTTAAAACCACCCACTATGGAACTACCAGCCTTATAAGATATTCGTGTATAGCCAGGCAAAAAAGGGTCCCCCAGGGGAATAGTCAACTCTTAAATTCAGGACAAGAGATAATATCTCTGCTACTTTTAGAGTTACAGCTCTATGAACTTAGATGGTTGCTGACATATCCAAATCCCAAATAAGGTCTAACTTGTATATTGCACAAGGTATCTCAGATGATATGTATGATTAAGCATAATTATGCAAATTAGGGAAATTTTCACATTCTACACATTTTTTTCTCATAAAATTTGATCTGATAATTGGATTTTTACCATTTTTTCAACATATTGATCCTTGTGGGTGTGGCTACAAATAGGCTTATTTGATTCTTCAATTGTTAGTGAAAATAATGTTTCCATGGCAACAAATATCAACAAAAGCACTGATTTCTGCCCCAAAATGCCCCAAAACGTTCTATCTACATTCCAAATATGGAAGGTTTTCCTCAAACATGGGAATTTCCCATTAGGACTATTGTAATCTACATAAAAAAAAGTAGTATATAACAATTCTTTGGTTTATTTTCCCCATTTTAGGCCATAGTGGTGTCCTCCTGGTGGCCAGAATTGGTACTAATCTCCCCTGGACGGTCCTAGCTTGCCTCCTCACATTTGTACATGATTTTGCATTTGTGTGAACAGTCAGCTATGGTCAGCAATGGTCAAACAGACACATAACACAGTCTAGACCAATGGGCAGGGCCCATGGTGGTTGTGCTATGGGTCTGGCTATGACCGATATGTTAGACAATTATATTGATATAGGAAAATGATATATTGAAAATGTGTAGACATCACTGACTCGATAGAAAGGATAGACAATTGGGTCAGACAGTATCAAACATGTTTAGTGCTCCTGAGCAGATCCAGACATGTTACCAGACCATCGCAGTGTCCTTAAGATGTCAGAGGGGAAATGAAACCCATGTCAACAGGAGGAAATTGGGTAGTGTGCTCAGGGCTGATCTAGGAGGTGATCCTGGCTAGCAATATCTAGAAGTAATATTGGTGGTTTTCACTCATGATTCTACCTGTCTGTAACTCATGATTGTCAAGATTAGGCACCCATTGATAGGCACTCAACAATTTAGGGGGTCAGAGTTGCTGTATGAATTATCCTTAAATAGTTTGCATCTGAAGACCAAAAATGACCCTACATGAATGATGCCCTTTTACATAAGAGATGCCTGTATAAGATGGTTTATGTAGCGTTTAATGTATGTTATGGGAAAGCACGAGTGGATTTACGGGTTGATAATCCACCACCGCGCAGCGGGAGTGGATTATCAACCCGTAAATCCATGAGTGCTTTCCCATAACATACATTAATGCGTTTATCTAACATATTCATCTGTTATGTATGAATTTCTTACCTTATAGCCCCAGAATTAATCCATGAGAAGACATTTTGTAAGTGCATGCGATCTGCTCTGTTTGCCAACCCGCCGTTGCCATGTTGTCACTCTGCCCGACATACCTCCACCTTTACACACATTTTTCAGGTAGAATCCAAGCATGTCAAGTCCTGTACTTCTAACACCAACAAATATATGATCTCTAGATGGTGTTCGCATACATTTTGTCTCCATTTTCTTCGAAATAAATAAATAAGAATCCATTGATTTTTCCAACGCACACGGCCCAGTACACTGCCATTTCGTCTTGTTGACGAAGCGGGTAGGTGCCCAGATATACCTGACCTACTTTCGGTCAGCAATTCACTGAACATGATGGAATGGCCGTGTGCTTTGGATCGCTATGGAAAATCATTGGATTCTTATTTATTTCGAAAAAAAAAATGGAGAAATTAGGCATGGCATGTTCATATAGGATATGTAAGGATGTTTCTCTGTTAATAACTCCACCTGGCACCATTGAAATCTATGCTAACGAGGTCTGTAAACATCAGGTATGTCGGACAACTTTTTCATATCTTCCATGTATATTGGGTTCTACCACCGGTCGCCTTGGTATAGTGGAGAGCGAGCTCGCCTCCTGCCACAGCAGCTGGGGATCGATTCCCCGGTGAACCTAAATGGTTTTAACTGGAAAACTATGGCGTAGTTGACCTTGTATGCTTTGCCAATTTATTCACATGTCCAGATTGAAACCAGCAGCTTCTTGAAGATGAAGAAAAGGTCTGAGAGTGCGTTATGGCTGGATAAGGAACACGGGTTATGAGCAAAAAAGCACTGTCCAGGCCCAAATAGTTAGATAACTGATGACAAACCTAGCGCTGAGGATATTGGAGAGGATTGCTGGATGAGGGATTGATTGCAATGTCCAGAGCAATTTCTGATATTCTATGGATAAAGATACTACCAATTTCCGGTGTAGGTCTTCCTATTCATCTTGCTCTACTCTGATTCTGACCTGTGCCTTCAGAGGCAACTCCTCCTTTTGTTGAAGGCATCTATTATTAAGCTAATAGATGATGCATATCGGGGCCCTAGGGCTGTATATGCTGTATATACCTGAGCCGCGGAGCGGCGAGGGTATATACAGCATATACAGCCCGTGGGGCCCCGATATGCATCACCTAATAGGTTTATACCACCATTTCCTCCATTTTGTATCAATTTCTTACCTGAAATCCAAAGAATATAGCCAGGAGAAGACATTTTGTAAGTGCAAGCGACACCGCCCGTGTCCGCTCTGCGCGAAGCCATTGTTTTGGTTCCTTGCCAGGAGAGGTACCGCTGTGTATACAGTCACTTTTCGTATCGAATCCAACCATGACAAGTGTTCAAATTAAAACATACATATCCTTAGACATTCTAGATGAGTACTCCATGCTTGATATGTCCAATATATTCAAAATAAATAAGAATCCATTGATTTTCCCAACGTACGCGTGTCGCGGTCCGGCCATTCCCACCCGCCTCCTTGTTCGGCGAAAGTGTGTCAGTGGCCCAGATGTAGATATAGGTCAACTGCTCGTCGTACAAGAAAGACGCCGAAACAATGGCTTCGCGCAGAGCGGCCACGGGAAAATCAATGGATTCTTATTTATATCGAAGAAAATGGAGACAATTAGCACGCATTCCTCGTCTATGGATCGAAAACTTCTTGGGATTTCGATATTATAACATGAAAAGGTTGGAATGAAGACGAAATCTGACTGCAAACTTAGCACTAGGACCTCAGGTTAGAACTTATTTATTTTCGCATTGTGTTTCATCACCGTTCAGTGTGGCGCTATGGCTAAGGCCTTCGCCTACCACCACTGCGGCCGGGGTTCGATCCTCATACGAGTTGGGACGATTTTTCACATTGAAACAATGGCGAGGCTAAATTTCTATGTCCGCCAGCGTCTCCAAAAATATTCTAAGTCCAACTTGACACCGAAAAAGTATATACCAAAAATTTCAAAAATGCACATGGGTGGTATATGCAGAATAATGCACGGCTAAACTGCATATAAACCCACCGGAAGTGCCGAAATCGTGGTATAAAAAGAAATAATCCCCATCAAAGACAGATATGAATATGACCTTGAAGCATTGACTGAGGCCAGATAGATCTGTATTCATTGGGGCTGAGAGTGGTTAATATAATTCACAGAACTATAATCTAATGGGTAGGCCTATACTTATAAATTCAAACACCTGATATAACACTGTTAGTGCTATCCTATAGACCTAAAAACATACAATGAATTATATGCTCATACAATGCAGCTAGCTTTGATTATCATAGAAAACAGCATGAGGCTTTTAATAATTTGCCCTTGGACTCTATATGTCAAACACCACCTTCTATTCATACTGGTGTTCACTGTTGAAACTATTTACAGGGTGATTTTGGGTACATTTAGAAAATCAAACACTTTACATAACACGGCTGATGCTAACCTATACACTTAAAAATTTAGCCGCTGTGTCAGCTAGTTCACAAAGGTTCTAACAATAAATAGTCTGCTCATCAATTTCCACACCACCTGTTCCAGAGTGGTAGGTTTACTAGATTTGGCTGCAGTACATCTGGCAGCAGTGCCAGTGGCTTACAGTCTGTCTACAACCATCTACCATGCAGTCTGGTCTGTGGGGTTATCAGATAGTTCCAGTACTGACACATATATCATAAACGAGAGGTTTAGACAGGTGTTACTGAAACTTAAAGAGGTAAACCCTTTGCATAAAATCACATGATTTATGATTAGATCTACACCAAAAACTATATTCTTGCCTAATGTCAATGTCTTTTTCATTAAGGATCTTTATTTGCTGATTATTCATATGTGGTTTCTATATTAGGATGTCCAGGTAAAAGTATGGCTATTAGCATTGGTAAATTTGAGATATTAAAAATGGCTAATAAAATGCTACCGAAACTGTTTTAAAATGGAAACTCATATACCTCCATTTTACATGGACCCCTCATAGAATTTCACCTTATTCCAGGTTAGATCATGACCCGTCAATGTGTACATTTCTAAATGCAGTGCACAGCATGTTGTAGAATAATACCTCTATTATATGAGAATGGAATCAGACCACCAAGGATTACTTACTGTGGTTAATAGACTAACCCTGGGCATATTACATAACAGAACATAGCACAGCTCCCACATAATTTGCTAATGCTATGCAAATGACAATTGACAGCCTACCAGGAAGGATGAACATATTTTATACATGATTACAATTAAGTGATACACTGATCTAGCCTGATTAACTGAGTAACTTGGTCTGAAAGCAACTATAAGTACTAAATAGACTACAGTTATTCGATTTGCAAATTCATACAGCGTATTTTCCACAGCATTAGACGGCATGAATATATATTTGCACCAAATGTATGTATCCAATTGAAAACTAGAAATAATATGGACTTTTATTGGATAGCAAAACTTACCTTTATTGGATAGCAAAATATGCAATACCCTATTATCTCTAAAATCATTCGTAGATACTATTAATGATACAGATCATCATACCATAAATATGATCACTGAATAAGCAAGAGATTTTTTTTCAACACTTTTCAAAGGAAAAATAGCAAGAATTTGATGTTTTTACATTGACCTATTTCAATATCGCTCTATCCCATCACTTATTCAAGACAAATTCTTGTAGCCCTGGCCTTAATTCAGGACCAGTGCTCATTCAAAGATCCCACTACACAACTTACAGCCTCATAAGATATTTGTACGTGAATTTGCATTGTGCAGGTTCAGGACTAAGATTGAATGATAGTCCCTGGATCATGGTGTGTACTAAGAACTTAGTACCCTTGTTTATCTTCAAATTTCTCTTACTTTCTTATCAAAATACATAATTTGGATGTCACCATACGTAGCAAAGGTCTGTATTTTACATGTACACTTTTTACAGAACTTAAATTCGATTATAGAGGGAGAAATTAAAACCCACCAGTTATACTATTTTAATGGTATTTCTTACCCTAGCTGGACCTCTTTAACTGTACATATTTCTCTTCAGGTCATCTTTTATCACTATATATACATTAGGGATATTTATATGCCATTTGAACTCCCATAGGGTCTCATAGTTTTAAGTGAAAATTAATATTTTGCACAAATTCACAACTTTTCTATTTCAACCATGACCCCCAATTTTTCTTTTTTCAAAATGTTTATATAGATGTCCTCTTTTAATCCAGAGAGTCTTGCAGAAAAATCAGCAGAGGAACTGTATGTATCAGACATGATATGAAAAAATAGTTCATGTAAATATAAGTACCAAATTGTGGAGTGGTTTCACCATCCCACCTTTGACCCCAATAAGGTATGCACAGGCAGGTGTCCTGGTCCAGTGACCAGGGCTCTGATTGGCCCATACACCTGTAGAGGTGAGTGTCTTGGTCCAGTACACACACAAGGGTACTAAGATCCCAGTACATCCTAATACTGTGCATGGTATCAGAATCTTAGTACAGCCTAAAATCAGACTGTTGTACTATCATCCTGGTGTGTCCCCAACCTGCTGTATGCAGTCAGATATGGCTAACACAAAGGATGCAGACAGTGGTCAGACAGACATTTTAAATGGTCTAGACTGATGGGCACGGTGTGGACAGGGCCCATGGGGGGTCGGGCTATGGGTTGGGCTGTGACCGATATGTTAGACAATCATGTAGGTATAGGGCATACACTCAGGCTGCCTTGTAAACATTGAGCCTTTGTAGCAAATGCCACAATAATTGAAGACGTGTGGATATCACTGACTCAATAGAAAATATAGACAATTGGGTCAGACAGTATCAAACGTGTTTAATGCTCCTGAGCAGATCCAGACATGTTACCAAACCAATCTTATCGGCTTATCCTCAGTCCTTAAGACATCAGCGGGGAAATGACATCCATGTTAACAGGAGGAAATTGGGTAGTGTGCTTAGGGCTGATCGAGGAGGTGATCCTGACTGCTAATAGAACAGTAGTAATATTGCTATGTCCCCAATGGATTTCACCCACGATCTAATTTGCAATATCATAACCATGCCATGTTTTACGACCCAACTTAAGCACTAGTTGTATGAAGCATAGTGCTATGCCTCTGTGCTGCTTTGGAATAGGGGTATAGCTACCGACACTGTGTTTGGAATCTTTGCCTGCAGCTAAGCACCCTGTGACATCAAAATCCTTTTGAGATGATGAGTCCACCCAACAATTTCCTAGCTTATGCCAGCCAGTATGTTAGACCCTTCTCCACTACGACTAGCCTGGTACAATTGGGCTGTGTGACTGGGGCTCAGAACAGGGGTGCAGGGAGAGGGGTAGTTCATGTCAGTCTAGGTGATTGTACCAGACAAGCCACTTATATTGCTTTGTGTCCAGTTGTACAATATGGATCCTTGTACGACTTGAAGGGGCTTAGTAGTACCATCTTGAGAAATGGCCTCCTGTATTCATTGGAGCTGGGGGTGGTTAGTTTGATTCACAGAACAATAAGCAAAGGGGTATATTCATGAATGCAAATACATCACCTGGCACTGTTGGTCCTATGCTAGACTTAAAAATATAGTACAGTGCCAGCAAGTTCAGTAAGATAACAATGAATCATCTGCTCATACAATGCAGCTGGCTAGTATTACTATAGTAAACAACACATACCATTTGACAGTTTGCCCTTGGACTCTCTATGTCAAACACCATGTTGTATTCATACATTTTCTACTGGTGTTCACTATTGAAACCACTTATGGGGTGATTTTGGGTATATTCATAAAATCAAATACCTGACATAACACTGTTGATACTATCAAAGATTCAAAATTTAGCGGCAATGCCAGCTCATTCACAACGGTGAACTATCTGCTCCTCAATATTCACACCACCTGTTCCATAGTGTTAGGTCAACTAGATTTGGCTGTGGTACATCTGGCACACTGTAAAAAAGAAAACATCAAATTAACGACGAAGTGCTTGTCCCAAAGTTGCAAGACATCTGTCATTATTTTCACAAAGATTCCATGTACATTTTTGTACCACTGTATACTGGAACCTGGGGCTTCTTGTAAAATCTACATTGGTTCCCTGCCATACAATAATGGTGGTTAAGTGTTCAGTTTGACGAGGATCCCTGGTACATTCAACAGTAACAGTGTTCTAAATGTTGCCCATCAGCAACAAACCAGCCTCTGTGGGGGTTTTGGTGCTGGTTTTGGCCACCAGGGGGCAGTATATGAGTAAAACAGTGAAATCCAGTGGTATTTTTAAAATTATTCCATTTCCAAGGAAAACATTCCATTTTTGGAATGTAAAAGGAAAATTGGTTGTACATGCCAACCTAGGTTTGACAAGAAATTACAACGAAACTCCCTGGTATATCTTAGCTCAAGATGCCTTATTTTAAAGCCTGTAACTTAAAGTCTTAATAAGCCACTTTCCCCCTGGAGGCATTTTTTCCTTCATCTGGTCACAGTTATTTTTTTACAGTGAAGCAGTAGCCACTAAGAATTTTAGTACCTTTAAACCCATCTAGCCTGCAGTCTAGCCTGTGGGGTTATCAGATACTTCCAGTATTGATACATATCATTAATGAGAGGTTTAGACAGGTGTTACTGAAACTTAAAAAAGGAGACACTCTGCATATTACTATCACCTGATTTATTATAGTTTAGACAATAAAATCCAAAGCCTTGCCTAACGTCAGTTTCTTTGATAAAGTTTGTTATAAATTTGCTGATTATTTGTATATGGTTTCTATTTTGAGACATCCAGCTGAAAGTATGGCTCTTACCCTTGGGAAATTAGAGGCAATCGAAACATAGATCTAATCAAGTGTTACTGAATCTTTTCAAAACGAAAATTGACATATACCTTCATTTTGCATGAACCCATTATAATTGACCCCTACGAGGGACAACCCACTAAGTAAAAAACTTATAACCTGTAAGGTAATCTTCGAACCAGTGGTAATTGTCAGACCTATATATACCGTAATTATTTAATTTTATTAGTAACACAGAGCGGTCCACAGTGTGCAGCCGTAGTGTATGTAAAGGTAGGCATTCAGAAAATGCTAATGAAAGTATTGATATAATAGTCAGTCTTCAGTAACATTTGGCCTGCCTTCCTGAATATTGCCTGTTGTGAAAGCTAAGCGACACCCTAGATCACTTCCCTGGATAGCAGCAGGGAAAAAGTCATCATTCCTCCTGATGAACTGTCCCTTGTGTTTTCTCATTTTCAATGTGTCTCAATGTGAAAATAGGAATTAGGCAATTGCGTGATATGTCATAAAGGATGGATGCATTTATGTGATAAATGTATTCATCTATAGATTTATTGAAGGCTGTGGCAAAGCAAGAGGGTAAAGCAAATAAATAATTCTGATTAAAAGTAAGACAAAATGAATATGCCAGATGGACATACTCAATTGACACTGAACCACATTTTAATGTCATTTTATTTACATACCGTTTCCCCAGTGATAAGAATTTAGGGGTTATTTTTATCAAAGACGCAAGGCTGTAAATATGATGACGTACGATTGCAATTAAAAAGGCTAAGGTTTTCCTTTTTCATTATGTACATCTTGTTGACCTCTTATCCAACCTTTTGCAGACTTACTTGAAAACATGCAAATTGTCAGTGTGTGCGATCATAATAGAATTTGCAAACTTTGCATCATATGGGTTGTGACTTTGAAACATATAATTGGCTGTTGAACAATGTTATTGTCCTCAGACAAAACGGGAACTTTCCATGAGGAAATTAGAAAAGCCAGAAATCACATGTTCTTCTAAATGGGGATGAAAATCCCTACGAGGCTGGGGTATATGATCAAATAAAAGAATATAGGTTCCCTCTCTATTGACACTGCAAAAATGACTCGTGGAGGCAATTACCTGTGCCCAACCTCATTTCCGGCAGGTTATTTGGCTCCTCTTCAAGACTCACTTGATTCACCTGTACCATGTTATGCAGTGGACGGGGGATTCTGCAGAAAATCTTTTTTCCATACCTGTTTGAAATCAATACCATATGTACAATTAGCAGCTATCAGAATCAGTTAAGAAATAACAATATCATGTACCTCTAAGTATCATGTTCGAATACAGATTAATTTACAGCCTAATTTTATCTTGAACGAGTGGTAGTAATAACTAAGACACACTTTTAATTAAATTGTTCGATGTTGTCGCTTGAACAGGTGAACAGTATACAGGTATAGAGCCATGGGGATTGAATTCAAAGACAGGCATAAATTCTCCATAGTAAACGCTCATCTTCAAGTATTAACGGGCTTATGTTTTCTTTTGTGAAATTGAATATTTTACCCTGGAATGTGATGTAGAAAATATGATAGACTTTGAGCACTAACTAATAGGTCACACAATATTAGCATGAGGTGGTATTCACAGGACACTCCAACCATGGCATTCTACGTAAGACTCTAGTGGAACTCCATAAATATTGATCATGATGCCCTTTTCAACATCAACCTAATGAGGCAAAGGCATGTGAACACCTTATTGTACGCAAGAAACACATCCATGGCATCACCTATAGCACAATGATTCAGCTTTACTTTCAGGTGAAGGAAGGTCAAATAACAGGCTGCTGTAAAATGATAATGGATGACTGTTTAAGCAATGTGACAGAGCTGAGAATAGTCAACCTCATATGAAATAGAAATATTTTTCCTTATAAAGCTATTGAGAGTTTGCTAACAGTGGCCAGGCAGGGTCACACAGGATTAGCATGGATGTAGCCGTTAGTCAATGCTCACTGTGTATTTCTACCCAACTATCCGAGTGGTGGGTCTCCTTTTTTCCCCTATAGTATATCCAATATTATACCACTATTCTGGCACTTCCGGTGGTTTTATATGCGATATATACGTGGTATATTCTGCATATACCACCCTTGTGCGTTTTTAGAATTTTTGGTATATACTTTTTCGGGGTCAAGTTGGACTTTTTGGAAATTATGGCAGCTATACAAAGTTAATCTAGCCATTTTCCATATTGAAAAATCGTGCCAACTCGTATGAGAATTGAACCCCGGCCGCAGTGGTGGTAGGCGAAGGCCTTAGCCATAGCGCCACACTGGACGGTGATGAAATCCAATGCGAAAATAAATAAGTTCTAACCTGCTATGTTTCCAGTCAGTTTTCGTATGGAATCCAACCATGACATGTTATAATATTGAAATCCCAAGAAGTTTTTGATCCATAGAAGAGGAATGCGTGCTAATTTTCTCCATTTTCTTCGATATAAATAAGAATCCATTGATTTTTCGATCGTACGCGAGTCGCGGCCCGGTTCGCTCTGTGCGAAGCCATTGTTTTTTCTTCTCGTTAGGGGTACCGCCGTGTTCACACTCACTTTTCATATGGAATCCAACCATGACACGTCTTCAAATTAATACATACATATCCTTAGACATTCTAGATGAGTACTCCATGCTTGATATGTCCGATATATTCGAATTAAATAAGAATCCATTGATTTTCCAAAACGGTCCGAAATTTTTGGCGTCTTCCTTGTTCGGCGAGCGGATGACCTATATCTACATCCGGCCCACTGACACACTTTCGCCGGACAAGGAGGCGGGTGGGAATGGCCGGACCGCGACTCGCGTACGTTGGGAAAATCAATGGATTCTCCTTTATTTTGAATATATTGGACATAATACGTATGGAGGGATCATCTAGACTATCTAAGGATATGTATGTTTTATTTTGAAGACGTGTCATGGTTGGATTCCATACGAAAAGTGACTGTATACACAGCGGTACCTCTCCCGGCAAGGAACAAAAACAATGGCTTCGCGCAGAGCGGACCCGGGCCGTATCGCTTGCTTTTACAAAATGTATTCTCCTGGCTATAATCTTTGGATATCAGATAAGAAATTAATACAAAATGGAGGAAATCGTGGTATAAACCTATTAGTTCATGGATGTTGGAGCCCACGGGGAGTCTATGCTGGATATACCCTCCCCGCTCCGCGGCTCGGGTATATCCAGCATAGACTCCCCTAGGGCTCCAACATCCATGATCTATTAGCTTAGTAGTTCTCTTATTATCAAGCTAGACTACACTGGTACAACCACTAGGTACATAAATGTAGGAGAGACAGATAATAATAAATTAGTGTAGTAATTATCACGAAGAGGAATGATACAAATATAGAATATCCATCAGGGTGAGCAATCAGGGGGCCTATAGGGCCTGCACCGCCATGAAACATCAATCTAGATATTATGAAGAATTCTGATCGGCCAACAATAATATTATTATTTGTCATTGATAAATAACAAGATACTAGTAGCAGCATTACTATAGCACATATATATGATTTGAATTCTATATGAATATGTCTACATCACAGGTCATGACATATTGGGCAACGGTATTCTTTTTCATGGGCCATGAACTATTTTACACTTTAGCACAAGGACTGTTGTGTGTCACTCTTAGTAAAACCGCCTCCACCATTACAATGACGTTTAACAGATAGAACTGAATCTTAAATAGTGAAACACTTTGCGCTTAGCTAAATGAAAGTTCATATATTTCAGCTTTGTTACCACTATTATTAGCTAATATTTGTGGAATTGGGGGGGGGGGTGTTAGCAATGATATCTGGGGGGTGGGTTATTGGATTCCTGATACCTTTCCTGAGTGCTACTTATCCACCAATGTTATGTTCCTGAGCTGCTCACTTGGTGGTTTACCCTTTACCCTACCTCTCTGTGCCCTCAACAGTGAGTGAACAGGAGAGGAGGTTCTAAGAGCCTATCAAACATGACTATTGTCTTATTGGTTAGCTGAAAAGCAATTCCATAGAGAGAAACCATGCCCAAGAGAGGTTGTTGGCCATGTGCATATGTTGAATGATGCTCTGTGTTATGCATGATATATATTGAGTTGGATGAACCTATATATCGAGTTGGATTATGTAAGGTTCATCCATATAAAGTGCAAAGTAAATCAAAGTAGAAATTACAGTCATAAGGTTTTGTACAGTTATTTACACTTAAATAGAGGGCAATAATTACATGTACAGTCTGAAAATGAACCATAGACTCTACATGAATTAACAGCAAAGTATATGTACCAACATCACTAGGCATAATGTTGTAGCATTTTGGAATTAACTCCGACCTACATTCAGCTGCATCATTTACCGTTGTCATACATGCAATAGAAGCCAAGTGGACTATGGGGTTTCTACCCATAGACCAATTGGCCCCTATCATGCAAATGGGCCATACAGAGTCTATGTAAAATCTGGCAATAGAGGCCTATAGTGGACTTTGGGTATTAAGAGTACAGAAGTCAGACAGTTGTCAAACACAAAGGTTACACAGTACACTGAGCTACACCAAGATTAGCTTAAGACTGAGATGGGGCAGAGCCAAGTCCCAGAGGTCTAAGACTGATCTCTTGGACAATAATTGGGTGACAGGGTAAACATGAAAGGCCCAGTAAGGCCACAGCAGAGAAACAATCCCTTTTTCAACAGTAGAGGAAATTGAGGAGGTTCAGCTGGGGTGATGTGGCAGGCTGCCTTAGTCCCAAAGGGCTCAACATTTGGTCAGGTTGGAACTGGGTGTTCAAAATGGCTAGATAGCGAGACACCGTAGACAACATAGGGTACTCAGAAACTATGAAGGATCTTCAACTCGAATTCATGAAGCTTGTAATCTATCATAATAGTTATTAGTCGAGAGGCATACATGCCTCCTCGGCTACATTACAACTCCCACCACACTACGCCAGGTGTTCCATGATCGTCGTCATAAAAAAGATTGTTTTTTTTCTGTACTATAGATCAGCTACTAAAATGCATGGATTGGACTGATACTGGTCCGTTTGGCAAGTCTTTTATTAATAGTAATAGTGTTATCACAGCTCCTAGACTGCATGCAATGCCCCCTTTAATTGTCTCTGACGTCTTTGGGCCACCTGATAGCTTTCCTGAGGGCTCCAATATCCCTCCCCCTCTAAGGCATGTTTTAATTGTGTTTTTCAGACCTTCAATGGCCAGTGCCCAAAGTACCCTCACAATGCCTCTATATCCGCCTACAGCTCATATAAATAAGCTGTAGGCGCTGTAGTCCTTCTTAGCTGAGAGTACACTGATTGGTACATCCACCTGTATGCACCCCCCACCTCCTCCTAATCACCTAGTAATAGTATAGCTGTCAGAACCCCCCTGCAACTATATACACACTATACAATCGTTTTATCAGTTTGATACACTAGATGGCGTCCTAGTCGACCCCTAGGCTACAGGGGCTACTCACCCACCCAGCCCCTGCAGCCCCATAGGCCTATTGAGGGGTCAGAAACACCTCTCACAATTATACTGTTTTGGAATTGAAAAACGGTTCTAAGAGCTTAGGAATCAGAGATAACCACAGAGAAAGAGTGTATTTAGGTATCCCATTAATATTGAATTGAAAAAATCAAACCAACCACCTTCTGTAGTATTTCAAATTTTGAGGTACACTGTGCAGTGAGTAAGAGAGGAACTCACCATGCCCCTGTAGCAGGAGCAATTTGGCTTGGTCGACACTAACGCCATCTACTGTATATCCTTGATAGAACCTTCGTTTACATGGTCACAAATCATAGAAAGTGTGCATATGGGGCCTTGCATATCATTCGCCCAGACATGTGCCCAGCAAAAGAATTCTTATAAGTATGCTTCTTTTACAATAGCAAAGACACATCTGACATAAATGATAATGTGTTTTTCGTAATCTACAGGTGAAAATAGTCTGGACCTGAGATTTTCATGGAGGTATGAAGATTGTTTCTGTAGGAAATTAAGCCCTCAACATGGCTTGTGACTCAAATGTCATTCTCCCAGACACAATTTCGCCCAGACAATTTAGGTCATTTTGGGCACATTTTACCCCCCTGGAGCCCAAAATATGCATATTGGACCATCAAAACCCATATATATATATAACATGAAGATCTCATCCAGCCTGACACTTTGAGCCAAGGAAATAGAGGGGGGAACTAAAATTCGAAGAGTAGGGGCTGGAATACCTCCAAATTTGTCATATGCAAACCTTCTATGATTTTTGACCACATAGTCATTGATGCCAAGAACTCAGTTAGACTGTATAATAATCTCTGTTTACTTACCAGGGCTGCATTTATGCATCATAATGACGAAAGAGCAAAGTACACTAAACATAAAATTATGTTTGATACACCCCTAGAACATTGTATTTGGCCATGAAATAAATTATTTGTCCTTAAGATCCTTGAGAGATCCTTGGATCACCTGTCATTTTATTCCATAAGGTCAGCGTGATGCTCCAATGCATTTATTAAATTTTGTCCTTAAAGATCGCTAAGTTAGTGTAATAGACTATCGCTAACTTTGTCCCCATTGTGCAGATTTAAAAAATAAAGACCGCCATGATGTTTGCCAGCTCGAGCTACCCTTAATCTATAGATCACACTATGGGAAACTCCTATTATTAAGGGAGATTCATATGATTCTTTTTTTGTAAAACTGCCCCAGTGTCCCAAAAAAACCTTTATTTGATCCATTCCTTCCTCAAACCAGCCCTTTTTTGCCGGTGACACTTAAAACAGAAAGGTTTTGGCTGGAGGTAAGGCGCTACCATAACCTAGATAGTGCACAGGTGGACCGGCTGGGGCAGAAAAAAGGCTCCTAGTCAAAAACATTATTTTGCTTATTCTTTTTCAAAACAAATTTCTTAGGGGGGCATGTTCTTAAGGGGAATGAAACACCCCAGATTCATACCAAACACTCCATATCCGTACATATTATTTGCATAATTAGCATAATTGTGACAAAACGTGGGAAAACTTACCATTCCAGGGTTTTAGTGTTATTTATAGCCACCAGGTGGCCCCCACCACTGTTACACATGGCATAACTTCATACATTGTCAGGGAACTTTCACCCACTTCTCCTTGTCAGTTTTTGATGATCCATATACCAAAATGATCCCTAAGACCTCTTCATTGCAATTGAAACAGATATGGTTTAATGAGTTCATTGGATATTATATTGGTTAACTCGAGTACTCAAATAGGCATACCTGAACTAAGAATATTATAATTTCTGTCAATTTACATGGAAAATATTAGTTTTGGGCACAATGACTTGATAAAAGAAGCTCATGCCCATTATTCAGGGTCTGTGATTGTCCAAATTATTGTCCAAAATGGTAGCTGACCTCGAAGCAGACGACCCCCTGGAGGAACAGGTAGTCCCACCTGCTGTACAGGCCCCTCAAACACCACCTGAACCTATAATTACCCCAGAAGAAGAAGAAAATCAAGATGAGATGGAAGAACTACATAGAGCTTATGTACTACATCGTAGAAATACAAACACAGTAAAAAAGACCGAGTCTGTAAGTGTAAACATTAGCCATTGCCACTTTGACAGGTGGGCGGGACGGGGAGGAGATGCAGGTTGGGAGATTTGACTTTGGGAGAATTTACTTTGATCCAATTCGGTTTTCTTGCTATATCTCGTAAAATAATGGCTGTAAATATTTTTTTCTTAGGTTATGAGGAAAGTACATAGCTACTTTAGGGAGAATTTGCAAGAAAACAGGGATGTTCTGGATATTCCCCTGAAAAAACTTGCATCATTGATGTCTGAGTTTGTGCTGGGAGTGAGGAAGAAGCTGCCGAAATGCGTGACAATGGAGACTGCAACCGATGACCAAAAGTTCCATCAACCAGATACCTTAATGTCATATTATACTGGTGTGGCGAGGTAAAAATATGATGAATCGATGCTCTGAAACCCCTCCTACTACATTTTCCAAGCCCAAAGAAATATATGAAGTCTAACTATGCTAAATCTTCCTTTTTCTGATCTTCTAATGGGCCTATTTTAGCATTGAAAGTATAGGGAAGTGTTACGTGTATACTCGCAATGCTAAAGATAAAACATCTGCTCGGAGATTGAGGGATATGTGTGGCAAGTGTAGGCTATCAGCTGATGGGTGAAAATCTGGGTCAAGGCAACAAATTTCATTATTTTCCGGCTTAAATTTGACAAAAACAAAAAAATAACCCCCCCAAGCACTGTAAAATGATGAAATCTACCATGAGAGTGGTGAAATTTCCCATAAAATGTTCAAATAAAAATTTAAACTGAAAATAATGTACCACTAATCTGAGCCTCAGTGCAATCTCTATGGGAGCTATGTCACGGCCAGACATCAAGATGCTTTCTATTTTCTTTTACTCGTTTAGGCTCGACCCCCCTAAAAATTCTTAGAAGGCCTGAAAGTAGACAAATTTAGCTAACTTTTGGCGTTGGTTCCATGCAGAAATTCGAAATATGAAGGGCAGGAGAATTTTTTTAATTTTAGCTTTGTTCACGTAATGATAAGCCTATGGGGACTGTACTGGTAGTAGATCTGAATGAAACTCTAAATATCCGAATTTTTTAAAGCTAGTTAGGCCTATTTTCCAGCACTGAGACTAATACACAGTAAACTTGAGTTATTTTACTTGTTTACCATCGTACTCCCATTAAAAAGTATTCAGGATTTATTTAATGACAGCTCATTTACTTGTGGTCGACAGAGGCCCATTTTAGCATTGAAAGTATATGGAAATCACTGATACGGCCAGACATCAAGATGCTTTATTTTCGTTTCACCCATTTAGGCTTCACCCCCCTAAAAATGCTTAGGGGGCTAAAAACTAGAGGAATTAAACTAATATTTGGCGCAAACCCTACGCAGAAATTCGAAATATTAAGGTCAGGAGAATTATTTTAGTTTTGACTTTGTTCACGTAATGATAAGTCTATGTGGACTGTACCGGTAGAAGCACTGAATGGAAGACTTGATAAACGAATTTTTTAAGCTAGTTAGGGCTAGATCTCAGCACTGAGGTTAATACATTATAAAAATTAGTTATTTTACTTATTAGCCATTGTATTCCCATCAAGAAATATTCAGTGGTTAATTTTTTATTAGCCTTTTGGTTTTGGTCGACATAGGCCCATTTTAGCATTGAAAGTATATGGAATTGACTTATACGGCCAGACATCAAAATGCTTTATTTTTTGTTTGACATTTTAGGCTTAACCCCCCTAAAAATCCTTACGAGGCTAAAAAGTCGAATAAGTAAACTAATATTTGGCGCAAATCCCACGCAGAAATTCGAAATATTAGGGTCAGGAGAATTATTTTAGTTTTGACTTTGTTCACGTAATGATAAGTCTATGGGGACTGTACCAGTAGAATCACTGAATGGAAGACTTGATAAACGAATTTTTTTAAGCTAGTTAGGGCTAGATCTCAGCACTGAGGTTAATACATTATAAACTTTAGTTATTTTACTTATTAGCCATTGTATTCCCATCAAAAAATATTCAGTGGTTAATTTTTTATTAGCCTTTTGGTTTTGGTCGACATAGGCCCATTTTAGCATTGAAAGTATATGGAATTGACTTATACGGCCAGACATCAAAATGCTTTATTTTTTGTTTGACATTTTAGGCTTAACCCCCCTAAAAATCCTTAAGAGGCTAAAAACTCGAATAAGTAAACTAATATTTGGCGCAAACCCCACACAGAAATTCGAAATATTAAGGTCAGGAGAATTATTTTAGTTTTGACTTTGTTCACGTAATGATAAGTCTATGGGGACTGTACCGGTAGAAGCACTGAATGGAAGACTTGATATACGAATTTTTTTAAGCTAGTTAGGGCTAGATCTCAGCACTGAGGTTAACACATTATAAACTTTAGTTATTTTACTTATTAGCCATTGTATTCCCATCAAAAAATATTCAGTGGTTAATTTTTTATTAGCCTTTTGGTTTTGGTCGACATAGGCCCATTTTAGCATTGAAAGTATATGGAATTGACTTATACGGCCAGACATCAAAATGCTTTATTTTTTGTTTGACATTTTAGGCTTAACCCCCCTAAAAATCCTTAAGAGGCTAAAAACTCGAATAAGTAAACTAATATTTGGCGCAAACCCCACGCAGAAATTCGAAATATTAAGGTCAGGAGAATTATTTTAGTTTTGACTTTGTTCACGTAATGATAAGTCTATGGGGACTGTACCGGTAGAAGCACTGAATGGAAGACTTGATATAAGAATTTTTTTAAGCTAGTTAGGGCTAGATCTCAGCACTGAGGTTAACACATTATAAACTTTAGTTATTTTACTTATTAGCCATCATATTCCCATAAAAAAATATTCAGTGGTTAATTTTTTATTAGCCTTTTGGTTTTGGTCGACATAGGCTCATTTTAGCATTGAAAGTATATGGAAGTGACTTATACGGCCAGACATCAAAATGATTTATTTTTGTTTTACCCGTTTAGGCTCCACCCCCAAAAAAAATTCTTAGAAGGCCAAAAAGTAGACGAATGTAGCTAACTTTTGGCGTTGGTCCCATGCAAAAATTCGAAATATTAAGGGCAGGAGAAATTATTTACTTTTAGCTTTGTTCACGTAATGATAAGTCTATGGGGACTGTACCAGTAGAAGCACTGAATAGAAGACTTAATATACGAATTTTTTAAAGCTAGTTACGGCTAGATCTTAGCACTGAGCCTAGTACACAGTAAACTTCAGTCATTTTACTTATTTACCATCATACTCCCATTAAAAAATATTCAGGGGTTCATTTTTTTATTAGCTTTTTAGTTTTGGTCGACATAGGCCTTCTTTAGCATTGAAAGTATATGGAGAATATTTGGCCAGTACTCACTGTTGTATGTCCATCGCTGTCTTCGCTCAGGCGTACCATCCAATGAATATCACACTAGATCCATTTGTCATATGAATATCTGCCTTGGAGGCCTGATCACTCATATTAATGGCACATTCACTCATATTTTTCAGATATTGCCGAGAAAACGACTATCCGGTGTGCCTTATCACAGACCCTCACTTCAGCCTCTTTAAGAAGGTACTCGAGACGAGGAGGACCGAACTCAAGGAAATGGGCCTTGGGAACAGACCGAATAATGCATTTGGTTGGCGAGGTCGGGTTGAGCAGTGGGATACAAAATGGAATGATCTGAAGCTCATCGATGAGGGGCTTCCGACAGAACACCTGCTGTGGAATGAAAGGGTCACCAAAACTCGCAAGGGTAAAGGGGCTCCGAGCCACTTTCAGCCCAAGTTGTGGCCTCTTGAAGATGAGGAACGATGCGGGGTGCGGATGTGGAAGTACCTCAACAAAAAGAGATCACCGGCCACAAAAACGAGAACTCCATCAACAACTACGGTACAGCCAGTGTTGAGCAGCAGATGGACATGTGTTCCATATTGGTCAGAGGAAAGAGATCTGCCCCTAATTCCTTTGGGAAAGGTCGATCGCTGTTGAAGAAACGCCCTTCTGCCGCTGCTGGTTCTGCCGCAGACCTTGAGTCTGAGCCGGAGCTAGAGCAAGAGCCAGAGCAAGCGTTTGAGCCTCCAGCTCCTGTCGTACAGCCTCTGGCTCCTGTCATACAGCCTCCAGCTCCTATCGTACAGGCTCCGGCTCCTATCATACAGCCTCCAGCTCCTATCGTACAGCCTCTGGGTCCTATCATACAGCCTCAAGCTCCTATCGTACAGCCTCCCGGTCCTATCATACAGCCTCCGGGTCCTATCATACAGCCTCCAGCTCCTGTCGTACAGACTCCAGTCTTCATGGTGGATGCGATTCCAGCACCAGCACCAATCATCCTGCACCAGCCACACATCGGAGGCCAAGTTGGCCTCCAGGCCGCCCACAGAGGATTCCCACTTGATGTGGCCAGCATGTTTGCTGGGGCCACCATCCAAGGTTCGGTCAATATTCACATCCATTATGGTGATGTTGCAAGTTCGGCTAGTACAAATACGCAGGTTAATAATAGCTAGTAAATTTTTTTTTGGCCGACTTATGCCAGTATCCTGGATTAAATAGGCAAGATCTGGACATTATTTGAGTAATCTGGCCTCCTAGCATAATGAATATTGGTATTCACTTGACTGTCAACTGTTGCAATAATCTTGTATCACTGATCTAGGGTAGTTGCCACGCCCACATGGCATAATATGGCGTTTCTGTGCCATGGGAGTAACTAGGTCATGCTGGGGTCAAGGTTCAACCTGTGCTCTCCACCAGATTCTTAGTCCTTGTTCATAGGAACAAAGAGAGAAATGATGTGCGGTAGATTTAAACTAAAAATCTTTCCTGTAAGTGCTAAACTACCCTCATAAATTCTATTTTAGTGCAAATAAAAATTATTTTGAGTTGAAAATTTATGAAAGTCTCAGCTAATCGTAAGATGATTGATTTTTGGATCAGAACTATATTTTCTGCGGTGCATTGACAAACCGAAGTCCACAGTTAAGCAAGCTGTCATGGCATCCACCGTACTGAAAGTTCAATTAAACAGTGAGTTTTTGTTTGATTTCATCGCTTCCCTGTGCCTAAACATATTAAAATAACTATAGGAATGACGAATTTTGTGTATTGAATGTTTGTATTGACATCGAGAGCCGGTCACATTTCCCTCGAGTGAGTTATACGAATTTACCCACAATTTGTTAGCAATTAGTCAATATACTTCAGTACTTAGTCACTCTATATCAGCAATTATTGATACATGTCAGTATTTACTCACAATATGTCAGCAATTAGTCTATATATAACAGAGAAATAGCCATAGATTCAATTGTGCATCCTGCCTTGACTGGTATTTGTCAAAATATGTCAGTATCTATGGACTATTTGTCAGCAGTTTGTTAATATATGTTAGTAATTATTCACTATTTGTCAGCAATTAGTCAATACATGGTAGTAGTTACTTACATTTCATCAGCATTTAGTCAATCTATATATATATATATATATATATGTTAGTAATTGCTCACTTTTTGTTAGCAATTAGTCAATATATATCAATATTTACTCACAATTTGTCAGCAATTAGTCAAAATATGCTAGTAATAACTCACTTATTGTCAGCAATTATTCAGTAGATATGTCAGTACTTAGTCACTGTATATCAGCAATTATTTACTCACAATTTTTCAGCAATTAGTCAATATGTACGTCAGTATTAGTCACTCCTTATTAGCAATTATCAATACATGACAGTATTTACTCACAATCTGTAAGCAATTAGTCAATATATAACAGAGAAATAACCATTGATTCAATTGTGCATCCTGCCTTGACTGGTATTTGTAAAAATATGTCAGTATCTATGGACTATTTGTCAGTGATAAGTTAATATAAAAACATTTATCACAATTAACTGTATAATGTATGATGATTAACACCAATTGAAATTGTACATGGCATTTGAACTAAAGAGATTCAATTTGGAAAAAATGCATAATGCTGAGTAACCTCCACAGTGACACTCAGGCCTGTCAGAATTTTCCGGCTGCACGGTGGAGCTCGACTTACAAAAGACTTAAGGTTCAGATGAACTGAAGCCATCGCATAGTCTCCTCCCTAACCTCCAATTCTTTGCTTACTCATTAGTTTTATGTTCCCAAACCTAACCACTGATTGGCTGCACACCTTTGATTCTAATTCCACCAGATTCCACTGGGAATATCTCCCAATAATCATTGATTGTCTTTAAAACAATTACATCTGACACTTGCTTTATTTTTCTGATTGGTTGTGGTACTTACTAAACCGTGATGATAGCTGGGAGCTAGAATTGCATTTTATCTAAGCAGCCTGATACATTTTACACTAAGATGAACTATGCAATCTAAGACGGAATATTGTATTTTTTCCAAAGTCTTGTATAGCTCATTATTTACAAGTTAAATCCATATCCAATGATTATATTGTCAGCGGAGTGTCCAACTCCACATACATAACATGTATACATATTATGTTTTGTTTCTCAATACCTTCATTATGTGGCTGTCCTGAATAATTGTGTTATATTGAACATTGTGTTTACAGGTAAATGCTTAATGATAGGAATGCCTAACTTTAACAACTTACATTGATTTTAGTAACTTGAAGCACAGCCAATACCAAGGTGATGTACTGGTACTGGAATACACTCACAGTTTGCAGGTGGAGGCACACAGACAGAATTCAGAGACATGCAGAAGCCCCCTGTGTAAACTCTAATCACCCAGTATTAACTGGATTAACTTTTCGTTTGTGAAATTCAATATTTTCCCTTCAACAGGCAAGGATAAGATGGGACTAGTGTGGACTAATAAAATGACCAAACACTAACTTGCACTAACAGAAATCAGCAATGCACATTTGACACATAAACACATGATATTTTACTTCAAAATAAAAGACCAATACCCTTTAGAATATAAGAGCTCAATATTCATCAATTCAAATTCTCCAGAGAGAAAAAAGTAGAAACACACAGGTTCCTGTTGTGTTGGATCTGTAAATGACTGTCAAGTTCTTATGGAAGATAGTAGATATCAATGAAGTGTCCAGTATTTAGATCATAAATATATCATTCAATCATGCAATGTACTCTAAGCATAAATGAAAGCCTTGCAAAATGACTGTAGAAAGATAACCTTTGTACCTGTCATTTCCAATTGCAAATTGTTGTAGTTTCCATTCATCTTATACCCACTCTAGTTCTATTGTCTTTACTATGAAACTAGTGTCAATGAATATAATTTGAAAGAATCTATAATTATCATAACACATGTAGAGGTAGGTGCAAACATACTTGGAAACACCGGATTTCGAACCCGGGACCTCTCAACTTGCACTAGAGAACAGTACTCATGCTGCTGGGCATACTACAGTTGGCTTTTTGGAAGGTGAGAGTAGGAGTTTCTTTCTTAAAAACACTTATGTTTTACGAACCTTTGTAGGCTATTCTTAATATGGTATTATTCTCCTAGTTTCTATAGCAGCATATTTTAGTTATTGTGCTACACAAGCTTAAGGTTTTTCTAATGAACACATCAATGCTGAATGTTCCCATTGCGAATAAAAGTTGGAAGGGAACTTCTCTGAGTTTGAGTTTGAAAAGTTTTATTGGTCAAAACAATCATATACATCATAGTAAGTTTTTCACAATGACCAATGAAAAGAGAGAAAAGATAACAGAATTCTTAAATCAAATATCAATCAAAATGTCTTTGAGAAATATCTCTGAGTACTAGGCAAAATAAAATGTGATTTTGAACAACATACCAACCTTCTGAATATGATTTATTGCAATATATGGCCATGCGTGGGCAAGATGAATGACCATTGAAAAGTGGGTTGCTGTATTTTATGATGTCGCAATTGGATTTGCCTGTGTCGTGACTGAAAGCAATTGGTTGTACCCGAACCCGTTTCCGGCAGCTTATTGGTGCACATAAGGGTAGCCCCAAACCCTTCGGTGACACAGCACATTGCTCTGATTTACTTGCAGCCTGTCACATATTTTCTGTTGTAACATTCATAATTTTCTCAGCAAAATGCTGTCTCCTATGGCAGTAGTAATATATCAATGTAGGTAATAATAGCGTGTGTGCATTGCTGAGATTGGAGCAATTGACAGGCATAATTATTATGAGATAGGGCCCCATCTGCGTGTATTCAAATACATACATACATGTACTGAATGTTTCCAGGATTTCATGAAAGGTATTCATCGAAATTAAGGTCAGGGCACAATGACATTCTTACCATAGTCGGAAATGACATCGAAGTGGTTGGATGAAGAGTCAAGTATTCCCTCTCAAAGATTTGGACAATGCTCCAGAGTCACATGGCTATTCCTTAGTGGCAAACTGTGATAGTCTCTGCAGGAGAGTGGGAGGTTTGGCCCCACTATTGGCATATGAAAAGACATTTACATACAATTACTGTGTTTTTGTTGTCATTATATATGCCAATATTGATCAAGTATATTATACGCGATACAGTCTTTTGACTTGCAATTATTTGGATAGAACTGATAAGTGCTACAGGAAAATGAACAGTAATAGAAATGATGTTTGATGATGGGTTTGAATAAGTAACAGGTGAGGAGTGGTAATTATTTGAGTTCAATGTCCTAAACCACAGACTCACAATTATCAGCACAGACAGCATTTGTAGACATAGACTACATGCTTGAAGATAAAATCAGTGCTTGGGTGCTTAAAGGAGCTAGCGTGATATCCAAAATGTGCAATAGCAGTCATTTGTTTAGCTACAGCTTCTGAGATATTCTACACCATAATGTTAGAGTCGTGATGTAGATGACATCAAAGTGTGGACCCAGGGTACATATATGCCTTACTGTGACAGCTATGACTGACGGCTAAATGCACATCCTGCTGCAGATGGTCGGCTGCCCTCTTTAACACTTACAGGAGAGCATCATGCCTTAATGCCACATATGTGCTGTATTGATGCACCAATGCAGATCAGGTGAGTAATTCACCAGGATTGTATTATTGCATCCTCATAGGGTCTGCATGATGCATGGAGGCAGATATAGCCAACCACTCACCAGGGCAGCATTCGTGTTCCAAGAGAGGTAAAGGGCATAGTGCATTAAGGAGCTAAGCAGTACATTAAGGCAGACTCTGTGTGTGTAGAAGGTGGGGGCAAGGGGCTCCTCAGTCACGTTCATCAGCCATATGTCAGGTAGGGAAGCAGGAACCTTTGGGCGCCTCCAAAAACAAAGAGGCCCTGCACAAGGGATGGCAGGGCTTGTCCCACAGTGGGTTTAAGGGATGGCAGGGCTGGTCTGAAGGTAGGCTGCTGGAGCCGCAGCCACCTCTGGTGATGTATACCATTGGAGCACCAGGATGGACGTGTTAGCGGTGCAGGAGTGATAATTTGCATGTGATATACAGGTTTGGGTCTGTGGTGCCATCAATGGATAACTGTATCAACTGTGTATCAGTGTTACATATTAGGTGGGTGGGATCCTCAATTCACCCTCAGATACATTAAGTGTCAAGATGTGTGATATCTCTCCTGGTTTAGACAAGATGCAATTAGGCCACAAAAAAGGTTGTGTCCCGTTACCTGACTGACCCTAGCAGAAAAGGGCCCAAAAAAAAACTCATACATCACTTTGACCATATTTATTACCTCTATCAAATTTGCTGCATTTTATGAAGATTCGGTTGCCATGGAGAGAAAATGGAACATTCTTTTTTGGCTCCTTTACTTTGAACAGCATTATGGGATATAAATAAGATATGCTCCCCAGATCTAATGATTAAAATTGTAACTTGAAGTCAATATGTGGAGAACCTTTTTTTCTTTTGTGGATATTCCAATTATTAAGGTCTCAAGAGCTCTTCAAAGTTGAATAGTTTATAAAAAATGCTTATTTTCCCCCATTTTCGCCCATTTTCCATAAAGAAAATACAACTTTTTAAGAACTATACAACTTTGAACAGCTCTGTAGACCTTAGTAATTGGAATATCTACAAGTGAAAAAAAGGTCTCCAGATATTTACTATAATTTCCATTCCTAATCATCAGATTCAGAAATTTTGTTTATGTCCATAATGTAGTGCTGTTCAAATTAAAAGGAACTAAAATAGAATGTTTGTGTTCCATTTTCTCTCCATGGCAACCAAATCCTCATAAAATTTGATAGAGGCAATAAATATTGTCAAATTGATGTATGATACATATAATTATATCCATCAATACCGTGTCACATTATACACACAAATGTTTTCCTCTAAACAAACCTATCTAGAGCCCTTAAACCCTTAGTCTATTTGAGATAGTCCATGGGTAAGTCTTTATGCTTAAGCTGACTAATTATCAAAATTGTTATCTCTGCTACAGTCACTGAGATTTACCTGGGACCTTAAGGTACACTACGCTGCATTTATATGATCATGGATGACTATCCCTCAATGGCAATACAAGCCCCCCCCCCCCCAAGATGCCTCATAAGGAGACAGGCTTACTGACGGTTAATATTTCAGGAGACACTGGGTGAGAGGTGAACAATGTATAAGAGGTGGACAATGGGTGAGCAGTGGAGTAGTATGGACCCTGTTAAGAGTCACCTACCTCTTATCTTCCTCTCATGCCATTTACTTAGCCTGTGCACTGCTAAGTGCATTCCCTTCACATACATGGCGTTAATCATAGACTAGAATAGACGGTCTACATCTTTAGAAATACATGACTTTTGTATTTCCCTGTCATAAGGCTTTTGTGAGACTTGGCCTAAGTCCTAGTGGTGGTTCAATCATAGCTGCCAAGTTAACCAGTACCTGAGCTGTTGTGAAGAGTCACATGTGGGTTGAGGAGTTCCTTATTTATCATTCATGACGTTGCTATCAGGAGAAGGAGGTTGTGACTGAAGGACAGAAAATAATATATATCTGCAGACACATAATCTATTTTTAACATAGTCTGCATTGTACATTTATGCATTGCGATGCCAGGATCGTGTTTCAATAGTTTCCACGACAGGTTCAGCCAGCTACGACTAGAGATGGGTCAAATCTTAGTAGGTGATCTTAGGAATTTGGCCTTGGTGACTAAATAGCTGGCTACATTACTGGCTGATCGTACTGCCTGCTGGCTAAATAGCCACCACAGTAGTGACTCAATAAGGGATCCTGGTATGACAACCCTGCATGTGAATAATTAGTGGGTAGCCTTAGCTGCTGCCCTCTGCACTCCTTTGCTCAAATGTACCCAATCTGAGCTCTTTACTACTACCTATAACCCTGTGGCCAGCGCCTTTGGCTCAGGGATGGCAGTTTTTTTCCCTAAAGAATAAAATATCATTTAGAAAAGTGTGGCGTTTCACCTAAGAATTGAGCATTACTTCCACACATGGGCCAACTATGTAGTTACTAGTATGGTGTGGTGTAGATAGATCACTAGGCCTTACAAAGCTGTCATGCCTGTAATACCCAACCCTCACCCACCATGGCTTTCTAATAAAATTACAAAGGATATCACACCTAGCTGACACCTCAGCCCTACTATTAAGAAAGAATAACAGCGTTTTCGATAGAATTAGGTCATTAGATATAGATCTATCATATGTGATTTGAAAGGGAATTATCTAGAACAATTATACATCATTTGGGCTGGGGGGTCTCGGTTGTCTTCCTAAAACCACCTAAAACTGGCCCCACAAGGCCCCTATTCAAGGCCCGGCCCCTATTGATTTGACAGCCCTCCTAGCCCGGCCCCTATTCAAGGGAGGCTGCTATTCAAGGCCCGGCTCCTATATGAGATATTACGGTAGTTACTGCAGCCCTATGCTCATTTGAACACAGGAGTGTATACTAGACCATGAAGGAGGTATGACTGGTCACTATAGTGCCAATAGTGGCCCCTACGACTGGGTGTTATGACTTCATAGTGTCGTGTATTGAGCCACTAGTTGAATAAATAGCAGCTGCTATTTTGAGGCCTCTACTGGAGCTCACTATGTAGTCACTGGTATGGAGTCACTTCTTACACCTCTCACTATGATTTGAGGGTGTCCAGTCGTGGAAACTATTGAAACACGATCCTGAGCAGATATGATAGCAGCACTGAGCAATTAAAGGGAGTGGGTATTATCATTATCAGATGGTTACTTAGATGATATAATGATTATATCTATAAGCACGCTCTCGTTTTTGCTGCAGAAACTAACGTTTTGAACTGACCAATAGTAGAGCTAGATTTAGGGGCAGCTATATGCCATAGACACCTGGATCGTGTTTCAATAGCTTCCACGACAGGACAGCCTCAAATCGTAGTGGGAGGTGTAAGAAATGGCTCCATAGCAGTGACTACATAGTGAGCTACAGTACAGGCCTCAAAATAGCAGCTGCTATTTATTCAACTACTGACTCAATACACACCACTATGAAGTCATAGCACCCAGTCGTAGGAGCCACTATTGGCTACATAGTGACCAGTCATACTTTCCTCATGATGTAGTTTGCACTCCTCTGTTCAAATGAGCATAGGACTGCAGTAACTACATCTAGGTGATCCCACCTGGTCACAGTGTCACACACATTGTCAATTCTCATGGAAATGGATCCTAGTTTTAAGTAAGGTCAATTTTCATGATTCTGCATACTGCTATTTTTTTTCTAGAAGTGCATGAATATATAATGTACATGTACTACAATTGCAACATATTATCATAATTCAACTGAGAAATCATATGAATGGAAAGCTCCTCATTTCTTCTGTTACTATATATAATATATCATTAAAATAATATATTTTCAATCTCAGACAAATATTGCAGCTTAGAATGCACCCTATGTCTCCCAACTGCACTGAAACGCAAGGAATACATCACAGAGGTTATTACCTACCTGTACATATTTATATATGATAATGAATCCATTACAAATGCACTCTGAAGTATACATCACATCAAAGTGGGAAGAGGGATACTGTAGGTTCTCAACCAGTTATAATGCACTATAATGCACACTGGTCATTGTAAGCTAATAGCATGTAAATAGCCATAGCAGAACCCCTTCTTTAACACTGGCCTGGGATCAAGACCATTTGGATCATTAGTCCATATAGAAAGAGAGTACTAATATGGATACAAAGAAAAGAGCACCGATTGGGTACATTTGAGGAAAGGAGTGGAGAGGGCAGCAGCTAAGACTACCCACTAATTATTCACATAGAGGACTGTCATACCATGGTCTCTTATTGAGTCACTGCTCTGGTGGCTATTTAGCCAGCAGGCAGTACGATCACCCAGTAATGTAGCCAGTTAGTTGGTCACTATAGCCAAAATCCTAAGATCAGCTGGTAAGATTTGACCCATCTCAAGTCGTAGCTGGCTGAACCTGTCGTAGAATCTATTGAAACATGATCCAGGCCAACAAAGCATCATGTTTCTAAGTTGGGTAGACCACCTTAACTCAGCGTCTACATATTTATAATATAGTAAAACCAGATGGATACTTTGTTTGTGGGGGCTATCCCATACATAGTACTAGTAACAGGTATATAATACTTCTTAGGATACTCAACACACTGCTCATCAGCCATGCAATGTAGTTGCTGGTGACGCTATCTAACTCTAGATTTACAGCTGTAATGTGAGTTTAAAGACTATAGCTTTAACTACAAACTGAGGTTTGATGAGCTGAAATAGACATTTAATGAAAACACTCAGCAATGTTGTCACTTTCAGCTAAAGGTTTTAAACATTTTCCTAGCTTTAGGCTAACCTGGGTATCGTAGTAAATCAACAGTGACTATTGTAATGGGAATTTGAGTATGGAGTGTTTGTATATGTTCATGTATATTGTATTTTTTCTCAATTGTATTGTCATCTAACCTTGTATCTATTTACTCATCTAACAGTAGGAATGTGCAAAAATCTGAAATAATTATAATAATAACATCTTATCACCTTAAATCACCTAATTCTACCACTTTTGCCAAATTGTGATCAGACAATAAAAAAACTTTTCACACCTCAAAGAAAAAAAAGTTCAGTAATTTACGTTATAAACCCTGCCACCTACAGGGTGCATGGCACACTATGCTGCCACACATGCCGGATGTTGTACCACTACACTATATACATACATACATACATATATATATTTATATATATATATATATATATATATGTATATATATATATATATATATATATATATATATGGGTCAGATCTTTCATTATTGTACAATTGGCTATTTTTCAGGTTTTTCAGGTTCTGAGATCTATATAGTCGGACCTACTCCAAGAATCAATACAATCCTGGTCCCATTCAATGCACAAGAGTCTGGGCTATCCAAAAAGTGCCAGTTTGTTTCAGTGGGACCAGAATATCTGGAGATATACATGTCAAAAGTCAAAAAAACCTCTGAAAGCCCATTATTTTTAATAATTTTCTTATTTATAATCATCATTTCTTTACAAATCAGCAGTCTCAAGGACACCAATCTCATTCCTCATGACCCCAGCGGTGTTACCTGGCATATTTAGCTCGATTTGTGGGTATCTCACACTTGCATGTCATATGCCATCATGTTCATCAACCTTAAGTACTCATTGTAACGTCTGACACCTCTATTTCAGTGCATCAAATTCTGTACAACCAATCCCTCCTTATTCAAACCTTTACCCTCTGTTTGAAGGGTATATGACCCTTGTCTCCTGGTGTGAAGATGGAGTGTGTCCTCCTTTTCACTAAGATACTAAACATCAAAACGTTATTTTCAACTGGATAAAGGTGTCGAACGTTACATCGATACTTTGTCTCCTGCTGTCTATATAATACACTGTTTCATTCTTTTTTTCTCTCAGCATTGTATTTTAACGTATTTCCAACTAACTTGACCAGTTATTGCATAGTTTTGCCTTCCACTATGTTCCCTGTAGAGGTGTTTCGATATATGTAACGTCCGACACCTTTATACTCCAAATCAAGGCGCCAAACTTTGAGACGCTTCACGTTATCCGGGCGGAAGTAGGCTCGAGGCTCGCGCATGCGCAGTCATCAAAACAGCGGTCACTGTCAAATGGAGTAGTTTAAGATAACTTTCACCATCAATGTATATATATATATATATATATATATATATATATATGCATCCCTGTGAGTTACTCAGTAGAGCTACATTCTATCGGAGATGAATGTTATCAAAGGGTTGGTACATGCATATATAGAGCGCTAAAGAATCACACAGACAAAATACTGAAATTCAACCCTAGATAATCAGGGAGGCTCTAATAACCCATCAGGGTGGGGCTATCTGGTTCCAATCCTGGTTGATTACATTTGTGGGAAATGTGTGGTAGTGCACCCTAAGCCCAACCTGATAACCTAGTGTGGGTATGCCTGTCTCCCCTGTCTCCCCTGCTTACCACGCCCATGTAAAATGCTAATGAGAGTACATTGCTTGCACAGCATATATATCTCAGTCTTGAAACAAACGATGAACAAATGAAGTTTGATCTTTAAAACAAATGATTGTAGTAAGGGTTTCCTTCATTCTTTCGGTCCCACCTTCATCGTCTGTCATGTATGTATGCAGCTCTGCACTCAGACATATCCACAGCATTTAAGCCTGGCATTCCCTGTGTATGGTGCCTATTTCGATATACTACTTACAGAACTTAACAGTTGTACCCACTGGCCACATCAACATTGATTCAGCGTTGAAACAACGTTTGCAATGTTTGCATATCAACAGTTGATAAAGGCTTGAAATATAGTTGAATTTGAAAGTTGACACAACATAATCAAAATCAACTGTGATTCAACATCTAACCATCAGCGCTGATTCAATGTTTGTATTTCTATGTTGATTCAACATTGACACAACATTGATATGATGTTGAAACAACGTTGATATTTGTTAGGGCATTCTTTGTTGACATGTCAATGTTGAATCAACATTGAATCAACATTGAAATCCATATTGTTGATTCAACATTGACAAATCAATGTTGAGTCAACATTGAATTGAAAACAATATTTCAACATTGATATGTCAACTGTTGATTGGATGTTGAAATGGTGTTGGTTGACAACATTGAAATAGAATCATTGAAAAGGTGTTGAAGACAGGTTTATCAACATCATCAACATAATATCAGCAGGTTGTCAACGTTGATGCAACGTTCTGTGCCCACTGGGTACTGGTTGGTTACAAGTACAGTTAAACAAATACATCCCGTGAGATTCTTCAGTTCTCACTCTTGGCGTTAAGAACACTTAAAAGTCATTCATCTAGTCATTGAAAAACAGGCCCCTGAGCTGGCTGTATTAAGGCATGGGCCTCATCTGAGCAACTTCCTTTTAGACTAGTGGTGGTCTACAACAGCCAGATGGACAATGAGCAGCAGGTGCGGGTTCTAATCATATTAGGATGCATCCACACTTGAGTAAAGACAATTTAGTAAGTAATAGTAGGATAGAGGTGTTGCAAGAAATTGTATGGGATGTTGATAAATATTGTCATGTTGATGCCAAATTAATGTGGGATTTGTCATGTTGGCCAACTCTCATAAGTTTTTGAGAATAGGTGTAATGTGCCACTCCCCCATACCTACCTATTCCTTCTCAAGATCTTAGATTTTGATACAGTGTTAGGCCTGTTTACTACATGGAGTGTTAGAAATAAAATGGGCTATACCAGTACTATAGGGTGTTCAATAAGTAATTGAGATATTTATCATTAAGTCCTAACTTCTCCATTATTAGTCCAGGCTCAATTGGTCAGGAATATGCTCATTAATGTAACAGGATGGGGCTATTTTTTGTCAAGCTGGCTTCATTATTCCATTCATGCATGCATGGGAGTAAGGGGTCCATAGACCTATCCTGGCGTTAGCACTGCTTGTAGCCAGCTGCCACAGGTCACAGAAATGAAGGCTAAATTATTGATTCCATTAGAGTCGATTTGCTAGTAATTTGGAATCGGGACCAATTTTAAGTCATCACATAACCCTACAGTGGGCCCGTCCCTACGATGATCTGCAATGAGGAAGAAAGAAGAAAAAGTTCAATTTGGAGATTTTGATCAATGATGAAAGGCCCATGCCCTAACATAACCCATTTAGGATTAGTTTTTCTCATAGATCTCACCCCAATCATGACATTATTGATCATGAAAGGGTCTAACTTTCATGCCAGCACTGCACAGTTCCTGTAAAAGCTGGTCTTGAGTAAGAAGTTATTTGATATTTACTTAATCAAGTCACAAATAATTCCATAGATATTTGGCCAACTATGGTATAGGGATCAGTTCTGGGAGTGATGTGTACATATCATAATACTTCAGGCATAAGGCATGGCTTATATGGAGGCATGGACCCTTGTTCCACTTAGGCAGCAGACTTTTGGGGTGCGCCTTATATGTGAGGATAAATTATGTTAGAGTAGTATTAAGTGTTCAAAATCAAGCCCCCAGGCCCCAGGTGTACATAATAGGATGTCTCTGAACTCAGGATGCTTCTTATATGTGGGATGAGCTTCATTCACTGAGTATTGTGGTATTACAAGGGCACTGTGTCAAGAGAAACAAGCAATGTTGAATTGATCCGGCTTGTAAGTATCCTGATTGTACAGGGGCTCATTTCAATATAACTGATGATCTGAATATTTATTGAAGATTCCACTGAAGGCCATACTGTCGTCAGATTAACCCCCTCTGTCATCACATGCATTGAATTCAGTGGGGTGACCATAGCAAATCTAGTATCATTGTAGGGGTCTTTCCTGATGATTTTATTTTGAAGTCTACTGTCATTAACTTTATCAAAACAAACCACTGGTCCTTATACATTTATTTCAAGGACTCTTGACCTGATAATGTCTAAGTTAAATTGGCAGCTTTTTCCCCCTGATGGCCACAATGGAGCAGATTCATCTCATACTATTACTTGCAGCCACAACAGACATCACTGTCCCTAAAGACCCATTTACTGGCTTACAGGTTGACAAACAGACAGTATTCAGGGTCATAGAGAACACTTTTAATACTGCCTGCATAGAACTGTACACAAAAGCCAGGGTTCCTACTCCCTCAGAAGTCATGTCAGGAGATTAGAACATATATAACAAGCAGGTACTGTACTGCAGTGATAGAACAATCCTTTGGGCTATTTTCACATTTGACGGCTCAGCTTCAGATGCGGGGAGCTGCACAGATGGGTATAATCACTGGCACAGGGGTGGAGTAGCTTCTGGCTGCATTCAAAATATTCAAAAGGAAATGACCTTATAAATGATAATAAACCTATGGCCTTACATTTTTAGAGTTTGCCGAGATTATAGGATATGCCCCCGGCTGGACATTAAGGTTTAGTGTGTGTATATGTGTAGAGGCAAGGAGAAAGGGTGCTCCGTGCTAAAAGTCAACTTCAAAATTCAGATCACTAGCTTTACAGTGATATATTGCATGAGAAGATACTCCTGTTAGTTTTGGAGGAATGGCTTGCTAAATATGGGTAGGTATGACCATTTCGTGAATGTCAATAAGCCCTACCTCTCCATGGTCATGAGATACAACTATAATTAGCATAATTTATGCTAATTAGCTAAATTAGCATAAATTTTCATTCTTTTGCCCATAACTTTTGATCTAGAAATGATATTTTTATTCTGTTTTCACCATAGTGGACCTTGTGAAACGTTCCTTCAAATAGGATCATTGATTTTCTTATTTAGAATGAATATCATGTTTCCATGGCAACAGAAATCAACAAAAATGCCTATTTTGGCCCAAAAACATTCTTTTTAATGCCAAATATGGAACCTTTCCCCCCAAAATAGAACATTTTATCAAAACTCTTTGAATTCTCCATAATAAGTAGCCTATAGCAGTTTTAGGCATATTTTTCCTATTCTATCCCATAGTGGTGCCCCCTGGTGGCTAAAACAGTTACTAAATCCCGCAGGAACCCCCATTTCTGCTTGCTGGCTCACATATTACCTTTCTCTCTCTCTATGTATATAAAGGAAGGAGATTGAAGTTAAGATTGAAATCTGATTTTTTATCCAGTTCCAATGCTGTGTCATGAAAGGGGAAGTATCATTTAACTTATGGAAAATACACATCTAAAGGCCAATAGACAAACATCACATATCCTAAGATTGAGATTAGATGACCTGTATAAATCCCTGCTATGTTGATATTAGTGAATATAAAACCTTAGCTCTTCCTACTGACTACAAGCCTGTGACCAATACAAACATTGGGTAAAGGTAACAGTAAGCAACCTATTCTGCTATATTGCATCAGATCACATGGAGGATTTAACTGCCTCATCTAAGGGTTGTCAATTAGTTAAACAAGTACCAGTATATCGAGGACACACTTGTTGCCAATTCACCATGCACAGTATTGCAATTATGCATGAGTAAGAAATCTAACATATTTGTTACTGAATGGTGCAATCTGGATGGAGACGAGTAGAATTTTTCTCTAACAGAGTCTGTTTAGTGAGACTGGTGCAGGTCTGAGCTGAGCAGACGCGGACCCGTCTTTGACGTTAGGGCTCCTCTGAGGAGTTCATTAAAGTAATTTTAGCAACTTTTTCTGTTCTATCATGTCAGTAAGATATAACTCTCTATAAATATGTATTGTTTTCCCTACTTTCTTTTATTAATTTCCATATAGGGGGGGGGGAAACAGCCCTGAAAAGGCGTTTTTTCAGTTTTCCATTTGCATACACCTCTAAAATTTTTTTATTAACCCATGGATCCACACTTTTTTTCCTCTTTCGCTGAAAGGGAAGGTCAGGGAAGATATATTAGTCACATTCCGCATCATGGCCCCTTTATTTTTTATGCAGGACTTTTTTTTATCATAATACCCAATTTCCCGCGTCTGCTCACTTCAACGTGAAAAATAACCTCTGTCTCATCTTTTGCACTATAATTGGTTCTTTTTATATTTTCTGATTTAAATTCATGGTTATGTCAACACTTGAAGGGTGGTAGGTCTTGAAGAACCAATAGAATAATGGTCATCAGTCATATCCAAGTGCCTTCTTTCACCTCAGAAAGAAGTGACACCTCCAGAATCTGACCAGTTCCGCGTCTGCTCGTTTAGAGTTTACCGTATGTTTCTATATCAAGAACAAGTATTTAAATAATTTCCCTATCATTTTTTTGTAGCCCCTTGACCCTTCTAAGAAACTGTATTGGGTCTTTACCCTACTATATATAGTTAACCTATTGTTCCCGCCCTTGAGTCCGGGTCCGCGTCTGCTCGGTCCGCGACCGCGTCTGCTCTGCCACCTAGTGAAAAGTGACAACACTTTTAAGGAGCTGCCATCTGATGAGTAATTTTGGAGTCAGCCTTTTGGCGCTGGTATCAGCGTGTACCTAGCGTCTCTGCGAGTCATTCAAGACGCAGCGCTGAGGTGAGTTGATCAATCTTTTATGTCAGGGGGCTCAAAAAATAAAAAAAACCTCCAAATTTCACCTCAAAATCTACTTTTTATGTTGCATATTGTGAACAACTTTGATATTTAACTACCACTCGTCATGAAAAAATATGCCTCCCCGTGGGATGTTCATTTAATCGCCAAGAAATGATCATATTTGACAACGTTGAGCAAGTTGTGGCCTCTTTCCTTGCCTTTTTGAATCGTTTCCCGCGTCTGACCGGTCAGACGCGGGACATTGGTTTTTCTCTTGTAACATCTATGACTGTATCAAACTATGCTATACAGTGGTTTCATCTTGTAAACATGTCAGCCGGTTACAGAAATGTGTATCATATCATAAGAATTACAGTAAATATAATTCTCCAGGTTAACTTTTGTAGTGATCAGATACGGAAAATGATCAGACGCGGTCCCGATATGTTGCGTTTAAGTTCATTTCTCTTATATATTGGCCAGCCTTTTACTGAATGCTGTCAATATATACTCCTATATGTAGTCTAAACTGAGGTGTAAAAGAGGGAACATCTTATATAATATGTAATGAGATTTTTATCCCAATTTTCCTTGATTTTGAAAAGTGAGCAGACACATAAGTGAGCAGACACAGTTCAAAATTGTATTTTCAATTGTTTTCTCTTGTTTTCCAGTAAGCTGAGAAGTACTCATGAAGTTTGAAGCATGGCTCTACCAAAACCGTTTCCCTATGAGTCTCCTCTAATCAGACCAGACTTTCCTTCTGGCCCTGAGGGAACTGAAATGATGGACAAATGGGTGAAACAGTTGAAGCCGTACGTTCGGAAAATGAGCAAACTCGACAAAGATGTCTACACAAAGGTTCGGTCCTCCTTGAACTCCAGGACCTCATACAAAGCTAGTGTCTCTAATCCGGACACAGGAGAGGATTTTCGCCTCCGCCACAATGAGCAGACCAATGTAAGTGTCGGGTGATAAATTTATAAATACATTCTCATGAATTCACAAACTCATTTATAATATCTAGATTTCTACATTATATATAATTATATTATTATGATAAATTTTTCAAGAACACTTCATAACCCAAACACATGTACCTATATTTTTAAACCAAGTTGTAAACACTACGAATGCATGATCTTTTTTATATTTTAAAACAGAAACATCGACCCAAGAAAGGTACGGACAGATATACCGAGGACCTAGAGAAACACAGGTTGAGGAAGATCGAAAAGAGGAAAGAAGGTATGTATACGGCACATGGCTATTGTATTATTGACCAATGGGAAGCATCCCTGGCATTTACTGCGGAGATGTTAGTCATAGTGCAGTCGGGGTCTAATGGCGGCCTCCATAGCCTAATGTGCTAATGCCCTATAGAAAATGAAATCATAAATATGTAAAGTTGGTTAGAGTTGATATTCAAGATTTAGTTTTTAAAAACAATTTTAAAAAGCCCTCATGATGATTGATGAACCACACAGTATGTATACATGAATGTGTTCTAGGAATCTTTTCTCTCTTTGAAAACTATAAATGTCTCTATGTCTACAGGCCCACAGACCTGTACAAGTTTCAAATTATCATGTGGCCAAATATTGATAATTCATTCATTCATTACTTCAGAAAAACAGGGAAAGGCAAAGCCAAGGACGAGGGGAGGGGCCCGTGGGCAGCCAGTAGAGGAATACACCCCAGAGCTTCCTGACCAGAAACGAAGGAAGCGACGATCATTGAACACAGCAACACCTACATCAACACCCACAGCAACACCCACAGACACACAGTCCACACATGAAGGTAAGGATACACTTTCAAGATTTCTTTGAAGTTTACAAAAACTTTTCTAGATCTATAAAGCAAATAATATACGTATCCATTGATCCTGGCTGTCTTGCTATTTTTCATTCATTGACTGATAGATCTATAGATGTCAATAAATCATTTTAAGTCTTAGATAAGTCTTAGAATCGCTGTACATATTTGATGTACCTGCTTTCTTATATCTATGTACAGCAGAACCTGACTATGAGACCTCCCCAAGGCGCAAAAAGTCAAAACGAGCATCAAAGTCAAACTTGAAGGTTAAACTTAGTGCTGCAGCCTCAAAAGATAAAAGGTAATCAACATTATGAATCACATTATGTTGTAATGGTGTCCAATCTTTTAATAGGACTGCAGCTCTGCTATCTAGAGAGGTGCTCAATGTTACAAACAAGTTTTAACTTTGATGATCTAACAAGTAAAATGTTTAAAAATTATGTATGTTATTTACATGTACATTTCCTTTCTCCAATGCATACATGTTGGTCAAAATGTAAACCATGTTCTTTCTACAGTCTGAGTAAGAAGGCACCAGCCACCGATGCACCTCTTGAAGATGATCCTCTCACGCCGGCTGTTGAAGCACCTGCTGCGGCGCCTGCCAGTCGCCATATTTCTGTTCAAGCGGAAGAGGATTCTCTCACGCCGGCTGTTGTTCCATCGCCTGCAGCGGCTGCTAGTCGCCATTTAATTACTGTTCAAGCAGAAGTGCATGTAGAAAACTTTCCACCTGAAGAAAGGTTGACCACAGTAATGAGGTACTCAGACGCTGTCAAGACTCCGTGAGTTTCAAATCCACTTTCTCACTTTACAGTACTAGTCTACTTAAATACATTGTAAACCTTTGCTTTAAATATACTTGAAAACATAAAAACAATTATATGCACACAATTCAAAGATTTGAAAAACAAGTTAAGACATAATTTAAGATTAACCCTTCATCTTTGAACAGTCCTCGCCATACTGCATCTGCAGTGCAGAACCAGTCCCCTAAGACAGTGGGGTCTCCGGCACGGTCTCCTAAGAAAGTGTGGCCTACAGAACGGTCCCCTAAGCATGTGGGGTCTCCAGACCGGTCCCCTAAGAAAGTGGGGTCTCCAGCACGGTCGCCGAAGAAAGGGTGGCATACAGTACGATCCCCTAAGCATGTGGGGTCTCCAGAACGGTCCTCCAAGCAGAAGGACGATGCAGAGCAAGTGAGGTCCAAATCTAACAAGTGAGTACTATAGGATAAAATAAATGAAAAATAAAATAAATAAAAAAATTGTGTATGTCTTGGGACCGTGTGTGCGAGCTATGGAAGAATGCACGATCAATCCACTTCCTATGATCTAGTTACAGATAGATTAGGACCGCATCTGCTCTCCTATCCTGTGTCTGCTCTGCTGTTTCCATGTCTGCTAATATATTAGGTTTCGTCTCCAGTAGCAGCCCTCTGTCTCCTGCTGTAGTGGCCACAGTCAACCGCTTTCTGCCGTTGTCACCAAAGGAGAAGCTTGACAAGGGGGGAAAGACAAGGCCCAAGAAGCCCCCATGCCCAACAAGACTTCCACATGCGTGAGTAACTTTCCTGAATAGAGATCTACCTTTAACTTAAAACATGTAAAAGTTTGTGGACCGTGTCTGATCGAATGTAGTTCTAAACTTCTGTAGATTTTTAGTTGAACATTCCGTGTAAACCTGCTCATGTTCGACATTGAAGTAATAATAAAGTAAATGGACCGTGTCTGCTCATTAGTTGGTTAGTTGACATGATAAGATTTAACAGTCGAACCTGTTCTGTGTCTGCTCACTTTCAAAACATAAATACCGGTATATGTAATTTTTCCATCTTCAACTTATGAATATGAATTCATGTGTCTGCTCGCTTTTTAGATACATGTATGTACAATGTTTGAACAATTAAATAATTTCATTTACTGTAACAAAGTAGACAGGTCTGCGTCTGCTCCCTTTTAGAAGAATTTAATAATGTTTACAGTAAGTCTGATAGCCCTGGTGCTGCCCGTTCCACTCGCAAGGACAAGAGCCTGAGCCCTCCCTCCTCCTCCAACAAGGAATCGTGAGTACCTTTGTAACCCTATACTAGTTGGACCGTGCCTGCTCATTTCTAGACAAGTCAAGTCTATTCTTTTATAATCAACATGGATACAGAAGAAGTTTAATTTCAAAACATGAATACATCTACTTTTCGACATCGAAGTACTTAATAATAAAGTAAATGGTCCGTGTCTGCTCACTTTCAGAATATAACTTAAGTTCTAAACACTTTTTGAATGACAAGTACTTTTAAAACTGACCAGTACAATTTACATCCAAAGAACTTTACATTTATAATTTATAAGTTGTTCTGTATAGAACTCTACATATGTACGTTTGCAGAAAGTCACGGCCAGAGCCAGCTGCAGCGAAATCACCCGCTTCTCCCCCATCTTCTGACAGTGAAACCGGCCCGCGTGGGTATGTAATAATTTTTCTTTATAATCTTATAAATACTTAAGACCTTTTAATATATTTCCAGTTATTGTTCATGAACACTTAACTTCTGTATATATATATATCTATAGACCGTACAATCTAACCCATTTTAAGAATTAATTAAAAGTTGATCAATAATGAAACACTTACATTACAGGCATCAGGTGTTAAAACTTGGTGGTTCCAGAAATGTTCACTCGTATACATACATGTGTGGACCATACCCTGCTTTTGTTTCAAGTTGTCACTTTAAGCTAACTATATTAATTCAACTTTGTTTCCAGTAATTATCCTCATTACCTAACATTTCCGTGGACAAAAGCCATGTCGGACGAAGAGTTCGAATGGCAGAAGAGGCAGCATTTTGGGTTTTGAATGTGTCAAGTTACAGTTAACTATTTAATATTATATGTTTAAATGTTTAAAAAGTAATTCCTAATTAACACCTTTATGATCCTTTGCTGTTCAAAGCATTTACATGTACACTGTGCAATATATAACTTAATAATTTATCAATATAACCTGTGTTGAGATAGGTTAATTGTACATAATCTACCTGGGGGGTGGGAAATAAATATATTTCAATGAGCACTGCGTTTGTTGTGTCTTTAGGAAGTCATAGTTTCATAAAAAAAAACAATATATATATCTCTACTAAATTATTTATATTTCAAGAATTCTTAACATGGGCCCATTAACTAGTCTATGTATGTACAGACCGAGTTTAAATAAGTAATTCTTTCTCTCAGGCTAAAGTTGGTGCCAAGTTTGGGCTATCGCACATGGTCCCAAAAGTCAAGTAGGTGGAAACAAACGACAATACGGATGCCTACCTGGTTCCAGGCACAACCAGTGTCTCCTGCAACTCAGAGTTCACCTGCCTCTACCAACACAGTGTCCACAGGCACTCCCTCTTCAACAGATAACATGGAAACAGAGTCCACATGCACTCCCTCTTTGACAACAGATAACATGGAAACAGAGTCCACATGCAGTCCCTCTTCAACAGACCCCTCATCTTTGGAGCAAATGGACACTACTGAGGCAGCCGATTTGGTGCTTGACATTAACGAACAACGAGCTGCTAGAGGAGAAACCCGCCAAGACAGCGACTTCTCTGATTGGTCGGACAGTTTTGTAGAGGAGGCTGAACAGTCAATAGCCTGACTTGGTGTCCCGGACCAGTTAGCACCTGTCCGGGAAAGCAAGGAGGTCACTGCAGTGTATGACCAGGTTCAACTCCAGAGCCCTGAGCACCCTGCATACAATGTTCAGGATATTACGGAAGCACATCTCAATAAGCACATAGACCCTGTGTGTAATGTCAGTGACCAGGTTGGAAGCCCTGAACAGATACACAAGTTACCAAAGTCTGGTATGCAGGACAACCACTCTGTACCTGCAGCAGTCAGAGACCAGGATTCAAGCCCTGATCAGACTGCACCAACCCCTGACCGTGACGCTACTGAGGATGCTGTTGTACCGCCCCCACAGCAAGCTCAGTTGCCTTTGGAAGTTGCAGCTCAACCGGAGCAGCAACAACCACCTGCACCAGCAGTTCCTGCAGAGGATGCAGTACAGACTGCCCCTCAGGTGACTCCGAAAGTTAAGGGGAAACCTGCAGCGGTTAAAAAAACAAAAACCCCTCCACCACCTCGGGACGATGTGTGGTCTCAGGCCGAAAGTCTTTGTCGGAAGGCTGGCATAGAGAAACCATCAAAGACCCAAGTCAAGGTGTTTCTTCCCTACTTGGAGGTGGCAGAGATTGTGGCCAATTCTGACAACAAGACCAAGAAAGCCATGTGTATGAAGAGGCCGGTCACCTTACTGAGACGTCACGGTCAACAGTCAGCCATTGCGCGAGCTATCGCGTTGTGTCGCAATGCTGTGTTTCCACCTAAAGAGCCTGTTAAGAGCACCAGCCGGCAGGAGAAAGCTCTGTCTAAGATTATGGCTGTACGCGAGTTCTTGCGAAGGGAGGACAATTGCTATGAACTCCCCGACAAGAAACATTATAAGAAGCCGCGACAGTTCCCGGTTGTTGCTCTGGTGGACACCTTGCGAAACCTCTGGAAGAAGTTTGTGGTTGAAACGGGACTCACCATTTCGTTCACCACCTTCGGAAACGCCAGGGAAATTAAAAGCATAAGGACATGTGTGTTTCTGAAAAGGAGTGTGTGCTTATGTCAGCCACATTCCAACATGTCTCTAATGCAAGAGGTTGTCCCTGGATTTGTCAAGTCCACTAGTCAGCTTATTGCTATGACGGACGAACAAATCAAGCAGAGGTTAGAGGCTGCCCTAACTACGGCGACAGTTTCTTTCAAGATGTGGACAAAGGAGAAACGTACCTATGTCAAGAAATCCAAAGGCAAAGGCAAAAAGTCATCAGATGCAACTAAGGAAAGCTCTTCTAAGACTGATAAGCAAAGCTCTAATCAGAAATCTAAGCCTGACGAGCTGAGCTCAACTCATAAAGTAGATAAGTGTGAAGAAGAGTCATCTGATGTCAAGACCGTTTACCACACCACCCTCAAGAAGGTCAGACTGCCCACAGAGAACTTCATTGAGAAGTTCATGGAAGACTTGGTGCCCTTCCGTGCCCACTGCAAACGGGTTGAACTGCAGTACGCTGCAGTGAGGAAGCTGAAATCCACTTTCCCATCCTCGCATGTTGTAGTTCAGATGGACTACAGTGAAAACTGGAACACCGGTTACATGCGAGAGATCCAACAGGCATTCTTCGGGAAGGATCAGCTTACTCTTCACCCGATGGTTGTGTACATCTGCCGTGCTGGTAAAGTTGATAGTCTGTCCTTTGTAGGGGTGAGTAAGGTCACGGCCCACTCCTTTCCCACCACTCTGGCGTTCCTGACCCAACTACTTAAAGAGGTTCGAAGGAACATGGATGTGGAGATGCAGCATCTTCACATCATTACAGACTCCCCATCATCACAATACCGGAACAGGTTTGCCTGTGACATGCTGCGTAAGGCCACGCGCCTGTATTCCATCCGGATTACATGGAACTGGCTGGAGGCAGGACATGGTAAAGGTCCCTGTGATGGTGTGGGAGGAGCTCTGAAAGGGCTTGCAGACAGAGTCGTCAAGTCTGTAGGAGAAATCCAAACAGCTGAGGACTTTGTCCAAAGTGTCGCCCCGCAGACAACTAAAATAAAGTTGCTGCAAACAGATGAGAGTGAGGTGCTCAAGTGTGCTACCCTAGTCAAATCTTGGAAGTCTCCATCTGTCAACGGTCTCATGCAATACCACCACGCAACCGTTGTCGACGGAGTACTGTATCTCCGGGTGACCTCCTGTTATGAGGAATGCTGCTGGGAGGAAGATTTGCTGCCAGCATGCCAAGAGTGGGACCCAGCTAAACTGGTACACAAAGCTAAAAAGAAAAAAACACCAAAGACGAATTCTACATTGAAGAGGTCAGAGTTGCCCACTGCTGCCGCTAGTACTGCTTCAGATTCTGAGTCAGACGACTCGGACGACTACGTTGACTCAGACCCCGACGACCTGCCAGGGTCAAACCAGGCAGGAGTGATGGAGGAAGTTTTCAGCTCTGATGAAGAGGTCGCCACTTACACTCACTTTATAGAGTCATTACGAGAAGGACCAAGTCGGCCAAAGAGGATGTGTAGTCAGGCAGCACAGGCAGCAGTGGCAGATGCTGATGACGAGGACTCAGATGAAGACCCTGCTTTTAACCCTCCCTCTTCAAGGACACGAGCTATTGCCAGGGGTGTTGCCAAGGTTCGCCGTGAAGGGCAGGAGGTTAATGAGGCCCTCATAGATGATAAGGATGGCGATGGTGACACTTCCAGTGATGACTGGCCGGTGTTAGACACTGTAAGTCTTGCCTTTGTCAAGAAATATAATTTATAAGGTTCCCTCCTCTGACCCAGCTGTTCACGTAAACCTTGGCAATACCTCTTGGCATACTAGTTACTCGCTTGTAAAATGGTTAAAGGAAAGAGACTTGTAACATCATGCATATATCATATTTATCGTCTGGACCGCATCTGCTCACTTTCAAATAAATGTTTTCAATCAGAAGTGGAGGTATATTGAATTTTCTGTTGGTCTCCATGGCAATGAATGTGATCTAAATGTAAATGAAATATATGTAGGCATATAAAGACTGCATTATGGAATGTTAAATATGTGTAGTATGGATTTTCCATAGAAATCCATTGTAGTCGGGACCGCGTCTGATCACTTTCATATTTATGTTTTCAATCAGAAGTGGAGGTATATTGAATTTTCTGTTAGTGTTCATGGCAACTAAAGTGATTCTAATGTAAAATAGACCTTTGTAGGCATATAAAGACTGCATTATGGCATGTTAAATATGCGATGGTGGCAAATGCCAGTCTTTCAAATGTAAAAAATGCATGAATTTTTCACTTTCCTGATGGTTTAGCCCATAAAACTGGGGGAAAAGTACAATTTTCTATGGATGTAAAGGGATAAATAATTTCTCCACATAATTTACTTTGGATATGGGAAAGAAAACCATAGGTATGAATCAATTTTCTAATGTCAGGGGTGGTCACAGTGTAGTATGGACTTTCCATAGAAATCCATTGTAGTCGGGACCGCGTCTGCTCACTTCTATTACGGTGTGTACATGTTTGATATAGAGGTATAATGAATTTCTTATTCCTCTCCATGGCAAAGAATGTGATGTAAATGTAAATAAAACATATGTAGGCATATAAAGACTGCATTATGGCATGTTAAATATGCGATGGTGGCAAATGTCAGGGAGTCAAATGTAAAAAAGGCATGAAATTTTCACTTTCCTAATGGTTTAGCCCATAAAAATGGGGGAAAAGTACAATCTTCTAAGGATGTTAAGGCAAAAATAATTACTATAAGTTATGTACCTTGGATATGGGAAAGAAAATTGTTGGTGTGAATAAATTTTTCAATGTTCAGGGTGGTCACAATGATCTATGCACTTTCCATACTCGTCTGGACCGCATCTGCTCACTTTCAAATTTATGTTTTCAATCAGAAGTGGAGGTATATTGAATTTTCTGTTGGTCTCCATGGCAACAAATGTGATGTAAATGTGAATGAAACATATGTAGGCATATAAAGACTGCATTATGGCATGTTAAATATGCGATGGTGGCAAATGCCAGTCTTTCAAATGTAAAAAATGCATGAATTTTTCACTTTCCTGATGGTTTAGCCCATAAAACTGGGGGAAAAGTACAATTTTCTATGGATGTAAAGGGATAAATAATTTCTCCACATAATTTACTTTGGATATGGGAAAGAAAACCATAGGTATGAATCAATTTTCTAATGTCAGGGGTGGTCACAGTGTAGTACGGACTTTCCATAGAAATCCATTGTAGTCGGGACCGCGTCTGCTCACTTCTATTAAGGTGTGTACATGTTTGATATAGAGGTATAATGAATTTCTTATTCCTCTCCATGGCAACGAATGTGATGTAAATGTAAGTAAAACATATGTAGGCATATAAAGACTGCATTATGGCATGTTAAATATGCGATGGTGGCAAATGTCAGGGAGTCAAATGTAAAAAATGCATGAAATTTTCACTTTCCTAATGGTTTAGCCCATAAAAATGGGGGAAAAGTACAATCTTCTAAGGATGTTAAGGCAAAAATAATTACTATAAGTTATGTACCTTGGATATGGGAAAGAAAACTGTTGGTGTGAAAAAAATTTTCAATGTTCAGGGTGGTCACAATGATCTATGCACTTTCCATACTCGTCTGGACCGCATCTGCTCACTTTCAAATTTATATTTTCAATCAGAAGTGGAGGTATATTGAATTTTCTCTTAGTCTTCATGGCAACTAAAGTGATTTTAATGTAAAATAGACCTTTGTAGGCATACAAAGACTACATTATGGCATGTTAAATATGTAATTTTTGAGAATGCCAGCCTTTCAAAAGTAAAAAATGCATGAAATTTTCACTTTCCTGATGGTTTAGCCCATAAAACTGGGGGAAAAGTACAATTTTCTATGCATGTAAAGGCAAAAATATTTACTCTAAGTTATGTACCTTGGATATGTATAAGAGAAATGTTAGTTGTATGGATTTTTCCTATGTCAAAGCCGGCCACAGTACAGGGGTCAGTAACCAGAGAAATGACTTGCCGGGTGGACCGCGTCTGCTCACTAGGGTGATGTAAATATAGGGACATAATTAATTTCCCATGTATTTCCATGGAAACCAAAGTGATTTTAATGTATAGTACACATGTGTAGGCTTTTAATTACTGCTTTAAACTCCTTTATAGGTGAGCAGAAAATGAAAAAGACTGAAACAAAGACAACAAGTAAATTTCAACAACTTTATTTATAAATATTTTTCACAGAAATATGAAGTCGGAAAAGGATAAAAAAATGCAATATGTGAAATATAGACAGAGTACAATAAAATGACTCTTTTATAAATAGATGGTACTGCTTATTTATGATTTTTTTTATGATAATGAAGATTTATTATGTTAAGGGCGGTGTCTGCTCACTTCGGTCCCGCGTCTGCTCATTTTTCAAGCTTCTTTAACACGCCCCTGCAATAGATATAAGAGGCTTCTACCACACCATAGTTTTAGGACATGCATTATGAAGGAATAAAGATGTATACTAAATAGAAAAACGTTCCCTATGGTATAGTTCTTATCATGTAAAGTTACTTCAAAGTTTGGGGTTTTTTTTGTGAAAGAATAAGCATGAAAATGAAGATTTTTAATGATTTTTAGGGGTATTTCTCACACTCTGGCCCCCCTTCTCACCCTGAAAGTTATATTTTTCCTATAAGTACATTCTCCCCCTGTCCTATTATGATGTTTAACAAAGGTTGCCAGGGAAACTGGCCAAGATATACCATCCTATCTAATTTATGGCTGAAAGTGAGCAGACGCGGTCCGCCATTTCTGGGTATCCATCTTTGGTCGGTTGTCATGGTAACGGGAAACACATTTAAAAAAAATTACCTGTGCAGGCCCAACCCCCAACCCCTCTAGTATACCCATACCAAAGGATAGAGAGATCCAGCAACCTTTCCCTGGGAGGCCCCCCCAGACCCCCCTAGGCCGGACCTGCACCATTTTCAGTAAACTTGGTCAACAACCTTAAAGATGTAACCAAACAGGCATATGGTTTTGAAAAATATATAAGGTAGAGTTACCAAACATTATTATTTTCGTGAAAAAAGGTCACCCATGGAAACCATGGGCACGAGTGGCTATCTACTTAGAACTAGTAGAGACATGTAGTATCCACTGTCAACATTTACCATATTCGCAAAATATCTCTATTATCTGATGAAGCCAAAGGGAACAGAACTGTCCCGGTAATTTCTTACACAATTATTCATTTCCAGTTTTAAACAAAATTATTAAAATTATGCTAGTTTATTAGACTCGGCAAGTCCACACAGTACTCCCATTAGTTCTGCTGGAACACTGGCTAAAACGGCTTTATTAAGTTTATCATCAGGGGACACATAGTGATGCCAATAATATGGATATTGAAATGATGGAACGATGGACACTGTAATGAACATCGACCTGTTCATCAGCTTATTGACAAGATTCCAAGCCAAAGGTTGCCACTGGTAATGAACTTATAAAACATGTTAATACAACCAGAGCAGGAAAGTTTTAACTCATACAGATAGTGCATCATGAATAAGGGATTAGCGATATATGCGTAAGTTGATAATTCCGTGGACAAGAAATCTATGTTGACAAAAGCAAACTCTCATCTTGGTTTATCGGGTAAGATTTTAGGGAAATACCGCTATGACTGTTACAAGAATCCTTGTACATGGAGCTGTTATATCATGGCTTTATTGGCAATGTCTGGTGAAAATGAATGTCAACAACTGAATTTTAAATGAAGCAAAATTAAGAAGGACTCTCTGCATTTTCGTATTTTGCAGAAGAGCCACATGTGTTGACCAAGGTGCTCTTCAGGAACAATCAACTGAATTATGCAAGCGATTTGTAGAGTAAGAATACATGGTATAGGCGAGGGTATTAAACTATATAACAGCAGGCTGACCAAAATCTCACAAGTTACACCTAATAGGGTGACCTATGGTGCACCTTAAGGCCTTATTCCACCTTAGTCAAATGTGCAAAAAGTCAGAAAACCTTGACTGAAAAAAAGTAAACTTTTACTGACTTTGTCCAACATTCTGTGACTGAGAAAGTGAAATCTTGACTTTTCAAGTCAGCTGTCCCCCACTTTCACCGACTTTTCCATAATTCCATTTAGACCTTTTTCTGCAAAGTTGACTGAAAAAGTTGACTTTCCTGAACTTTTTAGCTGACTGACAGTGATTGAAATCAGTTTTCCAGTCAAAGTCAGACTTTTCCAGAAAGTTTGATTTGACTTTTATGTAAATATTACTTTTATTTTAATATTTCAGAAAATCAACATTTTTGGTTAGATTTTATCTGACTTTTGACTTTTGCAGTAAAGTCAAACTTTTTCAGTCAACTTTTCTCCACTTACCCATTGACTGATGAACAGACGAATCAGGTGTACAAGTTCAAGTTCAGTTGTGTTTATTGCAAACTTCACATGTTTTCAGTCACAATATTGGGCTGACCAAACCCTAATTGAGAAAATTACAAGCCTTAATGTTTGTCTTTAACACCATAGTTAAACAATAAATGAGATCGATAATGCACTTTTGACATTTCATATTAAGTGTGCAGTAATATTTGAACCACATGGCCATAATAATCGTACCATAGATAGGAGCTTGCATCAGTCTGGGTATAGTATACGTGCAGGTCCATTTTACCAGTTATCTCTCATTGAACAGCAAGAATAATTGGTCTTAATTAGAAAATAAACACTCCTTAAATACATAACTCAACAACTTGAGAGTCCAGTAGATTTAAATGTGTTATCTATAGTGCATAACACTCCAGTTAACTTACTATACATACACATGCAGTATACACTTAATGCTAATGACAGCATCTATCAGATACCGACTAGATACCTATCAGTGAATTGACTTGAAGTCAAATGTTGAGTGATAATGTGTGAAAACTGGCTGCAAATGTCTGTGAACTGGCTGAAAAGTCGAAAATTTGACTGAAAAAATGAAATTTTTGACTGATAAAGTCAACTTCCCGATGGAATCAGGTACCACTTATTTAGTCAGACTTTTTTTGTTCACTAATCTGGACTTTGACATTTACTGACTAAAATAAAATAAGGTCTTTAAATGTCAGCAATTAAGGGAAGGGTGGTAAAGTGTCAGGATCTTAATTTGAGGCATCCAAGGACTCATGATCTACTATAATATTATAAAAAAATAAAATTGAGACATGTTTTCAAATAAAGGGATGCTCAAGACGCTATTCTTAGGGCAACATAATCATTCCCTTCTAGAAGAGATAAACCGATGCTCAGCTGTGATGCAATGCATCAGGGCTAATGGGAATGATTTTAATCATGGTGTAATGGTTCTTTATTAGACCGGCTGTCTGTTTGTTCGGAAAGGTTCACGAATACAAGAATGTCTGGTTTAGTAGGCAACAAGATTTATTCAGTATCCTAATATACAGTAAACTAAGGGTATTCCAAGTAGGCCTGTTATCATTTGGATAGCTCTGATTTGTGACTACCAGGTAAGGCTTCGGAGTCAGGGAGATCTTAGGGTGTTCGTACAGAATCCGGGGGGATTATGTCTCCCTAGCTTCTGACCCGACTATTATATAGCCACTTGGGTTGGGTGGCGACCCCATAGACGCTAATAATAAACCATGCCCCTACAACAGGATGGGCCTGCCCATTTTGAGAATTATCTCTCAAATTCTGTCTATAGACTTTACACGACTCAAATGACAATGAGATTTTCCCACTGGAGTCCTGGAGGACACCCACAGGCAATTGTTTCATGTGTTCTGTGTGTGCATACAGGTGAAAGTGCGAGAGAGTGAATGAATTACCTTGCATAACTTCAATTATGTGCTATGTAGAAAGTGGTACATTGAAATTGCTGTTATTTATATTTGTAATTGAAACCGCAAAGCCATATTGATCAAAATGTTATGCATTGTATTTTTATCTCTGACAGAGTTTTACCTGCATTCAAATTTCTTTTAACTTTATAGCAGTACCACCCAAAAATAACTGTACCGATGATGTTGGCCTATGCAAAAAAAAAGACCTTAGATATTCATTGTACATTCATACCACAGTGGGTAAATAAGAATATGACATTAGCTATCAACACTCCCACGTATTGTGAATACATGACACATTCACACCCTGATCACTGCAGATGAAAAAATGATCCAAAACTCTCCTTCCACACACCCTCATAGTAATAGAACTACTTGTAATTTATTTTCACAGCACACCAATTACAGCAAGGATGGTGGCAAATAAGTGGGGACATCAGGACAGGACCCCTATCAAAGACAATCTGGTGCACCTGACTCTGATCAGAAGGATCACACGTGATCCTAATTACCATAGGCAAACACATTTTTGCATGAGAACTGGCATATCCTGTTCGCACCTGTAATCATTATCTGATGGTGGCCTGGCACACTAGTCTCCTCAAGGTAACCTCACTATTCTAGCTAGGTATCACGCACACAGGAAACCAGACACTTCGTCTCCTGCTGTTAGCCCATGGTAGGGGTGGAGACTTGGGGTTCAGATAAGCAAGGACTCCTTGAGCTTTGGAAGTGCTGTATCATTTTGGTCCAAAACCATTGTATGATGCATAAAAGAACACCCTTAGGTGTTAATGGTACTGTTGAGGCTGGGTCTCGATAACAGTGTTAGTGAACAAGTAATCAATGGATAATTCATGACGAGTGTGTGTTAGTGAACAAGTAATCAATGGATAACTCATGACGCGTGTGTGTTAGTGAAGAATAATGACATGAGGCCGTAGGCCGAGTGTTATTAGCCTTTGCTAACACACACAAGTCATGAGTTATCCATTGACTACTTATTTTATACCACGAAACCAATAAATAATCAATATTATACCAATAAATTCAAGTTGAAAACAAAAAATATTCCCCCTCCCCGGGACTCGATGCCAGCCATTGTGTGTACACGATCGGTACATACAGCTCGGTGACCGGCAGCGGACAGCGGCAGCCCCGGTCTCGGCTTGGACAGGCAGCGGCACACGGCTAAAGATTTCAATGCGTCTCGCTGTAATATTTGTGTAGAATACACCTCGTCGCCCGGCAGTGCACACAGCGAAGAAAGGTGCTTCTCGCTGTTATGTTTGTGTATAATACACCTCTTTTTATATTATTTTATACCACGAAACTAATAATTAATCAATAGAATACCAATAAATTCAAGTTAAAAACAAAAATTATTCCCCCTCCCCGGGACTCGAAGCCAGCCATAGTGTGTGTACACAGGTACATACACCTCGTCACCCAGCAGCAGACAGCTAAAGCTTTGAATGCATCTCGTGGTTATGTTTGTGTATAATACACCTCTCGCCCGGCAGCGGACAGTGACAGCGCCGTCTCGGCTTGGCTTTGTTTGAATACGTCTCGCGGTTATGTTTGTGTACAATCGATACATACACCTCATCGCCCGGCAAGGGACAGCTACAGTGCACACGGCGAAAAAAAGATGCTTCTCGCGGTTATGTTTGTGTTTAATACACCTTGTCACCCGGCAGCGGACAGCGACAGTGCGCACGGCGAAAAAAACATGCGCCCGGACCGGGGCTCGATCCGCGTACCTCTGACAGCTGAGCGCAAAGCCCTAACCACTAGACCACCGCGTCTCCTCCCCTCTTGGCTTGGCTATGTTTGAATGCGTCCCACGGTTATGGTAGCGGACCGCCCGCAGTCGTCACCTTCCCGGGCTTTGTATCATATCCAGACGTGGTTCGAACCGAGCATTTCTCGTCAGTCCCTGTGGCGCAGTGCATAGGGAGTTGGATTTGGGATGTGAGACTGCAGGTTCGATCTCTACCCTGGCCTTGAATATTTCGTGGGTTTTAACATGTAACATATGACATGGAGGGACATGATAGGCGTGTGGGTTATCCATGGATAACTGCACAGCGTGTGGGTTATCCATGGATAACCCCACACCTTACAAAATTGATGTTACAGCCTACAGGGTGTGCAATATCGACAGGTATGTGCATGGGAATATCCAGCAAAAAGCACTGAGTAACCCAAAATTTGTGGTATAATACATACTAACCCCTATTATGGCGTTAAAACACTGTAGAATGTTAGAAATAGAGAAATGTACTTCATACCTGAGTACAAAATTATAGAGAAAGTATAGGTAGGCCTGAGTTTTATTGATGGAAATGACATTAAGATTCAGTGTGGCAAAGGATATACAAAAAGGGGTTGAGCCACTGGTGAATGCATGTTCAAATAGCGGCATTTCTTACTCTTTTTCTTCTGCTCCGCAAGGCAAACATTTCATATTCTCCCCAAACCACGATGCAACAGCAATTGAGATTGAAAGTATTGCTTATGATTTTTTGGCCTTTTGGTGATCAATAATGTTCAAAACAGCTTGGATATAGTCCAGGAAGTTTAGACTTTCAGGTTAAACAAATTAGGAACAAGCTGGTTTTCTCAGAAAAGATGCCCAGAAGGGTCCTAAAACACATACTAAAAGTCCCCGAAAATCCCCTTTGTGCTCGCTCAGAAATTCAAGATGGCATCCCTAATGGTACTTATCCTATATCCTATTTCCTACAATTTCTAAGCTATATAGCTGGATAGAAATAGTTTAAATGGTAGCAAGATATGACTGCATATAATTTGAGATCCAAGGACTATATTAGAGCTACAAAACTTATAATTACTATTGAATGAGGTGTCAAAAATGGCCACCAGTGGTGATTGTACAAGATTTTAGCTAGATGTACTGAATCTTAGGGTCAAGGTTCCAAACATAATCTCTTAAACTCAAATTACCCCTGTGATTAAAGAAAAGGGTATGAATGCAGTCTGGATCTTACATACAAACATAAGTTTAGCATTGAAAATATACTGAACACTCATAAAGTGTTATCTGTATTGGTTTCAATCAAAGAAATGTAGATCAAAATGTGAAGACATTTTTGTGGTCAATCTGATTAACTTACTAAGCTTACTAAGGGTTCCTGTGTCCAACTACCTTGGACCTTAAATAAATCCTTAGACTATGTGTCTAGAGAACAATTTTGCATCCACATGACTTGACACATCATCCTGCTTTGTACCTACATGCCATCAATCATCTCTGAAAAGCAGGCTTCTAGGTCCTGTGGGCATGTCTGTCTGGAAAACCAATTTACCATCCTCAAATTTCCAGCCCATTTTTAGAGGAGGCAGAGGATTGCTCAGCCATTCCTACATTGTATGATAGGTTCTGTAAGAATGCTGTCTTGCTGCAGTGCTAGTGGGTAATAGGATGGCCTATTTGAAATAGTGAGCTTATTGATCCTTTCCCAATTACTGGTTCATAAGGTCCACACCAGTGCTCATTGAGTCTTTGCAAGTATAAAAAGTTTATGACCTTGTATTTATAAACCATATTAAAAGGCTTTTGTTTACCACGGAGGTGTAAGGCCAACACTCCATCACAACTAGTTAAGGCATCATTAATGGTAGAGAGTATTGGGTTTATCAGATTGAATTTTGTATTTTGGGGTATTGTACTGTTGAGGCTCTATGGTTGTTTGGACTTTCTTTGACAGCATGTCTATCAGCATAGCCTTAACATTGGAGTGAGCTATTAATACAGCTTGGGTAGTAGTTGTTTTGCATGATACCATTAAAGGTATTTAATGTTTAAGCTGAATCTCAATAACAAAACAGGCAGACGGTTGTGAGAACTTGTGCATGTGAAGAGATTAGTTCTAAAATGCAATAAACACCATTTTGGAAAAAATGGAGTTAAGATGAGAAAACAATAGTTTGGGGTAAGTGAAAAAATGTTTGCAAAATCATTTTTTTCTAAAACACTCACCAAAAAGCACCTAGGGCCCACCTAAAATCCACTTTTTTTCCAAAATGACATAAATCCCACACCAGTTTTGTTCCAAAACGCAATAAATCCACTTAGGAAAATATTGCCATGATATGTATGTTCATTAATAACCTTATTTCCATGGATTGAATGACCCAACATTGTTCCTGGAAATAGGCTGTAAGGCTTGTACATCCTCACTGATCAAGAGCCAGAGCCAGACTGGCAAACAATTGGCAGATAGAGATATACATACGGCCCCCCTAGCAGTGCTGCTACAGTAACATCACTGAATATGGCTTTCTCTTCTCTACAACCTTGACTGAGGTTATGCTGTCAAAGACCTCAAATGCAATTGTTGTCCAATGCCCACCTCTATGTGGTGATACTACAAGTCCTACTGCCACAGTATCATCAAAATTCACAGAACAATCTGCATCAGTCCCAGTTGAGAGGCAACCCCTATCTCATAAGCAGACACGATGGCAATTACAGACAGCAGCCCTTATGATGTTGATTCATATGATAATACTATCAAAATGAAATATTTACTGGTTGTGGCTGATCAATATCTTTGCACTAAATCTGTGTCCAAATTATGAATTGGAATGGCACAGTTTTGCTCTAAACATGAGTCACATATTAAGTTTTTTTAAGGTGCAAAGTAGTTTCACACATGGAAGTCCCCCCTTGCAGTTGATTTAATAATTGAATTCCTTGACCCTTCAAGATTCAATTTGGGTTTCATTGGTTAGAAACAGATACAGATAACACTTTATGAGTTTTCAGTATAATTATTTTCATTGCTTAACGTATGTTTGAATGTTAGATCCATACTGCATCTACACACTTTTCTTTAATCATAGGGGTTACCTGAGTTTAAGAACCGTGTAGAGGCAAAAGGGTGCTCCGTGCTAAAAGTCAAAGGGGTTTGCTCATTTGTGCAGACAGGCCCATCAATAAAGAATAAGAACAGGTAAGACAAACAATAGTGATATAAAAATAATATTAGATGTGGCTACCATTGTGATGGTTATGACTTCAGAAGGGTGTCAGTAATGGTATTCTCTACCAACTGGAGGGGAACAAACTGGGTTGCTCATTCACAGAGCTTCTTTAATAAGAAGTTTGATTAGCTTCAGGTCTCTATGTTGGATTATTGACCCCTGCAAAGTAAAGAAACAGTTACACATTCTGTCATCAAGATATCTGATTGGCTCTCATGTTTCCCAAAGCGACACCTGTGTTTCTTATTCAAAAAGTTTTCATTGCTGTCTGTCTGAAGGTCCTGAGAGTGTTGATTTAAGATTATCATTGTCAGAGTTCTTGATAGTTCTCCTTACTTCTCTTATAATAAAGGGAATTCTAATGGAAATTATTTAATGGCGTGTGAATTGCATTTCTGATTTCGAAAGTAATGGTAAAATAATACACTGCAAAAATGGTGGTTAGATCCAAAATGCAATTCTAAACATATTCTTGTCACGTTTTGCTGATTACTTTAAGTTCCTAGACATCTTTAGCCAAACAATGGGTTTAGCTCAAGTTTTTAGAAATCTAGGTGTTTAGGTTAAAAACTTTGTGTTAGATATCTATGAAGTTTTGTGTTTAGGTGTCTAGAATTAATGATTTGATGGAAATTTAGGGGTTGTACGTGTTTGCATTAAGAAAATAAAGGATTATCTTTTGTTTTCTCATTTATCTTGTGGGGGACATCGGGTATTCAGAAGTCTCCAAATGCGTGAGCCATGGGTATATACATTCATCCGTGGGCGTCACACCTTTTTATTCATTCAACTGCATGGGAAGACATGGGTGGTTTTTCCATGGGCAGTGGATGCGGTCCTTACACAAGCCTTGGTTTTGTAATCTTTTCTAAATGATCTAGACTATTTTTGTGTGTTATAGGCCTCCTCATTGTATGGGAGTATTTATTCTTTCGAGTTCCATTTGGGCTTCTCAATCTTGGGTCTTAACCTCATCCCTCTGCGTATGATGCGCACATATGTGGGCATAGATACAGCCATATAAGTTAGCATCGCAAACTAACAACATGGGTACCGGTTCAAAGAGTGATCATAAAATCGCAGGAACCAGCGGAAAAATCACGGTTCTCTGATTGGTCATGGGGTGGTCACGTGACTTTTTAATGCTGGCATGCATTACCATGCCAGGGCCCCTTTAAAGTGGCGTAATCCGAAGGTTTGGGCTCGAAATCAATCTTCTCAAAATTCACCATGGATGTCCACACAGACCATACCTTCATAGGTAGCTTTTTGAGTAGAATTTTAGAAAATTAGAAAAAGTCAGACTATGTCACTGTAATCTATTTAGAGAATAGACAACGATCTTCTTCACATCAAGACTGCCTGTTGTCCTTTAATGCACGAATGCATCTGAGTGCATTATAGGACAACAGGCAGTCAAGATGTGAAGAAGGAGTTGTCTATTGTCTTTATAAAACATTGTACATTTCATTCCAATCACTTAAGTACCCAACTAAGGTATGTCTAGACCAATTAATGGCCCTTGACTTGTTTACAGCTATGGTGACCTTGCTCAGGTATGCACTACTCTCCTATAATGCACTCAAGGTCACTTCTATCATGCAGCAGAGCACTGCCAGCCATTTTATAACAGTATATAATATCATTTAACTAAAACTGAAGATATCACCACACACCAACCACTCGACAAAGAATCACTGGAGGTTGTTTCCAAAATGTTAAGGAAGTGGAATTTCATGGTAGGTACCTCACTTCCCACATCCATGCTCTATTGCACCCTTTATGAGGCATCCCCCACCCTATACTAAAAAGGTAGTCACTCCTCTTTTGATAAAATTGTGTTGCAAAAAGTGGTTGAAGTGCTAATCTTTCATTAAATAAGTGCTCGTGAAATATTTCATTTCATCCGCTATACCTAATATCGCCCTTGAAAATAGAAAGGTTGATAACTGAAATTACAAACATACAATGTTTAACCTATGATATGGAGGAATAGGATTGTATAAAGTCTCCCCACCTTTCCCAGTAAAGTTTAATAATATTGCAATACTGCAGCATTATTTTTCATATTTTTACAAAGGCTGGCCAAACCCGTCAAAAATGAACAAGGATAGTAGAGAGTTTAAGATTTGCTCACTTGTAACTTGTACTGCAACGTCTAGCCTACCATTTTCAATCATTCTAGATGTACATGTTGCTGTACAAGTCGTGATCTTAAACTCTCTAATATGTGGGCTATCCCTGTAGGCAATCTGATTCATTATATTTTGTAGACATCTTGAATACTGTCAACGGATAACTTCTGAAAGCGATTTACAGAGGCCTTTAGCATTCAGAGAGTTTTTTTTTTTTCATGAAATGTCTGAATGAATTGTCCTCTTTAATACTCAAATGCCATGCCTTGGGAAGGTTACCAAATACATGATCATGTTACCCCATTGATGCAATCAACATTCATCTCTTGAAGTGCATTTAGGATCCTTTCTGCTATGAAGTAGGTTTGGCATTTTTTGTTTAGATCAAAAGAGTTAAGAATAATGTAGGGTCAGCTTATTAAAAGTGTCAATTGTTTATCAAATACTTCATTTTAAGGGGTCATAAGGGGGAGATTCCACAAAAACAGATTTTCCTGTACAAAAACTGTAAAACACAACAGACCTGTACATATTATACACAGTTGGAAGCTTTATCAATTTCCTTCCATAATATAACATTTTGTTATTTGTGACATGTACTAGGAAAGGGGCCCTTATTCCCCCTGCACTAAGGGCCCTTTTTGCAGATCGTATCACAAATTTTGCAAAAACTGAAATTGAGCAAAAACGTTCTTTTTTAGTTCTTTTTGCTTTGAACAGCATTAGGGGATATAAGATTGTCATACTTTTCAGTTTTGATTGGTAGAGAACAATTTCGGAGGGACTTCCGAGGGTACTTTCTTTTTTGTCGATACTCCAATTATTAAGGTCTACAGAGCTGTTCAAAGTTGGGTTGTCATTCAAAAAGTGTAATTTTCAAGGGTAAATGACAACCCAACTTTGAATAGCTCTGCCATAAGCATTGGCACCATGTTTTCTTTTTTTGTTGTTTTTCTGGATGGTAAGTTTGGGCCCATGAGTAGAAAAAGGGAATCAGATTGGTACAGAAAGCAAGGATTCAGCAGATGTTTTTGTTTGTGAAACCTGATGCCTGACAGCTTCCAGTAGGCCTTGTTTGGGTTTTAGCTGGTAATGAATGCACAGACTGGTGTTTCGGTGTACTTAGGTAAACCAATATAACAGTTGATCACTCATTACTCTCATGGTTGATAGACAATGAGATGATGGTATATATCTACAAACAAATGTATTATAATTTGTATCACACATCATCGTTCAGCAGTAAGGATAACGTCTGAGTCATGAAAGGTGCATGTACATTATAGTTGCTTCATCCATAATACCTCATATTGAGAGGGCTACCCCTGACACAAAATCCTTGAGGTTTATCTGTGCACATGCAATGTCCCATCAACATGTCCAGGAGCCTAAAAATCACTACTTATGGTCCAAGACAGACAAAACTTGTTTTCTGATGTGAAAGCAGTGCAAAGAGAAATGGCAAGGTGCCTCCCTGACTCGGATATAATAGTCAAGTTCAGTCCATTCGGGTAACTTAATAATGGCTTTTTCATCTTAGTAGTCGCAAAAAAGATTAAATCATCTGTTCAAAATGATGGACTGTTAACCCTACTGCATGTTCAAAACTACATACTTTTTACGATTGCTCTAGTTTTGGGGTATCTAGTTTTGGGGTATCTAGTTTTGGGGTATCTATTTTCGGGTATGAGGCCCAGCTGAATCCAATATGACACCTTAGAGTAATGTCAGTGAGAGTGGTCCCTCAATGGGCAAAAGTGCAGTGCCCTTGCCTAGATCTAGTCCATATTACTAACCAGCCCTCTTAGACTAAGGATAGAATTAATGATGGGAGTACGTTCTAAGGACTTCAGATTTAAGCACATAGAGTAGAAGGAGCAGGCAAGACAATAGGCTTCCTGAGAATTTAATTCCTGGTTGTGTTTGCAAACAGCTTGTGGGGGTAAAGGCTATATCAAGTTTTGTCAAGGGTGTTACCCCCATGTTTATATACATGGGGAGTCCCTTGAGATTACACAGAAACTATTTGTTTGAATACATAACTGGTGGGAAGGTCGCTACATTATGCTATCCCTGTGGGTATAGTGGAGGTACCGAACACCAACAGGCCTTCAGTGTACTAAGATATCAACACAAAGTCAATTGCAACAATCACAGGTTGTTCCAAATGGAAAGAGCAGCTCCTATAGTACAGAGCTGTGTGGGATGATGTGACCACTGCTGACGCTACATGTAAGGTTTCATCCATCTGGTACACAGGAGCTTACTGATTGCTACCAATGGACTGGGTAATGTATGAGCACACAGACGAAGCAAGACATGATGGTCTGATGTGGGTATGCCAGGGTGTAGGAGAAGATGAGCAGCCACCATGACAAGTTGAGTGTGCACTAAGCCTTAGGAGTAACACGGGCACACTCTGTTTGACACCCCAATAGCCTCAGGCACAATAATGACATGACATACCTATTGTTCCCGTGTTCATTTTTAATGATTCTAGGCTGATATTGTCTTATCCTAGCTAATAAGCACATTTCCCCTATTTGAAAATGGCAGGCCATTGAGTTATTGATCAAACATAATGTTTACGTAGGCACCTTTTTAAGGAGTAGTAAAAGAGTCTATTGCCATACATAAAAGACAAGAAGCCGGCGATCTGTTTGCATTATTAAGGGCCAAACTGTCTTTGTATGGAGCTCATCACAGTCTCTCGTTCCACACATATCTACATCTTCATCCCTAAGTCCTAGCTCTCTATCCTATAAAGACAGGTTGTGTTATCATTGTAAAGTCAAACCACAGCTGCAGGAATCTATCAATGAAACAACCCTTCGGGGAAGCCATTTCCATTGGCAGCATGTTTTTATTTTATTGTTTTCGTGGGCACTGAGTTTGGGTCCATGAGTAGAAAAAGGGAATAGTATCGGTACAGAAAGCAAGGATCCAGCAGGTGTTCCTGTTGGTCTAAGTCAGCTGCCTGACAGCTTTAGTAGGCCTATACCTGATTTTAGCTGGCTATCTTAATCAAGGACTGGTGTTTCTGTGGTGTTGAATGAAAACATATGACAATCAATCATTCTCATTAATGAGAGACCATAAGATAACGGTAATAAGGGATAATGTCTGAGTTATGAAAGATACATGTTCACTAGATCTGCTTCATCCATAATATCCCATATTGAGAGAGCTGCTCCTGACACAAAGTCCTTAAAGCTCATCTGTGCACACACAATGTTCTATCCATATGGTAAGATTGCTAATGGTTCAAGACAGACAAACCTTGTTTTCTTATGCGAAAGGGGTTCAAAGGGAAATGCAAAGATGTCTCTCTGACCTGGTTACAGGTTTCAAGTTCAGTCCATTCAGGTAGCTAAGAATTTTGCATCCTACGGAATCACAAAAAGAGATGTATTATTCCTCTGGATAGACTGTTAGCTCTACTGCATGTCCAAAGCTATGTGGTTTTCTTAGTTAGCACACATGGCACACATCTTTATCGATAGTAGATAGCTCTCCCAAGAGCATATTGATAAGCCAATGAAGAAGGTTATGCTGTATGATTTATGCCCTAAACATTGCTAAAATGCATTTCTGCTGGAGGAGACTATCAATGGCAGTAGTCAAGTAAAATGCATGATGCAATATAAAATTAATACAACTATGAGTGACAGTTTCCCTTCACTCAGCCCTTTAGAAGTATCAGTCAGCCGTTATTTCATTCTGCTATCCCCAATTTCGTTTGTTTGTGTATTAAGAATGCAAACCACTCAGGGGATGAACCTGTAGTCAGAGAGCTACAGACAACAGTAGCTTAAAGATATGCATTCCCGCTCCCATTGATATCCATTGCAGTTGCAAATACTCGTTCTGGTTCCAATAAGGAGCTTTGTCAGGCTCCCTTTTTTCTGAGACTTCCTATATTGCATCTTCATCAGAGAAACAAATAGGAAAAGACTAAACTGCATTCATTTCCAATCTTGCAAGATAAATACTTGTGTTCTGGTGTGGATTCGTATTGATCTTTGACTGAGCCTTAGTACTTATTATTGCCATTGAGATTTCACAGATTTTAGATATCTACATGCCAAAAGAAGTAGGCCTAAGTAAAGGGTTCTTTAGGACCAACATGTAAAATGTATGCCCGGTAGGGGGTGCGCGGGCGTACCTTTTACCATGTTGATCCACAGGTTTATGATAAACCCTGGTAAATCTCCTAAACTTTCTAAAACTGATTGCTGAACAAAGGACTGTAAATTGTCTATGTCATGACCTTATAATCAATTAGACAGATCACCCCACACAGCTGAATCCAAGTAGACACCCTAGAGTAATATCAGCTACAGTGTCTCCTCAGGGGACACCAGTGTCAACCATCTGTCTAGGGACACGTAATTAATAATGAGAGCATGTTCTAAGGACTTGAGATTTAGACACATACAGTAGAAAGAGGGGTCATGCTTAAGGCAACAGATCTTATTTGTAGCTTAGTTCCTTTGTACTTGTAGACAGGCCAATAGCTGTATTTGTCAAGGCTGTATACCTGTACACAGTAGAAGCAATCAACTACACTGTTTAAAATTGCCTGTTGAAAAAACGAAGATTCATTGGCAACAATGACTGCCAATCTTTCACCATTAGTTTAACAGCCACCATGAAAATGAAACTTCCAAAAGGATTCTCTATGGAAATTTTTAATAGTATGACATATGATCCACACCAAGTCAATGGCAAGCATCCCAAGTTCTCCTCATGACATTCCACAAGAAAAGAGGAGCTCCTAGTACAGAGCCGTACAGAGACCATTTCTGACTGTACATGTAAGGGTTCACTCATCTGGTGCACAGGAGCCTACTGATAGCTGCTAATGGACTGAGGAATGGCACACAAAGAAGATACTTGGAGATGACTAACTTAGCCAAGGTGTATAGAAGAAGAAAAGCACTTTAAGAGACCGGTGAAGTGTATGTGTACTAAGCCTAAGGAGTAACATGGACACATTTTTGACACTCTAAGAGCCTCTGGCATAACAATGTCATGACATACCTATTGTTCCCAGCTGCCGGTTCCAGTATTCATTTTTAAAGAGTTTATGCTGTTCTAGTCTTATCGTAGTTTTATAAACACATTTCTTTCATTTGAAAGGCCATCATCTTGCCTATCAAATATAGTGTTTAATTCGTCACCTTTGTAAAGAGTAGAGAAAGAGTTTAATGCCATGCATAAATGGCAAGAAGGCAGTGATCTGTTTGCATCATGTCCTTAGGTGTCATTGTATTTATGGAATGTCATCACTAAACTGGGTGATACATAGAAGCTTAACAAAAGGCATGATGTAGTGAAACTCACTGTGCATGCATGTGCTTTGTCACATAACGACCTATAAAGAGTAATAGGTCAAAATGATGACGCTTAAATGGAATCACTACTCTATTTTCATGAGGGCAAAATGTCATTAAATTTATGTCAAATAAAGGGATTCTGGCATAGTTATTGAAATATGTGTCAATATAGTGTAAAGCAGCAGATTTATCTGATGCATCTGATGACGTCACGATTGCCAATCTATTGTCTTTCCGTGGCCGCTACTCCTTCTACCCCTACATCTAAAGCTGGTACCCTCAAGACATTTTATCACCATTAATTACATAGGTACTGGAGGCCTGGTTAATAAAATGGAGCACACCTGAGTCCCAAACCTTGAACTACTCCTTGTAGACACAGGGAGCATCTAATTCATTATCTACCTCATCAATGTGCATTTAAGATAAAGTGCTCACTGGGATGTGTAATTTGCCTTCAGCCAGCTGGGCTCAACTCACAATGATTTGTGATACAGGGTTGAAAAATGACCACAATATCATACTAGATGAATGGGCTGATAATCTAAAGTGGGATGCATGGGAAAGGTTAAATGGCATAATTAAGTGTAGCAGATCACGACCTCACAGTCAGAGGGCTCACCAAGAGATCTGACATAGCCCTATAGGGTATGTTTCAAGTACAAACATGTATAAACATCAGTTACAAAGCTGTTTGTAAAGTTGTTGGAACATTGAAGGCATAGCGGAGATTTGTACACCAGTAATTAAGGCACTAGTGAAGTCTGTCTCAACCTGTGCACAAATCTATGTCAAGGTGACCTTTCCATCATGGCCACTTAACCTTAATGGCAAGTATTCTCAAAATAGACCCCACAGGGAGGATGTTCAGCCGATAGATTATAGGCACCCTGCAAGGCAACTCTATTGCCGAATCCCAATAGCCTCAGGCAGGCGGAAGGACTAGTGTAAGTAGTTTCCAACGTTAGGTGCTGTTGAATAGATTTATAACTAGCTGTAAATTGTGTAAATACCTTTGATTGTAAGTAATATAATCTATGCCTTAGGTTCTGTTACCAGGTACTTCGATATTTGAAGTATGACGTATTTCTTTGATAGCATTTTCATTGATTTGTAATTGACTGACAATCCCCAGTTTGAGTAGTGAATTCTCTCGATCAGTCTAATCATCTCTGATTGCCTCATCAATCCTGACATGTCCTATGGCACTTGATTAACTGACAAGCACATTGGAAAAGACATTGTCAAGATAAAAACAAAACAAAACAAAAAAACGTCCTGCCGATAGCACTGACCTGAAAGTACACACATACAATTGTGCTATTTTCATTAAGGTCAAAAATAATATTCAAAATACACCATCATAATCAATATAATAAATATGAGTAGAGACATTAAGCTTATCACAAACCAATAGGTCAATAAGGACAGGTAACCATCAAACCATCACCCTTGCTAATTTACAATCTCTAGGATCATAGCTGACAACATCCATCTAGTTGTTAATAGCCCATTACAGTACATACATATGCATTTATGAATCAGTTCTTGGTACAATCATTTTAAATTACACTTTTGATTTAGTGATCTTTCTATGAAGATAGAATCACCATCCATTTTGTAATGCATATTATTTACAATCACTGGGATCATAGCTGACAACGCCCATCAAGTTGTTATTAGCCCATTACATTACATGCGTATACGTTTGTGAATCAGTTCTTAATACATTCATCTTAAATTACACTTTTAATTTAATGTGAATAACTATTTTATGTAAATAACTTCTTCCCATAGAGATAGCATTGCAGGGCCGATCCACACACCCCCAGTGGCGTAACGTGTGCCAGTCCACCACAGCGGCCGATCCACCACTGCAGCCTTGTTCTGGGTGCATGTAAACATTCAAAATGGTGACGGGCGCTCGTGCGGTGAACTACGGTAACAGATTTTGCTAATTTTCAGTTAATTAAACACTCTAAAAACATAAATAAATATAGAACTAAAGTCCCCTGGTGTCCTCGGTGGCCGATCCACCCCTCAGGGGGGTCTCCCCCTCGTGGTGGATCGGCCACCTCGTACACCATGGTAGTTTAGTTCTATCTATTTCCTTGCAGATGAAATCACCATCCTTGGTTTCATTTTGTAATGCATAGTATTTCTATTGATTGATGTATGGCCAGCCGTGACACTCAATGTTGCCAACAGTTATATGCAAAGTAGTCACGTCTTATTACATTTAATAGCTACAACAGCAATTTCATTTCAGTTATCATAACATTACACATTACTTAATTGCAATTCTGAATTTACTTATATCAAGTGACCGCTGCTGAGTAGCACACAGGGCCATTCTTGGTGGCTGGGTTACATTCCTAGCATCACAAGAAAGCCGGTATATGAGACATAGCAAATGCTCTTTTCTCCTCAGCAGAAGTTTTTTTACAACCACACACCTCATGGAGTACATCTCTACTAATATCTCGAGGATCTCTTATTTGCATGCATGTCCTCAGGCAGTGATTTTGGATGGTCTGTAGGCTCTTAATGCCACCCACCCGGGATCCATCAACAATGATATCACAATAACCTAGTATTGGTAACACCATTTGTTTGTAAAGCCGCAGTGACAGTGCCTTGTCCATAAATTTACGTAGGTTTCTGAGATGTTTCAATCTGCCACATGCTGATGTCATTACCTTTTCACAGTGGCCAGTGAAACTGAGGTACTTGTCAATAATGACTCCTAAGTAATTAAAGGACTCAACCTTCTCCAATACACTATTACACAGGGTAACGTTACACCTAGTCAGATCTGGGATAGCTCGATCCGAGTACACCCATAACACTCTAGTTTTTTCGGCATTCACCGTTAGTTTAAAGGTGTTACACCAGCGAGTGATCCTATCTAGATCGTCTTGTTGTCTTGTGCTAATGTCATGTTGATCAATACCATAAGTGACAATTGCCAAATCATCGGCATACATGTAGTATTCTGAGTTATGTATAACCTTGGTTATACTATTAATGTATGCCAAGAAAAGGAGGGGGCTGAGCACTGAGCCCTGCGGAACTCCGCACCCTATTACCTTCACTCCAGAGAGTTGGCCATTGGCCATGCGCATATGAATAAAATTGTTGATTGGGTTCATTTCATGGTTGCTTTTACGGAGATTTTATTTTTCTTGAATATGAAGAATAAGAATTGTGATATCTATGCATACCATGCCACATAGAAATAACAAACGAGATAGTGTGAATCAAAACGAATTATCATTAAATCTAGGATTTGTAATAAGGGGCAAACACCATCCAGTCAATATGGCCGAATGAGGTAGAGCTAAAAGAGTGATGTGGAAGTGTGGTCCACTTGATTAGATTATGCTATAGCATATATGCATCAGCCCTAATGGGGCTTTGCATTCTCTAGCATTTTACTATAATAATATGTAGTGTTGGAACCATAGTTATGAATGTTGTGATAAATAGGAAGGCTTCACTATTGATTCAATTATAAATTCATATATCTATATATTTTGACCTTTTGCTAATAATGTTATTTGCAATTTCTATTCCTTTTGCTAAGGTAAATACCAGGTGTACTCCCTTTTGAACCATTATCTGCTGGAACTACGCCTATAAAAATGAGGTTTTAAAAAATACAATTGTGCCATAACAGTGTAGGAATCTATATATTTGAAAGTCTGATATTATTTCACAATTTCTATACAATCTGTTTATCACATTCGTAAATCAAACAAAATATATGTAAACTATTGTCAAGTGAACAAAAAACCTAGTCCCGATTAGCAAATCTTCTCATTAATTACAACTGAATGGCTTCCACAAAACGTGTAGTTATTAAACTACAGGGGAAGGAAGATTGGAATATAATCTGATAATGTTGTCACTATACCCTGAACCTTTGACTGAAAGAAATGTCAAAACGATGTGTCGTGCAGTATAAATTGCCTGTCGCCGTGCATATATTATAATGCCATACAATGAATCCTTTCCTGCCTTATCATTGTATGCTCATTATGAGGACAATTTCTTTACTACAACTATAGTTATTTCTATCTGATCTATCAAATTGACAAAATTAGAACTCAGACAGAAAGATGAGAGTTATTGTCTGTCTGACTGAGACATTTTTAGGATAGCTCAACCACAATCAGAAATAGGATTAGGACTTGAAGAATGAATGTTGTTTTGCATTTGCGGTGCCACAGTTGCCTGACAGATCCTACTGCAATCCGTCAGAACACATCTTCAGAAGACCCTGGCTCGAGTCTAACTGCATACTTTGGTGGTACTTAGGTCCTACTAAGGAGGGCATATATCCAATAGTCTCCTTCTACTGAACATAGAAAAGAAATAAAAACAAAAATTGTTGTTTGTTTTCTGGTTGGATCAGACCTTGAAGTTAAACTTATTTTGTTTTTTTATATCCACTGGTATATGGCTTCCCCAGCTGTTGCACGCTGACATAGATACCTCATTTGCCCATGATATGGAGAATGATGCTTAGGAGAGATGCTATGGCCTGTTAGGTTAGATGCTGAGGCCTTCTATAGCGGTAAGGACATGTCCACAGGGCTGCTACTGCCCACCCAGAAATTAGTTTATGTCGGGATCGAGCTTATAGAAAAAAAGGCAGAAAAGCTGCTCAGGGAATACTGGGCAGAGTGGTATCTCTAAAGGAGCAGAGCACATGAATTCACATTGATATCCATTCCAATTTAAGAATACTTAATCCTGCATCATTCTGTAAAATAAGTGTAATCTATTTTTACTGAGACTTCCTCAGGCAAATCTTTATTACAGAGTCCCAAATTGGCAGATATGAACTGCTTTCATAAACAGCAGAACCATAATGGTTATTTGACTTTGAAAGTTTAACGTGGCCTACAATGGAACCTCAGTCTTTGCACATCATCGCAACGTAAGTGTTCTAAATTCTGATAGAATCGTATTTTTTTGTTATCCAGACTAATTCTGCAAACTACAGTATAACTCATCAAACTATTAAATGATATCTCAATCCAAGCATCCCCCCCCCCACACACGAAGCCAGAATCGGGATTTCACTTGGCAGTTGGACATTCCATTCTGTAGCCCAGCGTTATTTAGAGAATAGACAACGATCTTCTTCATATTGAGACTGTCTGTTGTCCTATAATGCAAGAATGCATTTAGAAATACCGTAGGGAGCTAAAGGAGTGGCAGTCTGTAGACAATGTTCAGATTTCTGAAAATCTCATTTGTAGCTGTGTTCTAGTTGTGACATGGCTACTCACAGTATGAATCATTTCCACTTGTAAATAGCCCCCAGACTATTGTTATCAATGACATTCACATGGATGAAGTATTCAACTACATTTGTGCGAGATTATGATGTTTGTACAGACCCTGATAAACCTGGGGAAAATTTCAGAACGATTAGCGATCAACTTAATCCAAAGTGTGGCTTATACGCAGGTATTTTGCACTGGGAAATGGCCTCTGGAGACAACAGCTGGAGGTAGAGATGTGGCATTATTTCACTGCAAATAGAATCGTGCAGTCCAGTTTATGACACATCTGTACGATTTAATATTATGAATCTGAAACAAGCGATGACCATTTAAGTAGTCATACAATGGTGATTGTGAGTCTTTGATTAGACCTAAACTGTTCTGAAATTGACCTCAGATATATAAGAGTAGGTCTAATCAAAATTACGTCTACTTAGATAAAGTATCATTTGGCTGCAAACTAGGTGTCTAACGACATAGCTTCTAATGGACTAGGCTTGCTTTAACGCACAAAGAAGACATTTTGTTCTGATTTGCTGAAGCTGATTTATGAACGGTGCATATGGCACCTAGGGAGCAAAGGAGGTCTGTGTCCTAGGTTTGAAAAAGTCACAACGGCACCCTGTTTGAACACTCTAACACCTTCTTGCACTACATTGACATGGCCAGAATCTTTCCACCTATCTTGGTTTCGGTGTCACTCTGTGTATGCCCCAACATCGTATGCACGATTCCACAACTGTTAGAAGAAGGCATGTGTGTAAAGTGTAATATATGAACATATTAATCTGATTCTACATGGTCGAATCACACATGGCGATAAATGGTTCAAATATCTCTGCTATTTCGAATCTGTTGTAGAGATGTTGAGCCATTCTTCGCCAGCCATGTAGGATTCGACCTATAGAATGATGGGTTGCATCTGGCCATCTTAGGTTAATTGATGTTCATGACCCAGCTTTTTAATTTCTACCTGTCGATAGGAAAATGGGATTTTCTTGTAAATTGACTTCCTTTGCCAACCTCAGTAGTTTTCAAACCTCAGTAGCTTTTCTTCCGTAGGTCTTCAAGGTTACTGCTCCTTTAGGAGGCAGATCATCTTCTTCTTTATGCTTTTCTTAACCTTGATACTTGGCATCCATTCTGAGGAGCCATTATTCCTATAAATTACCTTCAAAGACTACAGAAGTTACAAAATTCTTAGAACTACATGTAGACCTTTTAGTAAACTGCAGTATCTCGAGTAATAGAAAGCACTGAGGTACCATGTGGAGAGTCCTGGAAATATTGCTTTCAAGGAAATTCTGAATATCAAACAGTGGTATGATGTCCAATCACAATTAGGAGAGCTATCGGACCATGTAGAATGAATGCTTCACATTTGCCTGGTAAGCTCCACTGGCTGAGCAGCTTATAGAGAAGCTGATCAGAGGAATGGGACTGTATTCAGTAAGCTGTAGCCAGAGTGGTATCTCTAAAGCAGAAGCTCACGCCCACATTGATATCTGTTTCAGTTGGGAATCCCCAATCCAGCACTGTCCAATAGAACAAGTTGGGGCCTTGGAGCTCACTTCTTGTGAGAATTTCCCTGGCAAATCATTATTAGAGAGTCTCAAATTCAGGTTAATTTACTGTATTCACCAGCAAAGTCCCAGTTAAATCATAAATCATCATAAGAATTAAACGTGAGACACAATCAACAACTTGAACCTCAGCACATTCTAATTAATTAAGTGCTTTGTTGTTCGTTACCAGTCTGTGAAGGTTCTTATAAGAGGTAATCTGCAGTCCAATTGTGCTGATCCTGTTCTAATAAAACTTGCCTCGAAAGGAAGTATGTATTAGATTGATTTGGTAGTGTGCTATTTAATAGAGGGTAATCCAGGTCTGATTTATCAGATTATTGTAGTATTTTAACATGATGGTTTAACATTGGCATCGCCCTCCTCTCCAGTATCTTCTTACTGGTTATTCTTTCCAGTACATTTATAAATTCGTGCGTCTGAATATATAAGTGATTGAACTGAGATCGATGGAATTTAACATAATCATTACCGTTAGATTAGGCGATCTAGACAACATGCATTGCTGGAGACCCGAGAGGAAAGGTATAGAGTTTTTAATCTGGAATAAGCCAATGATATGAAAACATATAGTGTATACTGTAATCTATTCTAAAATCAATACACAGATAATTCAGATTCTTATATCTTTTACAACCTTTTCGTGAGCTGCAAAGTCCACTTGGTGGTCGTCAGAGGCAGAGTCAGGGGGCAGTCACAACAGCAGGAGAGTATTGCTCCTATGATAAATAGAGCTGTCAGTATGTGCCCTCTTTTCAAAACAGGTCATGCTCTGCTTCACCATTCAACTTACACTCACCACATTAGTCTGAAAAGTCACCTGCCTTATTTAAAATAGAGAAAGCTGTACTATCAGGTACCTACTCACATCACACACTCTATACTATACTATACTGACTGACCTCTCCCGAGTAGGTACCTACTCAAATCTGCCTTTTTTAGCACTGTACTTGAAAAACCACTTGTGAGCAATAAAAGGGACAAGTTATAGCGACATGAAAAGAAAGGGCTGGAAACAAGGGCATTTTTAGCCAGCTCTTCCTTTTACTATAGGAGTAACACCCTCCAGAAGTACCACTGTGTCTTCGTGCATATAACCTTACAGCTGGAAAGAAGGAATCCAATTATAAGACGACTGTCATCTCCACGGATGTGTTATGTTGGTAGCACAGCTGACAATAGGTGCCCGATAGATGTTAAAGTCCATAGTCTATGTCGTAGGGCACACCAGCACTATTACGTTTCCCGATTAACACCAGGGTGGCGTTTCTTAATAGCCAACTAGAGGTTCAAGTCTCTACTAGAGGTGATTTGCATTTCTAGTAGACAAATGTGGGTGAATAGTAGGACCCCGCCCTTAGTACAAAGATGATAGTTGGAGCCTCTAGTAAAGTTAAAACTTACCCATTTCATAATGTAATAGTAGGGGTAAATAGTACAACATTGTACTATATACTTTTCCATCTAACCTCTAGTAAGTCGCCTACAACTGCACTTAGCTGAGACACCCTCAAAGGTCATCTCAATCTCCTGTAATGTGTCTTTATACCTCCCAAGTGCATGTCTATGTATTTCATTAACATTGTTTGTAAGAATTGTTCTTTAAAATATGAAATTCGATGTGATGCATCCTCTTTTCAGAAGGTAATTCCATTGTTGAAAATAACTAGCATAAATATAATGCAGTTATAGGTAACTGTGTGTGATAGTAGAGTTCCTTGATTATTAGCAAGTTATCTATATATATTATCTATCAAATATAGATAATACTTCTTAAAATATAATCTCTATTTGTTGGAAACCAAGGAAAACTGGATAAATCAAATTTGACTGCATTATTATCACCTGCTCGTGTAGTGGCGCAGTCAATAAACACTTTTTGTAAAAAAAAAGAATCAACTAAACGCTTTGTTGCATAAGTCCTTAAACCTTTGGTGCCATCCAGCATTTTATATGGACTCATTATTATTCTAGGATTGGGTACAATCATGGGCATGGACTGGTTACCAGGTTGAATCTGTGTAGGTGTCATCCATGTAGAAAAGGTGAGAAAGTAAAGGAATGGTGCTGCCCTCTGCCAGCTCTATTTGCTATGTATAGACCTTGATTATGGAGGTGAGGGGTACACACCTTTCTTTCAAATTTTCTTACTATGGCTGGATCACCTGCACTATTCACTTCTGTACGATCTACTTAGTAGCCTACTACAGGTAAAAGAGTACCAGTAAATAGTAGTGTCTCTTACTAGAGGTATAAAAAGTGATCTGTATTATTGCTCATTGTGAAATGGTCATGCCTACTATAGGTGGGACCTCTAGTACAGTAACCTATAGTAGGGACATCACCATGGACTGAATAGTATGTTATTAAGAAATGACTCCCAGCTTCACACCGTTCACCTACTCTATACTCTTATGTCAGCCTCGATCGTCCAGTCCCTGCAGTGGGACTGGACCAATCCTTACTAAATTACTGCACCACCATCCAAGAACATCAAGGACTCATTGACTCAGTGAATTACACTCATGTTGTAATGAATATTGATGACTGGAACTTGTTCCCCTGTGGCTGTACCTGAGGCAGGTTCACCTCTGGAACCAGCTCGCTTCAATAGTATTTTGAGTTTGGGATGAGATTGAACACATAGCCCTGCATTTGAAAACCTTTGCTCTACTGACTGTGCTAGAAGGTTATCAATTCGCCCTTAGCCAAGAGAATGACATATTAATGTAGACATAAGGTAATTAATGAAAAAGACATGATGGATTTTAAACAGACCAATCTTCATCAGAATCTGAATTACAGTGGTAGCAAGTTGGCATGACATGTGGAAGGTCCAGTGTTTGAGGCTTCCACTTTTTTACCAATAGTTTTCACCCACTGCAGTTTGTGAGATAAGGTAAACACAACACCTGCTGAAGGCACCATTGCAACGTCGGTGGATCTACAATGAATACCACAGAATGTATATGGTACAGTCTGGGCACGTCCCATGGATGCAGAGTGCACTTATACATGGGAAGCATCAAACCCTTGTCCTAACCCTATTTAATGGCTCCACATGATGTAAAGAGTTCTGCTTGGTAACTTTATAAGATGTCATATTGCACATGTCCATTATTCTATCACCTTGATATCTTCATCTAATGAGGAAGCCATGCATAGATTCTGTGTTTTCACGATCACTTGACCCTCGGTACCCCACTCCTCCATTCAATGTGAGCTTGCATACTCTTACCACACACGTCACGAGAACAAGGAACTATTTCTATACAAGAATATACTTATATCTCCACCTCCGACAGGACAATTATATAGTTAGATGTCATACGAAGTGTCAATGCCCTCTCTACTGTGGTCTTACACTGTGCCAGTATTTTGCAAGAATAATTGTAAGAGCAATCCGTGCAGCAACCATTTTATAATAGTAATTGTGGACAATGCCAGAAGTAGAATTGTTTTTAAACCTGATTTGATAGATAGCCATTCCCATTGATGTACTTTTTCTTGAATGCTATTAACAACTATCTAATAAGTTCCAGACGAAGTGAATGAAATATTATGTTTGTAGGGGCAGTAATTCCCCCTACTCAGTTGACTGACCCCCAGGGGACAGTCTCCAGGTAATCACTGTCCACTAGTGTGTATCATACCGATCCAGGTGTGGTTGGAAGGTGAGAACATCAGGCCAGGGGAAGTAGCTCAGAGGTACAGCAGCCGCTTTAAAGTTGGAGGGTCCCGGGTTTGAGTCCTGATTTCTCCAGAACGTTTTCACCAAGCTCTACATGTTGATCATCAGATATTTACTGAAACATGAAGAGAGAAGTTATGATGGTGTCTATCAAGGATTGTAGGTTGTACATGCATAGGTGTAACGTGATGATATGATACAGAACCTGTAAAATGGATATTTGGTATTCATAAGTCTATGAATATACAATATGGTCTAAATCTACTTGAAAGTTTCAGAATACCATCATCCTCATTATCAGTAATTGATAAATTGCGGATAATGAGACTGACAGGGGAATTCATACTCCAGTTGCAACGGATGACACACTTTACCTTTTCTTACCTGGCGTTCATAACAATACACCTTGTAAACTTAATATATTTAATCCGTCATTATCACAGTCTGAAGTGACCATCCAACCTCCGGGATGAAGTGTTCTAATACTACACCATCTACTGCTGCCCCACCTAAAAGAAAGCAGGTGGTAAGACTAAAAAGACTACTTCTATGGACAATTTAGGCGACCATGTTACAAGCCTCGAGAACGATGTCCTCGCCATCATGTCTCAAAACAATGAAATCCTCGCTGCTACAAGCGGCCTTAAACCTGCTGCTACACAGCCTACAACTACACAGGAACACTGAAAACCTGGCAGATTTGAAACTAGTCGGCGGTGACAACTTTAGGTCCTCAGGTTGACATTACCTAAAACTACAACTTAAGGTGGTCAAAATGATTACTTTAGGTCATCATCTTGACAACCTAAGTCATCAGTTTGACAACTCTGCATTGTCAGTATTGTCAAACGGACAAGTTTGCTGCAGCCATACAGGCCGCTACCTCCGCAGGTGAGAAATCATATATCCTCTACCACTCAGCTACCAAGACAAAGTTCCTGCCTCTGTCACTGAGAAGGTAGCAAATATCCTCACCTCTACATCACATCAACTGTCATCCATCAAGGGTAAGCCTCCTTATGCAAACAACTTCATTTTCTGTGACCCTACACATATTAAAACAGGTCTAAATGTCCTAGACCCTTTTGAATATCTGTTTGGCCTGTCACGGCTTATGAAAGACCGCCATACCCTACCCCAAGATAAGCCCCGTATTGCTAAGCATATCATGGACATAATAACAGCGGGCAAAGATTATCAGTGGGAGCAGATACGTGAATGGTCAGACGAAGTCCTGTCTTCCATTGCTTATGAACTATTTACTTGGCAGGACAGTGCATCTATTAGTTCATTGAGGTCAGAGGTCGCCAAGGTCAGAGCGGGTATACTCTACCCCACTGCCAACATACTGAAGCCTCACTCAAGAGGAATAAGACTAAGTCCAAAACAGAGTCTAAAAATCAGGCTGCTTCTCAGAATCAGACTAAACCTGATAAACAGCCTATACACACCGCTACTGCTTCACAACCAGCCTATAAAGTCTCTCGCAGCTCACTTGGTCACACTGATGTACCCTGTCAGGCTTACAACAATAAGGCTGGCTGCACGAAGCCTGATGGCCATACAGAAGATGGTATACAGTACCGCCACCACTGCACTTGGTGCAGGCACAATATTCCGAAGCTTCATTTCCATGGCTTCACAGCATGCCGCTGCAAACAACCAGGAGATAAAGAGCCCTCCTTTCAGGCCTGAGCCAGATTACCCAGGCTCTCCCTATGATACTGCTGACATGAACTTTGACACAGACTAAGCCACCTCTATCCCTGCTGCTAATTGTGATAAAACTACCTCATCCAAGATTAGGCGTAATGCTCCCATATTTAGGCCCATGTCAGATATCAGCACTAAACTTCAGACTCTAGACAGCAGCTGTACAGTAGACCACTCTCCATGTACTACTCATATAATAGAGCAAATGGATCAGGTCGTTTGAACCACTAGTCCAGCTCGCACTACTATACATTCTACTTCATCTAACTCTAGTGATAGCCAGGCGAACACCGCAAGCTCACTTACTGATTCAGATGAAACTTATTACCCTTCTGAGGCGGACTTGTTTTACAACTCACCTCCCGCAGGTCTGTCCCCAGAGCTATTCGCCGGTAAGGGTTACTGACCATTTGGATGGTTTCCCTCAATATGCTAAGCTATATGACACTATGAGAGAGACCTGTTTGCCCAACAGGTTAGGCCCCAGACTCGTATTAACCATCAGGCCTCAATCAGGACGTCTGGGAAAGCAAATTACAAGGTTACCATGACTACAAACTATGTGAAAATTTACACTATGGTTGGCCAGTGGGCTACACTGCAGATACACCACCTGTCTCCACTGAAAAAAAAACACAGCTCAGCCCTTAGATACCCTACTGACATAGACAAATTCATCAAAAAAACTAGAACTAGGTGGACTGCTTGGGCCTTTCACATCGGCATCATTTGCACCCTGGTGCAATGTAGCACCTCTACTCATCCGACCAAAGAAAGAGACCTCCTCTAGAAGGGTAGTATCTTTCCCCGATGGTAAGGGCATGAACAGTAGTGTTACTAAAAACTGTATTGACGGACAGCATCAACCTTACAACTTGCCTTCCATTGCAAGGTGTGTTGTCTGTTCCCTTGGACAAGGCTCCTATATGTAAAAAGCGGACATGGTTTGTGCTTATAGGCAGTTGAAAATCGAGGTCAATGATTTACCAACATGAAACACAGAGGCCTCTACTATAAAGACACTTGTCCCTCCTTTGGGGCCAGGCTTTCCAGCTTAGCCTGTCAATGCACCACCTCGGCTATGGCTTACCTCTTTGCTAAACAAGGGAATTGGTCCTTGAACTACCCTGACGACTTTTGCGGGGCAGCTCAGACTCTGGATGAGGCTACTCAGGCTTATTCAGACTTCCTAAGTCTGACAGACAGCTGAACTAAGTGGCAGTTGTCACCTAAAAAGTGTGAACTTCCGACCCAGATTATGGACTGGTTGGGATTCAGACTCAATATGGTAGAAATAACTCTCACTATAACTGAATCAAAACTGCAGGAGATTATTGATGAGTGCAAACACTGGGAGGGGGCCAAATTTGCCACTAAGCAGCAACTTCAGTCACTGGTAGGCAAATATCTCACATTTCAAAATGCATTCCTAACTCAATGAAGTTCATGTGTAGGGTACTGGAGACACTAAGGAATGCTCCAGATACCGGCATGGTCTCCCTCAACAACCCATGCAAATCTGACATATATCATGGTTTGTTAAGTATTCCACCCTAGCCAACGGCATACACCTCCTACTACCACCAACTGAATCCTACTCGTTAGAATGTGACTCTAAGCTGGAGGGCGGTGGTGGCAGCTCAGACCAACACTACTACAGACTACAATATGATGAAGCACACATAGAAGCCTACAAGCCCATACATAGACTCGAAGCTGGTAAATCTGCTTATAGCTTATCGTACACTGGTACCCAAAGATAAGCACGGCTTTAGGATCATAATATATACATACAACCTATTATCTCAACAGGCCCTAGTCACAGGCAGAATCTGCTTTTATCTAACTATTTGGGCCTGGACAGTGCTTTTTTGCTCATAACCCCAGTTCCTTATCCAGCGATAATGCACTCTCAGACCTTTTCTTCGTCTTCAAGAAGCTGCTGGTTTCAATCCGGACATGTTATTAAATTGGCGAGGCATACGCCATAGTTTTCCAGTTAAAACCATTTAGGGTTAAACAGGGAATCGATCCCCGGCAGCTGTGGCAGGAGGCGAGCTCGCTGTCCACTATACCAAGCCGACCGTTGATACAAAGCAATGTACATCAATGATTTGAAAAGGTTGTCCGACATACCTGATGTTTACAGACCTCATTAGCATAGATTTCAATGGTGCCAGGTGGAGTTATTAACAAAGAAACATCCTTAGATATCCTATATGAACATGCCATGCCTAATTTCTCCATTTTGAAATGAATAAGAATCCATTGATTTTCCATAGCGATACAGGTCAGCACCCGCCATTGCGGCTTGCTGACCCGAAAGTAGGTCAGGTACATCCTGGCACCTCCCCGATTCGTAAACGAGATGCAATGGCCATGTACCGGGCCGTGTGCGTTGGATCGCTATGGAAAATCAATGGATTCTTATTTATTTATAAGAAAATGGATACAAAATGTAATCGAACACCAACTAGAGATCGTATATTTGGCGGTGCTAGAAGTACAGGACTTGACATGCTTGGATTATACACAAAAAATGTGTGTAAAGGTGGAGGTATGTCGGGCAGAGTGACAACATGGCCACGACGGCTTGGCAAAGCAAGCGGATCGCATGCACTTACAAAATGTCTTCTCCTGGATTAATTCTGGGGTTATAAGGTAAGAAATTGATACAAAATGGAGAAATATGTTAGATAAATGCCTTAACCAAGTTATGATAGAGCACTGTACATCAACGCCCCATTGTGATGAGGCTTCATAAGAAGAGCCACTCCCGCTTCGCGGTCGAGGAATATTGAACCATAGACCCACGCGTGCTCTATCATAACGTTGATTAAACGCTAAGTGCAAGACAGCTGTGGCTTGAGGCTACTACAAATGAACACACACTAGATATCAGACACAAGAAAGGTGAACTCATACCTCTGGCAGATGCACTGTCCTGCCAACATGACCCAGCTAAAAGAACCTATGCTCTAGCTGAAATCGCGACAAGGAATCTCATTAAACTCAAAGTGTGATAAGTAGAGAACTCAATCGCTTTTACTCTATTAATATATTGTACATTATACCATTCATACGGCATCCATTATCGCTCACTATGTTATACTCGCCTATAATGTATGCAGTAGTACCACACACTGCCACTAGGGGTGGTACACCTGATAGTCATTATGTATATACAGCCAGGTGCCATTACACCTGCCAGCATTACCAACTAGCTATTCGCTGAGTTAACATCTCTTCAGCATGTACTTTTGTACAATAAAGCTATCATCAATTATCCACTAATTGCCAGCTTCTTGTTATCACTATGTTCATATAGTAGCTGTAATTACCCATAGCTACATATGACAAACCCGCCCTACCTCACCCTATGTTTGATATAATTTGATTCTGTATATTTCAGGCCTTACTCTGGGAGACCAGGCTATAGCCTAATTCCACACCTCGGTTTCAGAGGCCACAGCAGTAAACAGATCTAGACAAGCTACCTACAATAAACAGGAAAATTGTCACTGACTAGAAACTTCAATGTTCCTTAAGTAACATTATCATTCTAACTAGTTAAAATATTATCGAGGCAAGATAGTCTCTTTTTATATGGTCTTGTACATTGATGGATAAGTTTGTGCAGACCATAGGAATGACACAGATCATGCTTTGAGTTTCAGCGACAGTGTGTTGTGTTAAGATCTCCGCGACACCATAGCTCAATTTTTTCATTGTCTATTGTTTTTCACAATTTTTTCATATGTCGCATAAACTCATCCTTTTTACCAGACAGCAGCCTATATACAGTTGCCAATCTTAAAACAGGTTGCGATGGTATAACAATATCCAGTACAAAACACTTAATATCCATGTTGTTGATACACAGTCTTTTAACAGAATTAGTATATGGTGCAATCTCATGTCATACATATGCAACAATACCTCTACCCTTTTTACCAGTATACCTGTTTTGACGAAATAATTTCATACCAGACCACAGTACTAAGTCATTATCCACATCATCATGCAGCCAAGTCTCCATCATTGTTACAATATCCGAACCATTTAATTTTTTGAAGATTTCACCTTTTTTTTCTTATACGTGCTCCGCATGTTTAAGTGAACAAACTCAAATCCCTCAGATGATATAAACTCTTTAACAAGTGTCATAGACATTTTAAATAGCTCACAGTTACCCACACACACAGAAACAAACGAGTAACAGATAACAAAAAAGACCCTGAGCAAATACCCAGGGCCTAAGAGAGAACCCCTAGGGAGATACCAAGTTAGTTTAGTTATAATTATGTTTATCATATACCATAATCACTTGTGTTAGTTTAATAAAACTCCACTTTATGAATTTCCTGTTCAGCGTTCTCATTATCAGTAATTGATAAATTGCTGGTAATGAGACTGACAGGCAAATTCATACTCCACCTAGTGGTGGTTCCAAGTACTCACCAGACTCTCAAGGACTCACCCCGGTGGCTCCACCTTCCCCTTATCACTCAGCAACTCTCAAACCCTGGTTGCAATCGATGACACACTTTACCTTTTCTCACCCAGCGTCCATTACAATACGCCTTGTAAACTTTCCCACCACTCCCACCCTCTTTTTAATGGTGTGGTTTTCATAAAACTCTGGACTTCGAATACCTTGATAAATTCACTTACCATATATATTTTACTCAAACTTTATATTATGGACTCTGAACATTTATCCATTGTTGGTAACATACGGTACAAGTTAGTGCCTTACTTCATTTACATATTTAACTCTTAGATACAAACCGGTATCTTATTAGTTTAGTTACATGTTTATCATATACAGTAATTACTCATGTTAGTGTAATAAAACTTTATGAATTTCCTGTTCAGCATTCTCATTATTATTATTCCTAGTTCACAAAGATATTGATTTCAAGCAGAACACATTTGCCATATTGTAGCCCGAAACAGTATATCAACGGGTATTCTGAGCATGATATTGAAAAGGCTATGGAATTGATTATTTGAATAATGGCTTAACTTTGTTAAAAAAGAAAGGTGTCTCCAAACTCTCCTGAATTCCACTCATACTGGATTACTAGCCATATGATTTTTCAACAGATGAATCCTAGGAAGACTTCTCACAGCAGAAATGTCATTACTGCTTTGCATGCTTGGCCCTGAGGGAATGCGAGCACAGCATTTCTTTTTTAATGAAATGAAAGTGGACGGCCAAAATAGCTTGAATAAAATTTATTTTGTGTATCCTGATCTTCAGCAATTCCTTAAGTAGGTTCTCCCCTAGCCATCCACAGATAGTTTAATTTCTTGCACGGCTGGAATCTGAAGAAAGCTAATGGGGAGGGACAATCCGATGTGGGACAATGCTTTTCAAAGATATGTAGGAATGGACCTATGAAGGGGTAAAGTCCAGCTTTGATCAGTATGTACTGTGAATACTCCTCTGTATGTTCCCTAAATAAAAGTACAGTTGAGCAGCTGTTGACTAATCAATCTCTAACGTTTGTCTCCAAGACTCATTAAGCAGGCGTTTATGAAGCAATATACAATATTCACAGCACAAACGAAAGGTGTCTCAGAGCCATTTCTCAAACAACTAGGCCCTTAGTGCTGTCAATTGCTTCATATATTGAGCTACATTTATTTCCCATGTGTCAAAAGATAGTACTGACTTATCTCTTCTCACTGATGGGCTATTCATTTATTTATGGGACTATCATTATCGGGCACACAGAGCGCCCTCGCATAATCATAACTAGGAAATGTATGACCAACAATAAGACTACATGCATAATAATATGAACAATGCAGCTAACGTGGTGTATATTGTTGGCCTTTACTAATATTAATCTGGATTTCCAATCACTATACCAAACACCCTCATCATTTATCATACATGTTAGCGTTATTTATTGCTTATCAACTCCCTTTAGCATCATTCATTAGCATATTATCACTATGGGTTGTGTACGTACGGCTTTTAGTAGCTGTAAACTACTGAGGATTAGGACCCAGCATTAGAAGCATCAAGCCTAATTCCATGTATATTTCCTGGATTGATGTGGTTGGATGTCGTGATGGAGTTGTCTCACCACGGCTATAGCATCACATAATGCCTAATCTGTCCTTACATTGTCCAAATACGGGGAGAATCCTGCTTTGGTGCTGGTGGAATCAAGAAGCTTCAATAGATAGGAGGTGAAACTCAGAGCTTTGCCTATGGACACAGTGTAACAGCCCCCCCCCCTAACCCCCCTTAAAAGTAGGCTCCCTTTTGTGTTCAGTATTGAGTCCTATGTAGGATAAGGGGGTTTATAGAGATGTCAGGAATCTTTATCAGAGTGATATCAAATGGAAACAAGGGGCCACCTATACCAAAAAAAATCCTGCTGAATCCAAAATTTGTGATCTTGATTCTCAAAATTTGACCAAAAGTGCCTAAAAACAAGGTTTGATAATGAGAATATTTTAAAAATGTACAAAAGTTATATTGAAAATGATTGGAACTTTTTATAGATTCAACATGCTAATCAAAGTCAATACCTCAATCTACATATCCTAATGTCTGCCTATCTCAACCTGACAAGTACTCTACCTGTGTATGGCTCTGCCTGTCCCACATACTGCCTATCCCTTAGTCTACCTATCACTCATACTACCTATCCCTTGAAACATCTAGAGTTTAATTAGGTTTTCTCTCAAATGGTTTAAAGGTTTAAAGTTTACCCCTCACCTTTGTACCTAATTTTCTCTGTACATTCTCACCATTAGTCTACCTATCCTCAATCTGCCTATCATTCACTTTACCTATCCCTCATGGTGACTATCCCCCAACTCTTCACATCCCTCATGTTTGACTGGCACATCTGTGATATTACCTAGCACCAATGTATCTTTTGAATATGCTCACTTCACAAGGCATCTCTATGCCTATCTCTTAAACTGCTACCTATCCTCCTTGCTGCCCATCTTCTTCAATACCTATCCCTCATGCTCACTTTATAGCTTTCCTACCTATCACAGCTTGTTCAGCTGGGATAGCTCACAACCAACCTTCATTTTGATCTCTTAGTCAACCTATCCCCTTTGGAACAAATTAAACAGTCTACCTCACGAATACATGTACCTATCACTCATGCTAAATATCCTTGAGGTTACCTATCCTTCAGGCTGCCTATCCTTCATGGTATATAGCCCTCAGTTTTTTAACTTGTCAAGTGGGATAGCATGAATGATATGCAGCATGAAGGATAGGAAGAGGGGAATAAACATCATTTGTGTAGGATAGGAAGTTAGCTTTAGTCTAATGATAGTCATGGTGAGACATTTTAGAAAAGCATGATAATTCAATGGGCTGAGGGATATGTAAGGTAAACATGAGTGATATGCAGACTTGAGGATAGGTACAATTAGCGATAGGTATATTTCACAAAGCATAGACTTTAAGAGCTACTATAAAGTTAGAAAGAATAGAATGCAAGGTGAGAGATATATAGATAGCTGGTTAGGTAGGCTGAGGGCTATATACCATGAAGGATAGGCAGCCTGAAGGATAGGTAACCTCAAGGATATATAGCATGAGTGATCAGTAGATGTATGCTTGAGGTAGACTGTTGGATTTGTTCTTCAGGGGATAGGTTGACTAAACACAGCTAAAAATATTTTTCTTGATTTAAGAAAATAAGAAAAATTATCTCATGTGGCGGACAAAACTACCAGTTTTAAGAAAATGAAAAATCTTAAAACTGGTAGTTTTGTCCATCAGGTAAGTTTATTTAAGATTCCAAGAAAATTATTTTTAGCTGTGTAAGAGATCATAATAAAGGTTGGATGTGAGCTATCCCAGCTGATCAAGCTGTGATAGGTAGGAAAGCTATAAAGTGAGCTTGGGGGTTAGGTATTGAAGAGGATGGGTAGCAAGGAGGATAGGTAATAAACAGTTTGAGAGATATGCACAGAGGGTACCTTGTAAGATGAGCATATTCAAAAGATACATTGGTGCTAGGTAATATCACAGATGTGCCAGTCAAATATGAGGGATGTGCAGAGTTGGGGGATAGTCACCATGAGGGATAGGTAAAGTGAATGATAGGCAGATTGAGGATAGGTAGACTAATGGTAAGAATGTACATAGAAAATTAGGTACAAAGGTGAGGGGTAAACCTTAATCCTTTAAGCCATTTGAGAGAAAACCTAATTAAACTCTAGATGTTTCAGGGGATAGGTAGTATGAGTGATAGGCAGACTAAGGGATAGGCAGTATGTTGGAGAGGCAGAGCCATACACAGGCAGAGTACTTGTCAGGTTGGGATAGGCAAACTTTGGGATATGTAGATTGAGGCATTGACTTTGATTAGCATGTTGCATCTATAAAATGTCCCAATCATTTTCAATATAACTTTTTTACATTTTTAAAATATTCTCATCATCAAACCTCATTTTTAGGTACCTTTGGCCAAATTTTGAGAATCAAGACCACAAATTTTGGATTCAGCAGGATTTTTTGGTATAGGTGGCCCCTTGTTTCTATTTGATATCACTCTGATAAAGATTCCTGACATCTCCATAAACCCCCTTATCTTACATAGGACTCAGTACTGAACACAAAAGGTAGCCTACTTTTAAGGGGGGGTAGAAGGGGGTGGCTTGCACTATAGGACTCTATGGGGTAACATATCCTAGAGAACCTATACTATACTTGGTGGAATTAAGTGAGGTCATGCAAGTTGCACACGCATTCTCAAATGCAGACACACTTTATGACTGAAATTTCCATTCATCCGGTGTGTAATTCCACTTACCCATCTGTGCAGGAAACGTTTTAGCGAAATACATCTTTGAATATGACCCCAACTCCGATTCCTCAATTCTAAATGTCCATAGAGTTCATCTATAACCCCTTCAATAAAGAGCCAGTATCCATACCTGGGCCATTTTCGTGCGACCCCACTTGGTTAACCAGGTGACTTGATCTGGTACATCCGGGGTGTAGCTGTGGTGTATGCCCGATGAGCAGCTGGTCAACTGGGTTAACCGGATCGGGGCAAGCGAAAGTGGCCCTATCTGTATACCAGGAAAGGGAATTGCATTGTGTTTTGTGGCGGGAAATCACCATAGGCTGCCGGACGTTGTGTCTTTTAGTAAGGGATCTGCGGAGTTCTATATAAAGTAAAATGACTCAGCCAAGGGGGGGGATACTTAGGCGAAAGTTGCCCAATTTGGACCGGCTCCTAAACTGGACCACCCTTGTTTCCCCTAGTGGCAGTGACCCTCTTGATCTTATTTGTGTCACTGCTTATTTAAGCCTTCCTGGTTGCTAGGCAACATTTTTTTGTTCAAAATCCTTCATATTTTTAGATGTCATATTTTACATTTAGTCTAAAATGAATTTTGATATAAAACATACGTTTAGTCTAAAATTAATTTTGATATAAAACAATTGTCATATTTTCTTAAACAAACTATCAATGAGAAAAATGAAAAGTTACCTAAATTGGACAAGTGTATAACTTTTACATTCAAATTCATAGAAATAATCACTAGACAGGAAAAAGTTCTTACGGGGTCCAAATAAGGCAACCTTCCCCATCATGTCTGTACAAGAATCCATCTAGTCAGAACCCCCGTCTCACACACATGTGTACGATCCCTGGCTTAGATCTACAAGGCAGGTCTATTCAACTGCCACCTCATTTGTGCGATAGGAAACAACAAAAACTCATATGTCTGGTTTTGTCTTACAGTGTGTTCAATTTTGTTAGAGATGGTTGTTTTACCTTAGAAAGATGGCTTGATTTATGTGTGTAGAAAGGATAGTGTGTCACTGAAATGCATTGTTATTGATTTCGACAGAGCATATTGCTCACAAGAATTTGGAGATCTAATAATACCAGCGTTGCTGTTTCATTGGAAGAAACTGTAAGTATTAGATCACCAGACACAATGACCTAGAAAGGTTAAAGGCAGTAAGACACTATTCGCCTTCTTTACACGAGGAAATCTTAAATCTTTAACTTATTATGTCGTCATTGATGACCCAACCGCGGCCTAAAGAAGAGAAATAGAGGGAGGCAGGACTTGGAGAAATAAAAATATTTATTATATATATTTGTTATATGAGATATAGTTGATAACAAGTAATAAATAATTAAAAGTTTGTACATAGAAATCACATAAATATTAATTAATGTGTTGTGAATAAGAATTGTTGAAGTTACAATGTAAAATGCCCTACGTGTAAAATATATAAGAGAACTACATATGATAAGTGATAAAGGGTGAGAGCGGGCGGGAGAAGAAACGGGACCGGAGCGGTAGAAGACAGAGAAGCGAATGGGGCAGGTGGAGGTGCGCCTTTAGTAGGCTGGAGGGGAGGGGTGTAGTAGGATGTAGTAAATGGAAAGGGTGCATGGCACCAGGGTTATGTAGGTGACAGGTAGTGGTGGAGCTGGCCGCCAGCTGTCACTAATGAGACCCCCTGCCCGCCATACACGTGCAGGTGGACCCAATAAGTTATATAAATAAAAGTGATACCTATGAAGCAAGTTGTGGGCGTGAAATAGTCTAGCTATTTTTCAATGCCCTGCATACTTGGGAATCTCATAGGGGAAGTCTAGCAACTATAACGTTTTGTTATATTAAGTGCTTAAAGGATTCTATTGTAGGAATATGTAAGGATATAATGTAGGCGCTGTGAAAGTTTGTAACTACAGGTTTCATGGTTTCTATTAATGGGGGAAGTTAATGCAGGTAGGATTATTAGGTGCCCAGGGTTAATGGTCAGGGAAATGGTTTATCACTACCTCTTGGTTACGCCACCCTTCACATACAACCCATTATCTGACGGAAGACCTCCCCTTAGTGAAGTGCTGGCAACTTACAGGTAAAGAGCAAGTTGGAATGGCACATGATGTAACTGGCAGAGGATAGAGACAGTGCTACCTGTATTAAGACACAGGTGATAAAGTGATTACTTTGGGTCACTGAATGGTTAGTGTATAACTTTTTTTCAATATATATGCCCTTTCGGGCAACTCTGGATCAGAAAAAGATTGACGTTGATGGGAAAAACGGCTTTCGCTGCCCATCAGTGAAAGATAAAGGCGGCATACGTTAATTGTCTCAGTCAGGCTTGAAGGGAACAAAATATTAATGGAATCAGAAAACCTAGAAAAGGCAGGAATAGTGAAAGGTCACTGAGAGTCGTCCAAAGTCATTTTTCCCCTCTACTCTGACTGACAAAACCTCGACTTGTCAGCAAAGGAATCAGGCATGTACAAAGTTATAGAAGGCAAAAAGAATATAAGTCTTGACGAGTATTATTTCACAAATGGATGAAAACATTGGGAATTGCATGGAGGTGAACAAAGCAGAGGACTCCGTGGTCACTCTGCCCATTATGAGAAGGCCGCATCCATGCTCAGCTAAAGATATCGCACAAAATCAAAATTGACATGAAAATATATCATCCACGCAATGGTTGCCAATTATTGTAGTGTTCTAAAAACTTGTGATGTGAAACAGATATCAATAATAGTCTGTATTGTAAATCTACTGATCGTTGAGGCAAGGTTTCCCCTCATCGCCTAAAGTCACACAGTGATTATAGTCATTTATACCCCATCCTCTGGTAGACAAACATGCAAATTGTCAATTCCAATGACAAGTTGTGACATATAATGTCATTCCACCACACCATATCATCTTTGTCCTCTGGACCCATTTTCTCATCCCACTGCATTTCTGCGTCCCACGCAAATATGCTGATTCCCCCAGGGAAGATAGTATGATGGATTGCTGCGAGACTGTTCAGAGCTTATGAAGAACCATTCCCTGATTAGATTCAGATTGTATAAGTCAAAGGTCGCCATAGAAGATGTTCCAGGGAATTGTCTGGTAGACGTCGGTAAATTACTGCTCACCGTAGGCCCTATGCCCAAGCCTGGTGAACGGCAAAGCCGCTCAAAGTCTCGAAACTATTACTGGCAATGTGAAATTCAAGGTTCACAGAAACGACACAGAATATACCCTATTGAAGATTTAGAAAACAAATAATCCATGAATGTTGAATCCTAGTGATTCAGGTACACATGACCTCCTTGTCTTCTAATTGTCATGGGTAAAAATAATGTCTGAGACATAACTGCAACCATTAGTACATGCATACCATTGGAACTCGAGGGTTGATTAATGACAGCTTCCTTTATCTTCTGCTAACTGGCTAGGGAAAACATATGATGTGCAGGAGGGTGTTGCTCCTATAGTAAAAGGAAGAGCTGGCTAAAAATGCCCTTGTTTCCAGTCCTTTCTTTTCGTGTAGCTATAACTTGTCCCTTTTGTTGCTCACAAGTGGTCATTCAAGTACGGTGCTAAAAAAGGGGGATTTGAGTAGGTACCTAGTTGGGAGAAGTCAGTCAGTATAATAAACTATAGATCGTGTGACATGAGTAGGTGCCTGGTAGTGCAGCTCTCTCTATTTTAAACAAGGCAGGTGACTTTTCAGACTTATGTGGTGAGTGCAAGTACTTAGGTGAAGCAGTGCACGACTTGTTTAGAAAAGAGGGCACATACTGACAGCTCTTTTTACCGTAGGAGCAACACGCTCCAGGCCTATGTTATGTAGAACTATGTTAAGCTTTATTCTTCAGTTGAGAAGAAAGTCAAAATCTAGAAATTATTGGATAGTGCTGCATATTGTGTCCATTATTTGTAATACCACATATTTTCTACCTGCATAGAGCTGAGGGTAATGTTGATATGTACAAACGCCCTGCTGACCAAGTATGATTTAAATATAACCAGGGTGCTCTTTTAGTCTAATGGAGCTGTCCTATAACGTAATTGTGCTTGAACCCATGGTGTTGACTTTAAACCATAATGATAAAGTTAAAGGCTGCTTGTGCGTGAGATCTGCTTTGTGTGTGTATAGTTGTGAAGTGCCCATACGTTTATCCTCCACAAAGCCAGCCATTAGGTTATATATACAGCAGTATTGATGCCTTGCCAACCCACTATAAGATGAGGATCACCTCCAAATGTAGTCAGTAAGTAGGATAATTCCTGTGTCAGCCTCGAGGATTAGCATCCAATTCAAGAAATAGAATCGATGAATGCTGGGATGTGGCTTGCCAAGCATAGTTTAGGCCTAAGTCCATCGCGATCGCTGGATGGGCTGTGCTTGTGTTGTTTGCTTAAACTTAATTCAAACCATCCCAACATACCCAAACTCATCTTTACTACAATATTACTGCTGGACTGAAACATAAATTATGGCTAATTTGGATGACAGGTGAATCATAATTACTGAAACTCCCATGTTTTCTATTGTTTGATTACGGGGCAGCAAATATGGCCCCCGACAGCATAAATAAATTCACATACAACAAAATGAAAATAAAATGGCTGAAAAAGGAGTGACTGGCCTGTATCGTACGTACTGAGCACCTAGCACCCATCTCCAAGCATTTCTTGCCTGTTTATAAGTAAAAATGACACCATTTTGCGGTATCCAACAGCATTCCACCTGTGTGTCCTGCGAGGAGCTGTGTGGCTGGGTTGAATGTATATTTCACCATATCAAATTAACAAGCTTGTATACACACCTGTCGATTCCACCAGGTGTATCCCCCTTTACACTCTATAACGTTTAGGATCAGGGACCATTGGCATTGACAGTAAAACCTGTAATTAGTTGGCTTAACTGAAAGGCAAAACCAAGCAAACAGTTGTATTTTGGGGGCATATCTTACCTTGTCCATTCACCACATCCCTCTTTCCCAATAAAACAGGATGCTAACCCTTTGGATGTGGTAAGGGTGAATTTATTTTTGAATTGGCTAAGGACTCCACAGGCGGTCTGATGTCCAGACTGTAAAACAATTGAATACTGAGAATAGGATTTCATTCTGCTAAGCCCTGACTAATTGAGCTGAAATTGCAGCATAGGCTGTTGGCTGAACCCAGCTAAGGGCCTGGCGGCCATTTCTAAATGTACTACGACTACACACAGCCACTATGATTTACAAATGCCAAGAATAAGCCAGGCTATCGTAGGAACTGCCCTACAACTGCTCACTACGATTAACATCTATGCAGCAATTGCATAAGGTTTAGTAGGGCAGTCGTACTGGTGCAGACATTAGGGACTACTAGTGCATGGTACTGTTATGGCCAAATTATAAGGTTCTCACTACGATTTAAAGGGCAGCAGTCGTAGTGTGTTAAGAAATGGCCTTCAGAGCATGAACAAAGAAAGGGACTATTTATAATTATAAAAAATACATCTTATCATTTATCATTTGATATTACTGCCTTACTTTAATTTGGAATCAAATGGTCATCGCTTTTGGATGTATATAATCTAGTAAAAGAATGAGGCATTTCATTGCTGCTATCTGGCGATATCAAATGGAGATTTACAAATGAAAATACCTGACCTGACCATGTTTAAATTACAAAGGGTCAGCTTTTGCCCTCACCCTTTTGTATGCTGAACCATATCAATGCCTCCCAAAAGGAAAATACGTTTAAGTATGCCACAGTAAAAGATTTTAAGAGGAGAAATCTGAGCTCCCTTAGAAAAGGAAATCAATATCAGTACACTCATTCTTATACAACTATGACTAATGCTTCTAAAATTACCGGAAGCTTGTTTTCATGAAAGGATGACATATTATTTCAAAAGCTTTTGTAAATAACCTTTTCAGATGGTTTGGCCTGTTTCTTTTATCCCTTTCTTTAGTCATTCGTCATAGCCTTTCTTTTTTTCCTCACCATCTTTATTTGTTTCATTTTCTTTATGAACAGCTGCATCGAGGGTGAGGGTAGAAACGAGTAGGTTGGGAAGCCTCGGTCGGATAAAGACAGATGTATCATGCAAACCAATTAAATTCACATTGGGGTTTGCAGACAGACGACTGGTGTATAATATGCTAAGACTGTAGACACTTAACTGGTGTATAAGGTGCCAAGAATGTCAATTACTACAGATACTTCTAAAATTAAAAGGTATAGGAGACAAAATAAACCTATAAAAAGGCAAATGGAGTCAAACAAATGTGACTATAGTGTATAGTCAATGCTCTGAGCATGCTTAATAATTACCAACTATCCAATTTTACACCTACTACACAAACAGCATTTCTCAGTTAGAGGAGATGGGAAGCAGTGGGCGAGGGGGAACGTCTATGGGTAATGAAGAAGGGGAAATGAATCATTTGACCTTCTCCTGGAGACGTCATTCAGAGCTACACGAATACTCTAATAGATACAAACCCTTATTATAGAAGTCCTACTACATAATACAAGACAAGACAAGACATGTGTTCTAAGTCAAACATGACCAGTGCCACCTGTTAGAAGGACAGTAAATACACTATATTTACTGGCAGAACACAGGTAATACCATCATTACTTTGGGTTACCTGTGGTTTACAGGTAGGCTACATCATTATTTGTGATAGGAGGTGGTTAGTAAGAGCCATCACCATTGACATATACAGCTACGGTCATAAGTTTCCTTTTTAACTAAGGCCATTATTCTACATCGGGACATATTTGTTATACCATGAACATAATAAGAATTGGAATATTTTACTTTACGAATTTAGATTTTGTACTCAGTAGTGCAACGCCCGCTTTTGACCTGGGCAGCAATTATTGATCTTTAAATACATGTCTAACATACATGTAGTCAAAGGGGCACTTCCTGATTGAGAGTTATCCCACTGAACAAGATCTCAAGAATGGCTCAGGAATTTCTCAAGTATCGATTTAAATAAAACGAGAATTAAGAACGTGATTATCTCCTGAAAATGTGGACATGCCATAACATCTTATACTCAAGAAAGTTCTCCAGACTAGATCTCAAGAATGGCTCAGGAATTTCTCCAGCCCCAACTTGTGAATACAACATGAAATGAGAACGTGATTATCTCCTGGAAATGTGGACGCACCATAACATCTTATACCCAAGAAAGTAATCTAGTCTAGATCTTGAGAATGGCTTAGGAATTTCCCAAGTCCCGATTTGTGAATACAACAAGAATTGAGAATACTACAAGAATTGAGAATGTGATTATCTCCTGAAAAACGTGAGAGGTCTCTGGAATTTATTGAGTCATATCTTGTGATCATCCTGTAAACCCCATTCATCCCATACATGATATCTGAGTATTTTCCTGTGATTCACATTAGGCATCTCCATCCTCCCAGTTTTACCACAATTAATTGTACATTTATCAGATTTATTTGCATTATAAGCCATGGTATTGATGCCCATGAATCGGGGCATGACTGTAAGTCCATCAAGAGGCTAGATGTCCTATCAGAAGATACATTAAGCTAGCCAGAGGGCTCAGATGTGATAACAATGAACAGGTAGTATACTCACTTATATCTAAGCAGCATACAAAATTAAGGTGTGTTACAACATCATCTCTGATTTCTGATTTAATGTGGCTCTTTTTTAACAATTAATAAAATCCATAATGACTAGGACCTTTGAAGTCTTCTCAAATAAGACGTCAGCTTGACCAGAATGTGCACTTCTTTGTCAAAACCTCGTGTGGATTGATTTAGAACTATAATGTGACTTGTACTTGGAAGGGACTCGGGAACTGGATACAAGTAGACTAACATGTCTCTTTTTTCTTGAGTATAAGACGTTTTTGTGTGTCTACATTTCCAAGAGATGACCATATTCTCGGGACTCGAGATTTACTCGAGAGGCAGTCATGTCTCTAGATTTGCCTAAGTTGCAAACGTTCCTAACTCGAGTCCTGTTCAGTGGGATGACTATCATAAACCACCTTTCATTTGATATCTCTATCGTTAGATAGAAAGTTAGAATTATGGTAAGAGTCTGATATTCAGAATGCATTTGTAGACTATTTTAGGAAGAGTATATATAACACATGGTTTTAATCATGTCAGAGGCATTAGAATAGGCTACATACCTTCTGCATAATTATCAAGCTAAGAAGAAAATTGTTTTTCACCCATTATATTTTATGTGTACATACCTGGATAGACTAAATAAATTCACAGATAGACCTTATATTTCCTTCTGTTCATTGTATTCAGAATTCATTAATGGCATATTAAGCAAAGTATAAAGGCAGTGATAAATGATGACTAATATAGACATATTCTAAGATACAGTTCACCAGTCTGTCAAACGCAAACAGCAGAATAATATAATTTTCGGTGCAATTGGAGAGGTGCACAGTACCTTAATGAGCTGCTTGGGTGTTTTTTTTTTCTGCATCCTCTTCTTTCAAATTACACTTGAAAAGGGTTACTTGAGAAATTCTTTAAATACTACTCAATTTCATTTCTGACTATCTGGTCAACAGATACTCACAACTTCTATAGCATAAACATTCCGATTTAAGCAACAACATTAAGAAAACAGGTTGAGTCATGGCCTCATGTCCAACGCTTTAATGAACCCTTTCTTTGCTAAATCTGATTAAAACCTTGAAAATTACTCTACTTTTATCTTTGCTTAAATTGGAAGTTATATAGCTAACTACATAAAACATGAAGTCGTCCGATGAATCATGCACATCTAAATCCTTTGGACCTATTTAGAGCCTGGGAGCAGCATCAGCATGCAGATGAATAACTGTTTTGTGCCTACAAAGGTAACAACTACCTGATGCCACCAATGGACCACTGACTTAGGACCGTTCCCCTTAACATGGCTGACATAAACATAGCATTTATCAGTTTAAATATGATGAGATGTGAGAAAAAGATCTGCTCTTTCACTCTCTTGCTATCGGTACTTTGTGGAATAGTCCAAGAACATGGATTTGTCAAGCTGGCAGTACTAACCACGCTCGTTGTAAAATATTGAGAAAGGATATAGTCTTAAAAATGCCTCCTTTTTTTAATCTTTGTACATTATATGTCATACTCTCAGAGATTCGGATTCTTGTCTCACATGACGAGTACCATCTTGATGTTGCTGTACTGCAAAAGTTTTGTGCTAACCACTATCACCCAACCATCCACAAAACCCCTTTAAGATGTTGAATGATAAGAGGATTTAATCTTTTTTTTTTTACTCAGTCTGACTTCCATATTGTTATAGAACCGTGAACGTCAAAGGAGGCCTTGTTCTCTCATCTGATAATAACCATTAGTTTAACTTATACTAGTGTCATTATATCTGCAGTATGCAGATCTCTTAGAATATAGCCATGAGGGTTGGACAGACCTGTGTTTCCTGCCATCCACCGACATACTTGTTCTACCGGGTGATGAGTGACATGAATTTCAGTACTGTCTTAGCAGGTGGTTTTAGTCATAATGGTGCATGCACATTAAGGGACTTTGTCTTTTTCAGTGAAATCAAGGTTGGGCTGTTACAATAACATTACTGATAAACATTGACTTTGGATTAAAGTTTCTTCACTGGCTATTATCTAAATCTGAGGTGCACTACCATGATATAAGTGTCTAGTCCCATTATGGCGGAAATAGCATACCTTTACTAGCCTCTCTTCCATATTATATCATACATCGCGTACAACATATGAAGAATGATTGATCTGTGGAATAAGATCTAATGCACTGATATTGATTTGTACTGGACATTTCTCCTACACTACACTATAGGAGAGTCATCATTTAGTGTGTGCATTGATGAGCCCATATGGTGTGTGTGAAAACCTATGTAAATCTACCTCTTCAGGTGGCAGCCTCATCTATACTGTATAATAACAAGACCTACAGCTAAGATTACATTTTGATGCCCCATCATCTTGTAGACAAACATGTACACTATTCATCCCAATGACATATATCATTCTACCTTCCATGTCCTTACATGTCCTTGTCCCCAGCACCCCTTTACCCACCCCACTTAATCCCTCCTCATAGGTCAAATGTGCTGATTCCCCCAGTGAAGATAATATGATGGATTGCTGCAAGACTGGCTGTTAGCTTATGAAGCACCCTTCCAAGTTCCAGCTTGCATAAATCATGTCATGACTGACTAAGGGTACCCACTTTTATAGTATGTCGAATTTGGCTGATATATTTTTCATACACTGGGGCATATCTTCTGTCTTATCCTTTGAATGATGAATACGTTTTGACAAGAAGACACAGGAGCCCTCCGTCTTTTAGAATAACAGTGTATCCCTTGATCCACTGATAAATAATATAACCCTATGCAGCTGTGCTATTCATCTCAAATGAAGGAATTCGCTTAGACATAGTTATAATTCCTGACGTAAATACACTTACTTTTTCTCTTTAGGCCTAAAGTACAGAGGTAAATATTCAAACCGAAAACGGTTGCCCAGATTTCATTGTACAACAAATTTTCATTTTTCAGAAAAAAACGAAGCTGAAACCCATTGATTCCTATGTATTTTGACCTTGGGAATTAAAAAATAACATCTATTTTTTGCTGGTGGCTCTCAATTTTGAGATACCCATAATACCCTAGAATTTCCAATTTTCGTACTCGGTAGGCAATTCCATATTAGTGCAACACCAGATTTTACTGACGCCTGGAATAATAGAGGCCTAGCAGCCACTTTTGGGTAAAATATGATTTGTAGCAGTGTCAGAGCTATTGATAATACCCAAATAAATGCCAGGAATGACATTTTATAAGAAAGTTGTTATACAAGTTTGGGCTACACTACATAGGTGAACATAGTGAATTCATTGCCCTCGGGGGGATTTTCAGCATATATGGCACCCTATAAGGATATCTCAGAATTGAGAGCCAATTGGCATTTTTTAACCTCATTTTCAGACTTAGCAGTTGTTTTTCTCAGGCCAGTGCACAGTGTTTTCACTCAAGTTAGAAATATGCCTCAACTTTCATAACAACAACGAATAAGCATGTTGTATTCCTACTTGTCCCTGAAATGCAAGCAGGCTGAGCACAGCAGAAAGAGAACAAACCTAAAGCACGTAGAAGTCAATACCTGTGAATCTTTCAACAACCCCCCCCCCCCACCTCTGTCAACCATGTCTGTGACACAACTGGCCCCTAAGCTCCACTTGTGACACGAGTGACATCACTAGTGAAATCTGCTAGAGTCAGTAGCTGTCTCTCTACTCCCCCCTCCCACCTACCACTTAACAACATACAAAGGCACCAATGGCTTATTTGCAGGAAGCCAAGGTTTACTGTAACTATATCATAGGGGCATCACCTCTGTCAATAGAACCGGAAATTAAGACCTGGCATATTATTGAAACAGGAGTTCTCTTCTACATGTGAGAATAAATGAATGAGACTGAGAGAAACACATAATAGATATTCTGCTTTTACATTTTTGGAAATTTAGAACGCATTAACGATGTAGTCTACTTCATCTTTTGATTATGAATTGTATTGGACCTCCTCAATCCCAAAAGAATCCTTTGGGGAAGGTCATTATTGTGTACGATCCCTGAATAGGTGATGCCATTAATTTTAATCAGACAGCAAATAAAGAGAGAACAACCACTTGGGTATTGATGCCTAAAATGCTTGAGAGGAAAATGTGTAAGGGCGTGTTCTTAGCATGACCTAGGGATACCATCTCTTCATCTCTGCCCCCTTCTATTCCCCCTATTTATGTGAAATGAATGTATACACGCATGTTTTTATGTGTTCAATTCAACAACGTTTTCAAATCGTCTCAGGGAAAGGTGTTTAGATCCAGAGAGTGTTTAGAATGGTTTACATTTCCAGTCCTGCTTCTTGCCGTTTCAACGTTTTGATTTCTAGTGTTAATCTCATAAATACAAAAAGAAAATCCAATAAATACACCTACTACTAATTTTCTTTTGTCATATTTTCCATCAGACTTCCCCCGTGCACTAAAAGATTGAAAATGTAGTATGTATATATTACAGACATTAAAATGGTCTGTGAAGCACTGGTGTTACAACAGGCAAATGTGTCCAATGAAGGAAGTAGCCTGTACCACACTGTTATATAGGTCAAATAACAGATTGATTCCCCAAGGGTTGATGGTATGATGGCACATTCCATGTTAAGTCTATCTGTTGGGGGTCATTTATGAAGGCAGAGCATGACACATTGTGTCACACTAGAGGAAATATATGGTACTTGAATTTACACACCCAAAAGGAGAATAATAATGACGATAGCCAGGAATCTAATATAACCATCGGGTCCACCTATGCACCAGCTTTAATTTGTTACCAATACCGGTTTTGTGTATCACATATTAATAATTTTACAATCATTTACAGGAGGAAAAGAGTTTTTTTATGAGGTATAATTAAATGTTCGGAAATGAACGTTCTGAAATGAAAATGTTATGGAAAAACTAAAATATAGTTGCTTAAATGACCAACTTTACCCCCTAAATTTTTTTCTCAGATACACATAATTGAGGAGAAGTTGCAGAACAGTTATTTTATTAACTGATTAACTGTATGTTCATTGATTAAGTGTTCGGAAATGAAACCCTTAAAAAACCTATTTTTCACAATTTTGTGGGGTCAGCAATATTAATTTTTTATTATGTATACCTTGCCCAAAGACCATAGGTCATCTTGTAGCTCTCTCAATGTTTATTTATTCTATTTAAACAGAAATATCTATGGGTACCCAGAAAGATATTTATGGCATTTTATGATTAATTATTCGGAAATGAACCAAAATCTGAGGACATTACAAATAAATTTGTAGAAAAGTGACTATTTATCACAGAGTCAAAATGTAAAATGTATTAATAAGATGAGATGACAATGATTTCACCTATTCAGACATCTAAGGTATTCCTGTTGAAAATCATTTTACAAATATGCTCCAAAAATTAAAATTCAATCTGATGACAAGCATTTTTCACTGGTTGCCCATCATTTAATGTGTAGATCTTGGAAAATACCATATACTGTGTTTTAGGACATTGATAAAAAATAGTGGTCATTATGGGTGGAGGGAACAATTATCATCGATAGACATTCTGCTCTCTTTATTTGAAACCACAGGTAACTCACCTAATTACCTTATTGCTGATGTCATTACATGTGATATTGTTATTATGACTAACATCATGATTAATTACATTTGTCAGGGCAGTATTTCAGTTGATAATTAACTGAAACAATCAATATTTTTCTGTCTGAATAAAAAAAAAGAATCAATGTGAAAAGTCAAAACTAAATTGACCTGTTCTTACACATCGCTAAAACACACTTCACAGAGCAAAGTTTCCCTATAAATGATATGTTGAGAGAAAATGTTGTGTTATCAAGTACCAATATAGCCCGGGGCTGGTGGAAAGTAATGTGAATACCAGGTAAGGTTAAACAGTCTGTATCTGGGTAGATAGACATTTTTGACAAGACGTGGGAAAACCTAACTTTACGGGGATTTAGTGATATTCAGAGCTTCAAGGTGGTTTAGCCAAAAAGAACAAGAAGGTAATACTTTCTATTGGTCTTTCCACATAATTATTTGGACAATCATAGACCCTAAATAATGGGCAAAGTCCTCTTTTACAACACAGATAAGCATGTTATCATGCCTATCATTGATAATAACTGTGCTGGTTGACAGAAATCTTGATATTCTAAGTTCAGGTATATCTGTCTGGTTTGAGTAAGCAGTTTGCCAAGATATATCAATTGAACCAATTAAAGCATACTTGTTTTTATTGGGATGAGAAGGTCTAAATGATCATTTTGATATATGGATCATCAAAATCTGACAAGGGAAAGTGGGAGAACAATCCATGTTCATCACTGGTTGTGCCCCCTGGTGGCAATAAATAACACTAAATCCTTGTAATGTTAGGGTTTCTCAAGTTTTGTCACATTTTATGTAGAAAACAATCAAATATCAAAACGTCGGCTTCACTGAATTTGGTTTCACAACTGCTCGTTCTGCTGCTCTGACAGGTGACCGGTAACATGCCTTTAAACATTATTTGTAGCATTTGCCGGTGTTCTCCTGGGTTCTGTCTGATGTTTGTACTGGAGAGTCTTGTCCAAAAGGAAACTTGAACCAGAAGAGAAAATTTGTACGTTTTTATATTGTTAAATGTTTTTTTCAAAAGTTCTTTTAGGTGAAAAATGCACGTTTTTTCACAACTCAAAATGTTTTTCCCAAGAATTCTGCTGTAAATCTGTTTATCAGTAATATGAAAGCAAATTATATTAGGCCATACACGATTTCCTCAGTACTCTCTTACAAAGGTTACAGTGGTTCTTCCCACCGTTATCTTTTGGCAAGACCCCCTGGTGTAGGGTTCTAGTAATTAAGGCACTGAGCACATCCTTTGAACAATTATTATACCCTAGGACACCTGAAGAGCGCTATTTAAAACGTAATGCTTTGTTTAATAGAATACCAATTTAAAAAAAATCCAGTATGTGAGTATACAGTACTAGATGTACAGCTACAATAGATTAAAAGCAAATAATCAAATGAGAAATTTAGCTTGAAACCACTACAATGTACCAAGAGTGTTATCAAAGTTGTTACTAAAATTCTATTTAAAATGTGTTGGGAGACTCGCTAACTTTGGTCTGGACAAACTATTTAAACTCTGCTGTGAGAGGGACACCAAACCACAAACCCGAGGTGACATCAAATTCAGATGCTGCATTCCCATTGGCTGGTTGTTGTGTAATGATGGTATCCTAAACAGAGCTTCCTGTCAAGAAGCATTCAGGGGTAGCATAGAGATCTCTTCTAGCCTGTGGTGGTAGTGTGTAGTTGGGAGCACACTTGCTTTCCGTTTTCTCCTAAAAGCAAAACTTCAAACGTCTTCAAACTATATAGTATTATGTTGAAGTAGCATATTTTAGTTTGGAGACGTCAACGTTTTTAGCCATGGCTTGACTACCTTTGTACATTTTTTAATGTATTTTATTAGAAAACTCTAACCAAAAAGTATAAAATAAAGTTTCAATGACGATTTTTCTGATGAGGGCAGTCAGGAGAAAAAAGTTGTTTTAGTGGCCTTATCCTTGCATATAAGACGTGCCTTATACTTTGGGTATAACGGTATGATAGTTACAGAGAAGAAACTCTTTTCAATCAAGTATATCTACAAGACGTGTAGAAACCAGAGATTGTGGATCTGCATCCTGTCCTGATTACCCGCCCATAGGGACTGAGCTATCTAATTTACACTTGATAAATTAATAAAGGATTTTCTTGTGACAGGGCCTGCCTCTCATGGAAATACTTCATCAGAACTGCCGTATAAATCATACATAAATAAGGTGCTATGATTAAAACAAGGTCGAGTTTCTTTAGTTGTCACAGCCATTATATTTGGTCATCGTCTTTGCGTATGCCTCGATCCCTACCATCTGATAGAAAATTAAATTATGTTCCTAGAATTATAGGCCTGATCAAAACAGACATTACAGCCATATTCAAATATATCCAAATGTTTTATGGGAATATGATTCTTTTAAATTTGATATTACCTTCGTTAAATTCCTTGGATGAGGGACTTTTTCTAGTATTCTTGTTAGTATTTACCCAGTGGTAAATTATGATTTCCTGAAGAGATTGGTATGAAATAAAATCATACAATAATTACCATGAGGGTAGCGACTACGTGATTACAATTACACAGTGCATCATTTTGGTTTGCTGATTATAGTGAACTCTAATGCCAAAAACGAATGTCATGCCATTCCCTGTATGATAAACTATTATAGCCTACTTGGAGCTTTCTTTAGTGTAAGTAATTCTCAAAAAGATGTTAAGATGGGAACAAAGTAGAATAAATAAATCTCCTCTTGCCAAGTAAAATTGGATGTGTTCTTTACTGCATTAGTGTTGAATGACAAAGTGACAATGTGGATGGCTTCTAGTTCAATTCAGTCGTGTCTAAAATTGCCTCTAACATATATAATAGCAATGGTGGGGCCTTTTTTTTTCATGTGATCTGGAGGTCATTGCACAAACAGCGTAAATGGTGGTTTTCTCGCTGTGCGTTGGTCAATCCATGACACAAACAATTTCTCGCTGTTTTTTTTTGTCTCGTTCTGAGGAAAACCTCCCTAATGAGAAAACAACCGTTGCACAATCATTTTCTCGTTGTTGGAAAGTTGTAGTGTGTCATCTCTGAGTCTATAACGAGAGAAAAAAAACAGTTACTCTGGACCTACTGCCTTTTCATTCTTTAGCATTGATCCCTATGGGACGGTCATTGTGTGCAGTTGCGGGTGGGTACCACTGTTAACACTGTTGGATAAGGAGGGAAAAACAAAACAGTCACCATCATAGACGTACCAAGAGACCAACTAGGAAGAAAAAAGAGGAAAATCAGACCTCAGGATACTCCCTACACCATGTTCAGTGATGAAGAGTTCACTGCGAGGTACTAGTTAAGCAAGGAGGTGGTTCGTAAGCTTGTCAAACTGTACAGTAAAGAGAGTATCTTCAAGGGCAGCAAGAGAGCTGGAGGTCTGCCTCACTTGGACAGAGTGAGTATTTTAGCTTATTCCTTTACATGGCTGCTCTCTATTTTCTGTGTTGGTGGGGGGGGGTTAATAAATGGCATTGTGCCTCAAACAAATGACAATTTGTGGGGGGGGTAAAGTTTGCTGTAGGTTGTATCTGCAAGATTGGGCCATCCAGATATGACATTACTAGGTGAAGGTGCCAGCATGACAGAATTAATTTTCCATGTACCTTCAACTTTGCAAATTTGGCTACATGACAAGGGGTGCAGGTACAAAAAAGATGGTGTAATTTTCCCTTATCTCATTTATGTATGGCCCCATGGGGCTTTATTTCTTTTTTTGTTCTTTAAAATTAATTTGTTATATCTAATGTCTCTTTTACAGCCTCATAACAAGGTAATTTCTTTCTTGTCTTTCTCTCTTTGCTGTCGACAATATTTTCTTTCAAAGACGCTGACCCTTTCTCTTTATGTCTTTCCAGGTAGTATGTGACTATGACAGGCGTATTCTCTTCATTGACCCAAGGTTGCCAGGGTCTGTACATGACGCCTATGCATTGGCCTCCAGTCCTGTGGGAGATGAAATCCAAGAAGAGGCGTGGGGTGATTTTGTTCTATTTGGAGACGGCGGGTGAGCAAGCTTAAAAGCCCTTCTTTACCTTTCATCTGTTTTCAAAGTAAAAAATGACCATGTCTCACTTGTCTTTTTGCTTTTCAGATATGGTTTGCGCAGGAACCTGTATACCCCCTAAGCAGAGGTCTTTCAACACCTGGTATCGGAAGAGTAGCGTCCGTGTGGAACAGTGTATCGGCATACTGAAGCAGTGTTGGAGGTCAGTCTCTGAAGGTATTTTTACCTTTCTTTTAATTATTTTCAAGGCTGACTTCCAATAGAGTGGGTATTTTCCTGTCATGTAGAAAAGGATTATAACGAAAACAGCATTTCTGTATGTGTGTAGAAGTCTTTTTTCTTTGTGTCTGTGGTACAAATTATGTTTCATTCCGTACCTGCATCATCAGCCACGCAGTTCATCTATGATTATAACAAGCTGCGCATTTCTCCTTTGTTCTCTTTCATTGCCCTCTCTGCCTTCCTCTTAGCCTTCTCCTCACACAGAGCTAGCCATTCCGCCTTTGTACACTTAATTACTGTTTTCCCTCTCTCGTTTTGGCTTCCTTCTGATTTCTTGTGTAGGATTAGGCTGTGCTCTCGTTCTTTCTTCCTTGAATCCTCTTTCACTTTATTCCTCCATCTTTCATCTGTTTCCTCTTTCCTTCTCTCTTCCTTCATCTTTCGTTTGTGCTCCATCTTTCTCTCCTGCTTCTTCTGCCTCTCTTCCCTCCGAGTTTCCTTGTCCTTTTGTTTCTTGCCAACTTGAGTAAGCTTCATCCTTGATTTTGCTCTACTGAAGTCACTCTTGCCAGCCTTCCATATGTCTTCCTTTCAGATGGGCGGAGCTCCATGGCTGCTATCCCAGGAATACCTTTCACAAAACAAAAAGAGATATCACCCTTTGAGCCTTACATAAAATTATTTATTCCGATATATTTGGCTTAAATTATTTTTATGTTTAATCTTGTACAGTTTTTGATAACTCACCCCTCACGGCCTCCTCTTCCAGATAATCGAGAGCCTTAGCCTGCGCCCGAGATATTAGCATTTTCTTTAGCTGTGGACCGCTGCCCGTCTTATTTACCTCATGCCTTAGGTTGTTGTACTGTAAAAACAAAGTGACGATATGTAGATTTTCTGAAAAATTTCATTAAAGAGACCGAAAAGAAAATAACGCACTGACATGTAAGACAGTAGTATAGTATGTATCGGAACAGGAATATAGCTAATCTAAGGATATTACTCACTAGGCTTGCAGCCAATCAGAGGCCTCCATTTGGTCATGTGACCCGTTGCCATGGCAACGTGACCTATCTAGGGGATTAGCGACCACTTCTTACCCAATCAGAGGCCAGCATTCTGGTAACCATGGCAACATGACCTACTTAGGGGATAAGCAACCACTGCTCAGCCAATCAGAGGCCAGCATTCTGGTAACCATGGTAACATGACCTAATAAGGGGATTCGTGTGGTCACATGACCCCTTGTTTGTAAACAACAACATTTTGTGTAGCCACATGGTCCCTTGTTTTGTAAACAAAGGGGCGGGGCTAATTATTTAAATGAGATACTTCTGAATTCTTTGCACATGATGATAATGATAACTCGAATAGTTTTTATAGCTGTGGTAGAGGAAGGAACACAGAGATGTTGCCTCTACTGTGGTCTTCAAAGTTGTGAGACAGATTTATTGTTGAACAAAAGGCACATTGACTTCTGAGCATGCTCAGACTATAACCAACAGGTTCTGATGTAGTAAAAGTATTTAGCTATATAACACTAGGGGGAGACACCTATAGTGAGGTAATAGTTCATAGTGTGACCACTAGGGGACACCACTGTTTAGACAGTCTCTTAGAGTTCGGCATATATATAGGAAACGTTATATTCAACAGTTTTTTTGTGTTTTTTTTTAAATAAAGTTATGTATGAAATAAAACTCAACAAAATAAATCATTTTCATTTTTTTTATTTTCATGAATCAGCATTTTTTAGTCAATTATTTTTTCTTTCGTCAGAACAGACCGCAAAGTCTCACTTTGCTAGTTTCACCGTCACTGACTGTCTCCATCATACATTGCACTAGTTTGGATAAATCTAACACTATTTCGGCCAGATATAAGACCTTTGTCTGCATGAATTGTAGACGCTTGCAGCATCCCGTTTCCTTTTTTTCCAAATTCTTCACATCATCATCATCACGAGCCTCTGACTCACCGACCGGTCGCTCATTTTTGGGTTTTTGCTCATTCTCATGACGCATTTCTTGGGATTTCTTGTTCGACATGCTTCAATCAGGAAATGGACGCAATGAGGGCCACAGGTGTCAGCAGTAGTGTCTTGGAGTTGAACGCTGTTTCTTTGCCAAGAAAGCTAAGAACTCTGCGCTCAGCAGAGGTAAGCCGAATGAATCAAAGTAGTACACCTCTCCTGTCCTCGACACGTAAAAACACCACCCAATGTAGACCTGGTAAATGCTGAGGATCTGTGTTACTCACGAAACAAGTGTTCTTGATAGGGTGCTCGGGGATAGTGTCACAAGAGAAAACTACGGAGCCCCTAATAGGACATACTAAAAAGATTTTTTTTAATGCAAAATATATTCCTGCGGAAACAGGGACATTCTTGCGGAAACAGGAACATTCTTGCGGAAACAGGAACATTCTTGCGGAAACAGGAACATAAAAAGATTTTTTTCATGCAAAATATATTCCTGCGGAAACAGGGACATTCCTGCGGAAACAGGAACATTCTTGCGGAAACAGGGACATTCCTGCGGAAACAGGAACATTCTTGGGGAAACAGGAACATTCTTGCGGAAACAGGAACATTCCTGCGGAAACAGGAACATTCCTGTGGAAACAGGAACATTCCTGCCGAAACAGGAACATTCCTGCGGAAACAGGAACATTATAAAAAGATTTTTTCATGCAAATTATATTCCTGCGGGTACAGGAACATTCCTGCGGAAACAGGAACATTCTTGTGGGAACAGGAACAATTCTTGCGGGTACTGAACAATTCTTGCAAGTACAGAACAATTCTTGCCAGTACTGAACAATTCTTGCGGGTACAGAACAATTCTTGCGGGTACAGAAATAATTCTTGCGGGTACAGAAATAATTCTTGCGGATACTGAACAATTCTAGCGGAAACTGAGCATTTCTTGCGGAAACTGAACAATTCTTGCGAATACTGAACAATTCTTGCGGAAACTGAGCAATTCTTGCGGAAACTGAACAATTCTTGCAGATACTGAACAATTCTTGCGGATACTGAACAATTCTTGCGGATACTAAACTGTTCTTGTGGAAACTGAATGATGATAAACTCCTCAAGCCCCAACATGAATGTTTCTGTACCCGCAAGAATTGTTCAGTAGTACCCGCAAGAATTGTTCAGTATCCGCAAGAGTTGTTCAGTAGTACCCGCAAGAATTGTTCAGTACCCGCAAGAATTGTTCAGTATCCGCAAGAGTTGTTCAGTAGTACCCGCAAGAATTGTTCAGTACCCGCAAGAATTGTTCAGTATCCGCAAGAATTCTTCAGTTTCCGCAAGAATTCTTCAGTATCCGCAAGAATTCTTCAGTACCCGCAAGAATTCTTCAGTATCCGCAAGAATTGTTCAGTTTCCGCAAGAATTCTTCAGTTTCCGCAAGAATTGCTCAGTTTCTGCAAGAATTCTTCAGTTTCCGCAAGAATTGCTGTTTCCGCAAGAATTGTTCAGTTTCCGCAAGAATTTGTCAGTATCCGCAAGAATATTTTTTCAGGGGAAAAATTATTTGTGGTATGTCCTTTTAGGGGCTCCGTAGAAAACACCTAGGAAATGGTGTTTTGTGTGAATGTTATCCTTCAACACTTTGTCTATTTCAAGTGTGTTCATGCACTTTTTTTTCCTTCTCTTCAGTTCATGTGGTAGTCTGTGATGGGATGTCGATCTCTGGTCAGCTCGACAACGTTGTCGTACACCAAGTAGAGCAGTACCATTGTGGTCTCCTTCAGCACCGAGCCAAAACTGAGCTCCACTTTCAGCTGACTCACCTTTATAAGGTTCACTCTACACCCGTCGTGCGATCTGTCCGGAGTTAAATCCAGGGGGAACAGCGTGTAACCATTCAGGAAATCGTCGTAGGAAATGTCGCAGGAGCGTGAACCCTTGTACATCCCCGTTTCCGTGTGTAGTGCTAGGTACTCCCTCGCCGCTTACCTTCTGGCAAAGTCTGGGATGTAGGCGTCGTTCGGCACCTTCTGGTCATTCACTATCAATTGAAGTGAGTTGACGTTGCAATGTTTCAGTTCAAACGGGTTCTTGGCGTAATTTCTGTTTAAGGCATCGTGGTCTGGGAAACAAATCATCATGGACTTGGGTAGTTGACCTGTGTCGGAGTGCGTGTAGGTATGATCTCTGTTGCCCGCAGGGATGGCGTAGATCGTCACCTCCACTCTGTTCACTGGGTAGTTGAAGGGACCCTTTTCTATCACTGCCTTTTTGTGCGTTTCCATCACAGAATCAGCTAAGACAACTAGACGCACGTAGAGCTTAGCTTTGTGGATCTTGAGTTTGTATGCGGTGGTGCCCGCGCTCATCAGATAGAAACCGGGGGCAGCTTGTTTCAGAGTGAGGTTGATTTTCGTCTCTCCAGCTATAAACTTTGGTTGATGAGCTAGGTCAAAGTGGAGTCTTGACATCAGCGAAAAGCGTTGGAGTTTCTGTTGAGCCTTGAACCCTGGGTTGTCGTTGGTCAAGGTGTCAAAGTGACCAGCCTTGTCTTGGATGCTCATGATGTTCTTCTTGACGCCTCTGCCGTAGTTGAGTAAACCTTCCAGGTAAGCTCTGTACGGGTAGGTCTTGGTGTTACCAGACACTTTGAAGCCTCCGATGGAGACTTGGACATCCTTGAAGAGCGAGTGAGGCAAGTTGTTCACCGGAGCCACCACATCGGTGTCGTCCAGTGCGTCGCCGTTCGGTTTCACCACCTCGCATTCCAGATGAAGGTAATTTTTTGTTTAGGTCTGTGTACTCTTGGGACTTACTGATGGTGAAATTGATGTTGCTCCTGTCTCCCAAAGAGTTTTTCATTTCTAGGCCGACAAAGCTCAACTTTAGGATAGTTGTTTGAGTTGGCGCTAACGGCGTGCAGGTCGAGCTCAGAGAGGGCGCACTCGCTGCTGTTTTCGTGTACTGTCTCTTAAGTAGATGCAGACCTCGTCCAACCTTTTGAAAAGAAAATAATCCAAATGTGGAAAACTGATAGCTTGCATTCCCCCTTTCTGCCCTCCGCTTCTGTAGACTGCGATGCAGCGTAACAGAGGCACTTGCATGTCGCCCACTCGTCTCTCTTGAATGACGTCGCTGTATACATACACAGAGTACACGTCTCCGAAGGGGTCCATGATGTAGACGCCGGTGGTTGTCATCATAAAAATGAGTCTTCACCCTGAATCCTAGAATGTGCGCCAGATGTTCGGTGATGCTCACGGCAGTGTGTTGGGGCACCTTGATGGTGACGTGTCTCGTCAGCGAGTCGCACGAGAATACGGCCTTCGAATTTTTCAAAAAGTTCTGACCTTCTAAATTATCTGTCAGGAGCAGGTTCAAGCACTCGATGAACTGAACGTTGTTTCCCGTGAAAATGGGTGGCATGGGGAATATGTTCTGCAGCAACGTTTGCACGCACATTCTCCTCTCCATGTCTTGAACCATGGTGTATGCCATATTCCTTATTTTTCGCCTCTTGTTGGATGTCGTCAGGTATTGCTTGTACAGGGCCGAGTTTTTGTGTGTCAACATGACATGCTTTGAATTCTTTCTTGGTTTCAATATCTGCGCCTCCAACTCTTTTTCTAGCAGCTTCGATGTCATTACATCGACAAAGTTCTCCTCCGTCCTAGTCAGAGGATTAGTGCTTTTAATGATCTTCTGCAGGTTGATCACTCTGTCCACTGTCTTCCAGTCAACCTCGGGTTTTTTCTTGAAGGTTTTTTCTTGTTGAAAACTCTTTTTGCCTCGGCCAGTGAGGTCTTTGTGCACAGAGGAACGGTCATGATCAAGTCCTCGTCTCGCACATTGCTCCATTCTGTCGGGAGGATAATTTCTCTGAGAGCTGCTTTGTGGTCCTCTGATAGCAGGAGGGGTGTGTCGAAGTGGGTTCGAAAAGAGGTCAGCGTGTTCTTAGGGAAATACTCCATAGAACTGTTGCTAGGCAGGGTGATGTTCATAGTTGTCCTACGAATTTTTCTTGACAGGAATCCACTCGTTGAACTTGTAGCCGTAACCTAGCCAATGCATGAAAGCTAAGCGTTTGCCCTTGACGGTCTTGTAGCGCAGCACCTTGTCTATCAGGTAAGACCTTTGGCAACCTTCTGAACCTCCTCCGGATAAAACACCCCCTTTATCTCCTCCCCGGCGTCGTCGTTCAGCTGGAACCCTCTGCTACCCAACGTTTTAGCGACGTTGAACACTTCCTCCTTCCAGTTTCCCTCGTAACCTTTGTCGAAGGGACCTTTAGCCCTCAACATTTTCACTCTGTCTCCTGGAACAATGACGTTGGTGTCGGAACGTCCAGGGTGCGTCTTTTTCAATATTTCCTTGATTTGTTTCTTAGTAGGGAGGTAGCATCTGTAGAAAAGAGTCTCGCTGTTTTCCGCGCTGACGTCAGCAGGCGACATTTTCAACGTCTTGTGGTAAGTGCGATTGTAAGAAGACATCAGCTTGTCCAGTACGTCTAGGTAGCGATATGTACGCTTGTGTGTGAAATAGCACCACAGCTTCTCCTTCAGACTTTGATTCAAACGCTCCACTAGACTAGGGTTTGATGTCGTCGTTTTCGCTGGTGAAAAACTCTATTTCTTTCCTCTTGAGGTGATCTTGGAAGGTCTTGTTGAGAAATTCATTCCCCTTGTCTGTTTGAAAGGAGCGCGGATGTCTCTCTGCAGTCATTTCCTAGAACGCCCACATGTACCTGGAGAAAACATCGACAGCCGTGACCACATACCGGAACCCATCGTTGTGTCCATCAGATCTAACTGCCACTGTTGATCGATTTCCCGGTTATCGTCTTGTTCCTTGCAAATTTTCTCTGGATGGGTTTATGTTTAGTGTAGGCGTCCAGAGATCCCAAGGCGTCTCGGATGAAAGCCGAGTTTCGACCGCGGAAATGGTGTTTCTGGAGTTTGGTGATGCTGGTGAAACTAGAGGGTGCTTTGATGTTGGTGTACATAGCCACCACTCGTCTCTTTTCTTTTTCCTTCTTGGTCAGTTTCTTAGTCCTTAGTCGGTGAGTCGGAGTCGGAGTACACTTGGTGACTGCATCCTCTCTTTTTCTTGCTTTGATTACTCATCCTGACGGAGGAAGGGCGAGGTGTAGCAGGCGATCTCCTGCTGGAAGTGGTAGTTTTGTAAATTTCGTCGTAGTCGACATCCTTACGACGGGAGGTGGCGGCGCCTAAGAGGGGAGTCGCGTCCTCGTGGTAGTAGTAGTCGTCGTCTTTGTCATCACCATCTTCCTCTTTCTTGTTGGAGCTCGTTCTTTTCCTCCCTCTGCCGGCAGGTATTCTGTCCGAAGCTTTGTTGGGAGTGCCTGCTTTATAGACTTGGTTCCCGATCAAGGAGCCGGTGGGATCTTCCATGCTCAGCACGTGCTTAAACGGCGTTTACCCCTTGGGTCTCGACGCTGTCTTCCTCAACCTGCTGGCGTTGTTCAGTAAGTCCACTATGCTAATTCGACTGGCAGGATCAGTTTTTCGACCCATCATCTCGCTCACCGAACCGTCGTCGTTCCACTTGACCAAACCGGATTTTTGCAGTCTCTTAAACAGTTTGGTGGTGGCTTTGTCTTTCTTCTGTGGAACTTGTTTGAGCAACACTTCAAGCAGGGAAGTTTGGGGGGTCGGTGGTGGTACAAGAGGGGATGCAGGAATTGTGTGGTTGTTTGGATTTGCGAGAAAGAATTGTAACCTATTCAACAACCTCTCTTGTATTTCAGCACTTTTTTCACACGATTTCAAAGTGGGGTCATTCAAGACTAGGTCCAAGTCCCTGTAGATAAACTGTAGCACCTGGTGTAATCCGGCGTTGGGATGAAGACCTTGTTCTGCCTGTCTGTAGTAATAAGCCATATTGAAGGGTGGGGATACGGCGGTGGCGAAAGAGGAGGGGTTCTTGTTTTCACGCTCATCAGCAGCAGCAGCAGTAGCAGCAGCAGCAGCAGCAGTAGCAGCAGTACGACCAGCAGGAGCAGCATCAGCACCAGAAGCACCAGCACCAGCAGCTGTGGGGACCTCAGGTGGTCCTTGTAATTTCGAGAGCGACTTAGGATCTACGAGTGCCAAGCGCTTGTAGTGTTGCTCCTCGGGGTCTGTCATCATCGAGCCAGCTGCGGTGATGAGGTGTCGAATGAGGAGCTCTATATATGAAGAATGCTTTTTATAAGGGGTAAGGCTAGACCTATCAGAGCCAGAATGAGGAAACCACCCTTTTGAACAAAGACGTTTCTCTTTCTTTTGATGGTGGTAGCTTTTTTGCTCACTGTCCTCAACACGTCAGCAGATTCTCGAAGACTTTCCAGTTGGTTCTCAGTGAGCGGAATGTTTCCCTCCAGTAAATTCTGACAGATTTCGCTCAACGTCATGATCAAATCGTCGCTTCCAGAGCCTATTAAATGCTCACAATCCTCCGGCGAACACTTTGTCAAGTGTTTAAGGGTGCTGTAATGTCTTCTGAGTCAGTGAGTAGCCATTACTTTCTCTTTTTGTCTAGCGGAACGAACACGATCTGATGGATGTCAGGGAGGAGCCTATTCTCAGGTCGTCCGGTGTTGTCTGCTTGAAGTCCAGAAGCAGGTATGAGTGAGGACGCTTGAGTTCATGGGTAAATATACTGGAGAGGGCTGCCGCCTTGGAGGGAAACACCTGACGAGACAGAGTGCCTATTTGTCCCATGTCGCGAGGGTTCTTAAAAATGATCATGTAGTAAGTGTTCGGACTCATAGTTCGAAATTCGGGTGATTTCTGGAACAGGTTCTGAGTGATGTATATGACGCTCATGTTCCAGTGATGGGAATATTTGGTGAAGATGTCGGCTACCACTCATCGTCCAATATCAGTAGAGCATGTGGTCGAGGTATGGTCGATTCTTCTTTTTCTTCTCCCACTATGTCTTTTTTGCTGGGAAGACCTTCTCTGAATTCCACTCCATAGTCTTTTTGCATTTTTTTAAAGAGCGGCTGCCACTCGCCGTAATGGTAAAAGACCTTTTCCACTGGCCGTGTGACCAAATTGCTAACGTCTCTCAGAAATCGATTCACCAAATAAAATCATTTATCAAAAAAAAAAATAAATAAAGGGGGGCAATCTTTTTTCCTCTTTGGGCAAAGCTTGTGGCTATGCCTTTTTTTTAACTATTTGGGCAAAGCTTGTTGCTTTGCCTTTTTCCTCCCCTCTTTAACATAACTGTATCCAAAAAAAAGTATCAGGGGTAACAGCACAGTGGCGACAAACACAAACTGGAATGTAATCTTGAAAGTAGTACGTCCCCTTCTTCTTCAATTTTGACCTCATTGTAATAGGCTGGATAACAGGTGACGACTTTGAAACGATTCCAGATCGTGTTCACGTAGACCACCACGTGCACCCACCGAGTGGGAGCAGCGGTTACCCCCAAATAACCAATGTCCTCGTCGAATCTTTTCATAGCACTTATTTTCACCATATTTGAACACCCCTTATTTTTATGAAATGCCGAATGAGTGGGTGGTCTGAGGGTGGTTATCAAACAGTAATGAAGTAAATTCCTTTCTTTGAAGACAGCTTTTGGCCATACCTCTATTTTTTCTTTTTTTACTACTTCTTCTACTGCTTTTGCTGTTGCAACTGCTGCTGCTTCTACTGATTCTACTGCACGTGCTACTGCTGCTACTGCTGCCGAAGAAGAGTCACTACTTCTTCTTTTACTACTACTACTACTACTACTCCTTTCCCTAGTGATGTTTCTTCTTTTTCTACTCCTACTGCTTTCGCTATTTCTATCACTACTAATACTTTTGGTACTACTGCTGCTGCTGATACTGGCGCTGCTACTAAATTCCTCACCTTTGCTTTTCATTAAATTATTCATCGCCTTAAAAGAGACATGAGACTGAAATATGTGCCAATCTCTACGTTGAGATAAAAAAAAAATGGGGTTTCCCTTATCGTTTTTTTTTTTAAATCTTGCTCCATCTCAAGTGGAATATTTTAAAAAAAGAGTGAAAATGATATAAAAGCTCAAAAAGAAAATAATAAAGAGAGTGATGGACTTAGCTCAAATTTCCTCCTAGAGTGTAGGTGGTAAACAGACGGTGAGGTATCTACAGCGACGGTGGTGGTGACAGCAAGCAGCAAGCAGCAGTGGTAGAAGCAGCGGTGGTGGTGGTGGTGGTGGTGGTGGTGTCAAAATAGACAGCGGACTTTCTCTGCCCTTCCAAGAAAAATCAGTGCTCCTTATGTAGTTGAGAGAATCATCTAATCCTGTTTTCACCTGGATCCTTTCACCCCGCATCAAGGGGGCAGAAACGAAAAAAAGCTTTTGGAACAAGAGTATCAGGTGGGAAAACAGGTGTCACAACTGTGATAATTACCAGAATGCGACTTACATGTATAAGGGGATTATGGGTCGTTAGGAGATTAAGACGTTCAAAGTCTGTACACAAAAACTACAGGGGGTGGTTAACAGTAGGGGGAAAATATAATCTTGTAACAGTCATAGTGTTTTAATTGGATCACTCGCTAGTTGAGGTGTGGGGTGCGCAGCAGCAGCAGCAGCAGCAGTGTGTGTGGCGCCAAAAAATGGTGGACACATGCACACCTCCCCGCTTACCTACCTACCGTAGTACCTCGCGTGGAAGGTACGCCCCCCAACTTGAGGGAATGGTATAAAGTGTATCTGCAAGCTTTATTTATTTTATTTTTTTTTTTTTTGACATTTCAGTAGTGATTTATAGTAACCCCTACCTATAAATTACACCATTAAAACTTCAGGCGGTCGCACCGAGCCTAATACACGAGGTACTACGGCGCCTACCTACCTACCTGTCTATGCATCACAAGAAAATACCCCAGGGTGCGTGTCTGCCACTCTGTCTGTGACTACAAAGGTGGATGTGCGGTAAGTAGATTAAGTCTAACAAAATCAACAAGTTAATCCCCCTTCCTCCTGCTCCTCTTGTCACCATGAGACAACACTTTGATGGTCTAAGTTAAACCCTCCTGCAGTGAACGGTGGGCGACAAACAGATACCCTACCGAGGAAGAATCTCTGTGACTATGTGAATCACAGCCTTCAAATCTTTTCCCTCTGGGACCGACCACACTTAATGATCAAAAGGATCCGTGCCTACAGCAAAAGGCAGGTAAAAATCAAAACAGACAGATATCCTACAGAGTGAAGGTCTCCGTGAAAATGGGATTAAATCTCTTTTAAGTCTTTGATCTATTTAAAACCACAGTTGAGAGGCTCGGACATGTACATAAGGGAGAAAGAAATTTGGTTCCCTCACACTTTCTCTGCCACCTTCATCATGGAAACACCGACCTCTCTACAGACTACTACACCGTCACCATATTCCCCATGGATATCGAGATCCTTGCTGATCTGTTCACAGGTGACGCTAACAACAAATTTTATTTCAATCTGACACCTAAATCCATAGACATCGCAGCTCTGGCTAAAGACGCTGAGGCGGGTAAAAAATATCTTGGATGCTGTACAAGATCGCACGTTATCACCACCCTGTCACCCATGAATATAGCTCTTCTGGCTGGAACCTCTAACGTTCAAGGTACTACCTCACCTACTCATATATTGTTAAAAGGATAATATGTGCACTTGCGAACCGTTTTACACATGGGAAATAATCAATGCAACAGATGTGCTGTTTTTTAAAGCACCATTGTTAAAACAAAATGTTCATAAAGGACTCATTTCTAATCGGACATTCGATTCGTTGATTTGTTTCAAAGAGGTTTTCTGGAGAGGGACCGATGTCTTCACAGATAGATTGATAGGACTATATCAATTTCACAATCAGAAAACCTGTCCTCTAATCAAAAGACGGTATACGTTAGAATCTACTAACGCTTTAATAATTCTTCTCGAGGAAAACTCAGACTTTTTACGGGATATGTGTTGTCATAACTCTGAGAGAATATTCAACACCTTCTGTCAAGAGTGCTTAGATCGTGTGCTTTGTAGTGAGTTTCATTTTGAAAATATACAGAACGGTCTACTGAGAAGTGTCATGTCCACACAAACTGAATGGCATACTTGGTATTATACTTCAGCGGATTTCTATTGTAATTTAGATGATTTGTGGACAGGGGTTTGACTCACACCATTCCTTAATTTCAAAAGAATGCTTGCATGAAAACCACATACAAAGATTACACTATGCATGGCTTGGATTATGATTAAAGATGAATGTATAAACTTGTATTTATATTTTTGATAAAATAAAATATAAAAAAAATGAAATGCGTTTGATAAATATCATTTACATAATTAGCCACGCCCTTTGTTTACAAACAAGGGACCACGTGACTGCACCATGTGTTGTTGTTTACATACAAAGGGTCACGTGACTGCACTAATCCCCTAATTAGGTCATGTTACCATGGTTACCAGAATGCTGGCCTCTGATTGGCTGAGCGGTGGTTGATAATCTCCTAAGTAGGTCACGTTACCATGGTAACGGGTCACATGACCAAATGGCGGCCTCTGATTGGCTGCATGTTGAGTGAGTAATATCCTTAGATTAGCTCTAGTAATGTTCCGATACATACTATACTACTTAAGACGTATGTTTCTTATTTTTCTGTCTTACCTTCTGCTTTTGCTTCTGGGTGAAGTCAGGTCTTATCCTGGCACTGTCGCACAGTCCTGTGAGTCCTAGCCTCCATATTAACATACACTGAAAAAAAAATAATAATAAGGGTGTGTGAGTGGGGGGTCCCCCTATGTCCCCGGGTCAATTATAAGAAATTTGTCATGTCCCATGTCAGTAAGCCTAAAAGCCCATATTGCCATGCCAATTTCTGTGGGCCACACTGATATATAAGGGTGTGTGTGAGGTGATTTGAACCTTTCTGTAAATAAAAGAAATTAGCCCCAAAACGAAGCAATGCAAAGACAGCAAACACACTCACATGCAACATCTCTCCAGGTCTGGCGACAAATTTCTCTACCCGATCCAGGACCAGAAGAATGGAATTTCTGTGCATTCCTGATTAAGTTCACTGCGTCCATGAGGGCCTCGATTTCTTGCTTCTTCTATCTGTCGGTGGTGACCGGCAAGTCTTCCATCAACGGGAGGTCCTCTGCCTTGCTGTCCAAAGAACTCGCATTTGAGTTTTCGCCATTCTCAGGAGGAGCACCCAATAACCCGCTTTCATTAGTCATCTCAAGTAAGGTGTCAACTGCTCGTGAATTTGAAGGAGCGTACAGTACAGTTGACGCTTCAGAATCTACAGATGCATTGTCCTTTGGTCTGAGAACAAGCTGCCTTTTCTTCTTGTTAGGTAGAATTTTCCCTTTTTTACCCTGTTTTTCACCGAAAATAAAAGAATCCTACTTTAAATTTCATTCATTTAGACTAGTCTTCATAACAAGAACTTTACATGAAATATCATTGTGCAACGTCATGATATTTTGTGCTATACACATATGACAGAAAACCCATTTTCACCTCTCAAAGTATACTCGGGAGGAAGATTTCTTTGATATGTAGTTACTAGGCAACACAAAGGACTAAAATGCATAGGTGTAACAGCTTACCTGTTCTTCGGTGCTGTCCATTTCTGATTTTAAAGTGGATAATCTCACCACAACGTTAGCCTTTTATGATGTCACTTAGTGGAAAAATAGTGTCGCCCCCTGTGCACAGCGATTATTTTGCTACTACTCTTGTTGTGCTTCACATGATCTTATTTTAATGTCTAGCTTTTTAAACTTTCATAAGGCTTCTATTACCTGTATAAAAGATAATAAGTACCTTTTTTTTTAAAGCATGCATGACATCACAATTTATCACTATTATTGATCTTAGTGCTTAACCCTTAGGTGCCCAAGCGCGCTTAAATGTGCGGTTTTGGGCTTAAATACATGCACATTGAACTAAATTTTCATCCAGGAACATCTACTGGTCCAATCTGCAAGGTTATACCCTCATTAGAACGGCCATGACCCCCTTATTCCAATAAGACCATCCATTTGACTGTATCACCATTACCTCAGACACAGTGAGTCAAAACCTGAAAATTAGTTGTCATACATGTGACTCTTTGGAAGGGAATCGGCCAAGGAGATAGGATCTAGCATGATAGCAATGCTGGATCATTTTGCCACACCTTTGATAGACTTGCCAACCTTACAACTAATCGATTCATAGGAATTGTTCATATCCATGAAAATAATTTCATGAACTGTGACCAAGACATTTTGCACCCTGGTAGTACACACAGGCAGAACCAGTTGAGTATAGTTATGCAAATATCACAAACTATATGAGATTAGAGCAGGACAGCACTAAAGAGGTTATATACTAGTGAAAAACAACAAAAAGAACATTTTGGTTGCTATGGTAACCACACTCAGTCAGAAATTTCTCTCTTAACTGAAGGTTTAAGTAAAAAAGAACCAGGTGCATAATTTGAATTCCATATCAAATAACTGTTTAGAATTATATATACATGATCTTTATCACTGGGGTGATGTACATGTGAAATAAATGGAAAATCATCAAATAATTCTGGACACGTAAAGGTTAAGCTATATTCACACATACAAGATATTTGTCCAGTGAAGTGAACGACTAGTGCAAATACAGTGTGACTTTTACGTTCCTATCATAAAGACCCCTGCAGTGCGACTTTTCTTAAGACAAATATAACCCCAATCTCATGTCATACCTCTCTATCAGTTACTTAACGACACACAGAAAAGCTTCAGCAAGACATGTACATTTGCCTTGTATTTTTTCAATATAATATAACTCTAACATACTCAGTCTTCATGAAGTCAGTCTGATAAAATGTAAAGCTGAAACATAACTTAACAAAAGGGGTCTTGTCTTTTGTTGACCCTAAGTTGTTGCAGTTTAAGGTAAATAAAATATTACAGTGAACTTGTGTGTGTTTGCAAGAGTCTTTGTTCTGCTTATTTAGTCTTGCCACCAGTTTTCTTCGCTTTTTTGTTATTGTTCTTTTTGGCTTGATCCGAGACCCTCTTTCGGGTAGAAGGGATGAACCTCTGTATCTCTTGTGGGGTTTCTTCTGTTTCATTTGGGGTTTGAGCTGTGTTTCTGTCTGTGGCCAGGTGCATCCTGCCAAGAGTATTAGCAGCTTCCATTACTTTAGGGTCTGGATCATAGTCAGATGTGTGTGCCTCTTCCTTGACCTTACCTGTATGATAGTCTGTATATATCGTACTATCACCCCCCCCCCCCTGTACTAATGTCTAAATAGGGTCACTTTGCCAATAAAGGTGGTTGGTCTCTCGTTCGGGTGCAGGATGACACAATTATTTTTAGTTGTAATGGCGGGTCCTGGCCATCAGACAAGACATCAATAATTGAATCATCATTGCTGTCCTTTCCGTGTGTGTCACCTATCTTGAAGTCACCTGTGCTATTCGTCGCTTCAAAGATGCAGTGATTGTTTTTCACCTGTTCTGGATTATTTTGTTCATGCAATCCACCAGAATTTTGAGACTGGTTTGTAGGAACTAGTTTGGGGTTAGTGTCAGGTTCTGGTTGTTTTGTCTCCTGAATGCTAGCAACATCTCCAATTTGGTTAGTGTCAGGAGGGTTAGGAGTCTGGTCAGTCTCGGGAGTTGTATCTTGACATTGTGGCTGCTGAACAGAAGCAACGTGTTCAGTCTGGTCAGTCTCCGGAGTGATAGTAGCCTGCTCAGTTTCCGGAAAGACAGTAGCCTGGTCAGTCTTGGGAGTAACAGTAGCCTGGTCAGTCTCGGGAGTGACAGTAGCCTGGTCAGTCTCAGGAGTGACAGTATCCTGGTCAGTCTCGGGAGTGACAGTAGCCTGGTCTGTCTCGGGAGTGACAGTAGCCTGGTCAGTATCGGGAGTGGTATCTTGGTATCTTGGTATCTGGTTTTCGTCTGCATTTGTGACAGCAGGTTGTCCTAGTATTTGACAGACAATTCTACCCTGATTTAGTGACAGAGGAGTCCCTGGGACTGCTGGAGGACCCATTCCTAGTGTGTTCGAAAAAGTATCCACACAGACAACTGCAAGAGCGAGAGAGCGATAAACATAAGAGAGGGAATTTGTATAAAAAAGACAAGGCATTTTATATTATTGTGTTACTTCATCTACAAAAGAGAAAATGTTGTGATAAAGTGGTTAAGACTGACAACCTATTGGGGCTGTAGAAGAGCTTGGTGTAGCACCTAGTGGCTGTGTCATGAGAAAAGGTAGTTCTGGAGTCTGTGTTTCCAATGTGACAGAATGTTTGACCATTTCGGTTTGGTCAATGAGCTTACCGACCACTGAAAATATAGAATGGAAAGCACTTTCTGAAAAGAGAGCAAAATTACAAAGGATATCTGGAAACAAACTTGTTCGCTGACATAATATATGGTAGGCAGGTTTCTTTTTACTTTTTTTCCACTGTCCCACACAAAGTGAGTAGACATAAGTTCTTTTATTATGTAATTATTTTAGGCTCCCGAGTGATTTTTTTCTCTCTGTGAACATTAACTTTGAATAAAGAAAACTTACACTTCTTTAGTTGGGCTACATTCCGGCTGCACGTCTCTCTGTCATCCCCCAACTTCTCCAACACGTCTGTGCACATTGATATAGCACAAGATATGTTTTCCTCAGACGCATGGCGGTTCTCTTCCATGGTGGTTAGCAAAGACTCCAAACGAGCCAAACGAGTGTCCTCTTCTGCCGAGTTCTCTTGGGGAGGTAAGTTTTCTGCTGTCTTGTCTTGAGAGAAACAGAGCTTTTTACTGCTTCCTCCACCCTTTTTCCCTGCTATCCTTGGACTGTGTCTCAACCCTGGTTGGGGGAAATTATCCTTGGGGGTAGAAGTAAGCGGAAAAGAGACATCCTGATTTATCCCTGTGAGGTAGACAACGTCGTCAGCCTCTATCACGTCGACAATCATATCATCAGACTGATCGTTATCCTGGTCCTCGGATATCTTGGATACCTTGGAAACCTTTGATACCTGCGAAACATTCTGTGTACGGTCCACGTCTGCTGAAACGGCATTTCTTACAGCATGTCTGCCAGGTTTCTTGAATGGAGGGCTCCCTGCAGAAGAGGAAGACAGTTAACTGCCAGATGCTTTAATAGTAACCCCTGTGACACCCTTGCTGTTAACTTTTTTCACCGGAACAGTGTAGGAGGAAGCAGCTTGCACGGTTTTCTTGGAAGGAGGAGGAGAAATAACTTGAAGCTTCACATGTCTCTTAGAAGGAGTACTGGCCATTCTGGTGGGAAGCAGCAGCCGTATCTTCCATGAATTGTTCGACTGAGGGTATGAGCAAAACGTTCTTGCCAGGAGCTGGGGACTTGGGTTTGGTTTTGGATTTAGGCATGGGAGACTTCTTCTTCTTACGGTTCTTCTTAGCTTCTTCTACTTGGTCGGTGTAATATATTACCTCTCCTCCCTGAGCTGAAATCATAGGAAAAGATGCACATTGATTAACCTATATCACGTAAAGGGATAAAATCAGCAGCTTATTTCTTTTTTCTTAAAAATTATTTTCTTTGCACGTAATGAAAACACGAAGAGGAGGGAGGTTGAGATAAGAAAGAGAGAGAGAAAAAGTAGAGTTTCACATCTTTAAGTTAGGACTGACATATCATAAATAATCAACAGCCAGGACAAAAATGCGAGAAATGGAGAATAGGGTTCATTTGTTCTCACCTACTATTCTCTCCACACCTTTGTACTTTAAGCATAGTACCTCCGTTAGCGAGCAGCTAACGGAGGTACTATGCATTTACCTGCATTTACCTGCATCAATCTCATCAAGGAAATCCTGGTTCTGCAATTAAGTTAAAAATGAATATTGAGATAACAATGAAAAAGATAGGATAGATAGAGCTCAGGGAATTTAACTAGAAAGTAAACGGCATATTATTTCAGGAAGTTAAAGGTACTAGTTTCATTTTAAAAGAACAACTTTATGTACACTGAAAAAGATAGGACAAGGAGAAGTGTGAAGCTTACCTTGCCTTTCACTCTCCAAGCAAAGTCATTGAGGTGGTGCCTTCTTAGTTTAGAGAGTTCTCTCTTTGAATTCTGGATGCTGTTAACTGTCGCTACAGAAAGAAAGGGAAAGGTTAATCTCCTGTCATTTTTCAAGGTGTTTCATGAAAAATGGAAAAAAACAAGGACATAATGAAATTATTTTAAATAAACATTTTTTTGACAGATTAAAATAAAAGAAAATAATCTAAAGAAAAAAGAAGAACAGAGAGAACAGAGGAAATTTTATTTACTTACCGATAACGATATCCCAGCCTTCCTTTCTTGTCTCAAAGCTGTTAGGTCCTCGAGCAAAGAGGAGTGCCTTCTGATTGTGACACTAGTACATCAAGGCACGGTTCTCCGTGTCCGACCAAAACACTTCACGACAGCATGCTGTTCCATGCGAAGTTACGTTAGAAGAACCCGCTTTGCTTTTACATTTACAAGCTGGTTTAGAGGGAGACTCCTTATAGGAGAGGGAACTAGAATCCTCTACAACATACTCTGCCTCTTTACTATCGTCCCCTCCTTCTTCCTCTACCTCTTCCTTGTATTCTTCTTCTTCCTTTATTTTATAGTCTAGGTAGCCTTGGAAGCAGGTGTCTAAGTCAGGGAGATCATATGCTTGAACCACAGTGGCTGGTTGCTCACCCTCTTCTTCACCGCAGCTGCTGCTGCTGGGATGATACATTTGCCTCTCCTTCAATATAAGAAAAGAAAAAGGTGAAATAAACAAAAAAATATATAAAAGTGAGGTATAGGATAACTAAAAAGGACAAGGTGAAGGGGAGGGGGAATATCAACAAAAACTTGACTTGAATACATTTCACTTAGGTTTGGGCCCTTTATCCCTTATTATCGCTCAAGCCGGCTTCAGAAAAAAACGAGGTAACTCTATTTTTTCACTATGAAGCACAAACATGCAGATAAGGATGAAACACAGCATTTAGACCACTTGATCGATAATTTACTTACTTTTTTTTAGAGATAAGCCATAATCAACGGCTGTACATTCTGGTTAGCATCCACGACAATAACAGAGCAAAATTTCCGCCCGGAAGTGACGTAGAGCAGGAACTGGGTCAACTTTCGCTGGTTCCTCTGCATTTTCTCTCTCTGTTTGGCAGTCTCACTGTCACAGCGAAAAAATAACTGCGAGAAAGGAAAATTAACTTACTTTGTGACAAAGACTCTCATTGGGAAAAGGCAGAACAATTGTGCAATGGGCCTGGAATCCTATCTTTGTAGTTCTCACTGTTTCAAAGGCCTTTTTAGGTAATGAAGGTTCGCTTTTTGTGCAATGACCCCCTGTTCTTTTGTTACACCATGGTGAACGCAATATCCCAAGTTATCTGATTATTAATAAATTACAAAAGCAGGCCTATGCATACATTGCATTGCAGAGTCTACTTCACTTTGTGTCCAGCAGAATGCCACAGAATCTTAGCTATATTTCAAACAAGGTAAGAGAGGACTGCTGCAGATGGACTGGCAGGGCCACAAAACCACCATCAAAGGCCGATCCCATCCACGTCCTCTCAATAAATGAGACCCTACCCAAAAAGGTTACACCTTCCTATCAACCCTCACTGTACAGGTCTGCTTCTACTCGCCATCAGTCCGAGGCTGGGAAGACGCCCAATGTGCATCTCGTCAAACTTCGTCGGATCTTGCGGTAATCACGTGGTGTCAGCTGAGAGGAGATCTCGGCCGTAAAATCAATGAGAGAGGCTTGTCCTGCCGGTGAGAGTGCCAAGTGCGCTTGCCATCGGGAATAGGCTGTCACTTAGGCCGTATACCTAGTGTACGTCTTGTCAGTCCAAGGGTGAAGGGGTGAGGAGTTGCTCACCCCCAGCCCTATCCCTCAACGCTCCCCCTTGGATTCCCTCCCTCTGCTAAGTACGTAGTAGGCCACCGATCTGCTTCCCACCCACCCATATAGTATCACCAGCTAAGCTTTCAAGACGCCATGAGGCGGCAAAGATGCCATCAACGTCGCTGACAGGTAGCCCTTTCGTGCCGCTTTCGTGCCTAATGTTGCATTTCAAGCCCCTCAGAGAAAAGTCTTCACCTGCAGCACCAAAGGGTTCGATCAAGGCAGAACCCATAAGCAAGGGGCCTGCTTTGACTCCTCCGAAGGTTCGGTAGGGGCTTTAGAATATGCTGATGAGGATATTGTTTTGATATTATCTACATCATATATATTTCCAAATTCGTCCTTATACTCTAAGAACAAATTCAAAATGGAATCTGGTAAGGGAACATTAAATAATTGTGTCACTGTTCTCTTGGCATTTTTCTACACCCTCCCACTCCCTTGTTACCGTTTTCATATGGAACGTATAATAATAGCCTTGTCACCAGAACCCGAAGACCCCCCAGCCCCTAAGCGGTGGCATAATTGTTGAACATTCCCTAAACCATTGACGTAGTTCGAAGCTTCACTGTAAAAAATAACTGTTGAATCTACGAGGGATCCTTGTAAGACTGAACAGTGAACCACCATTGTTAGATAACAGGGGACCAGTGTAGTTTTTACAAGAAACTCCATGTGGCAGTCATAATGTCATCTCTGTGTTAATAACAATGGATCTCTGGCAGCTTTGGGACGAGGAATCCTTCGTTATTTCGACGACATTTTTTTAAAGTGTTTGTTAGGACGGCCTGGTGAATCCAAGTACGTGATGTCATTGTCTTTGACAAAATTAATGTCCTTGTTTTTCTTTACCAATTGACTGAAAGGGAACAGGAAGATAATATATATTAAATTGCTCTTTCACACGAATAGGGTTTTACAGTCTGCCTATAAATGTGAAAAGCATCAATTCTGAAACTGCCCTCAAGGGGCACTTGATTCAGGAGGGGGCGTTCAAAGGGGGTTTGGAAAGAAAATGTTAAGTTGTTCAATCAATAATCGCGGATATAACAACTAACTGGTCGTGATTTTATTGTACCTTTTTGCTCTCTGTACAAACTAACATAGATCTTTAAAGTTCTTACAAAATCTCCAATGTCCCTTTTCACAGAACCTCCGGCCCCAAACCGCCGTCTTTGAATCAGGATGGCCCATGACGATTACACGATAACTTTACCTTTGTGTTCTGTTTATTATATCAAAATATCACCGTGGTTTGCCTATAGGTATTGTCCATTCACTTTTTAAGTTGCCTTGTCGATTTCTCTATTTGTTCATCCATTTTCCTTAATACTCTTTTTCTATGTTGGTCTCAGTTGTAAGGCTGTGTCTAGCCAGGATTACAGCGCTCAACTTTTGCGAAACATGAAATATCCTTCCGCAATCCGTGCATTCTTGCCCAACTAGTATGATAGTCCATTAACGCACTGTGTTGATATTAGGTATCCTGCTGCATCAAAAGGGTTGCCAATTAGAGGAACCCACTTTGAAATACATGGTTGTTATAACTATGGCTTAATTAGGAAATTCTTTATCATCAATTCAGGAGAATCAGTTTCCTCTTCTATAGACCCCATCTAAAAATCACTATCAGTCTGATGGAGCATATTCAGATTTAAATGAACTGCAATGCTTTATAATTATACGGGTGTCTCAGAATGATTAAGTTATTATGGGACTGCGGACATAACTACACTAAACCCTTTATGGGCAAAGTTATTGTGAGCTGGCAAGCAGAATGGAAGACCCATGAGATGACCCACGTCCTATGTACGAGGCAGAACTTCAATGACAATAATTATTGTAACCTGAACGATTTAGCAGGATCATTTCATATAAGAATCACAGTAAATAATAAAAAAAAAGATCCAGTTTAAAGTTCTAGACGTCAGCCCACGCAGCCACAGTGCTGGTTCCCGTAGGGCGACGGTGATACATTTACAGTTAAATATCCTCTCAATAATGTTCCTAGAATTGACATTTCTGGGTGTGACAAGAAAAACTTGGCTTGCAGTTTCTGGGAACAACCAGCTCCTATCATCTCCTCCTGTGGGCAGATACTCCCTCAATTCCTGGTGTCAAGTGTTTATTATGTCTATTTATGTAGATATATAAGATGGGATGTTTGGTCATGTACCTATACCTGTACTTGCTTTGAAGAAAGGGCCGAATTAAAATTTCCCTATGTAACTGTAATAGTGCTACGTAATGCTCATGTGCCAGCAAAGAGATATCAAGGAGATCTATTGCATTTTCCCATTATTTTTGTGTACTGTGTACGTAGTGCCAGTTCCCTCATACATAATCCCACCTGTTGTCCACATCAATCATTAGAGTATGTCTGTTGTCGACCATTTATCCTGATAAATAACAACTTTCAAACGAGACAATGTCATGTTGCTAATTCCCTTCTAAGAGAATTCATCTGAGGCATTCCACAGCTTTTACCACTATATTCTAGTGTCAGCTGAATGTGCTACCTGTCTGATTAGACTGCGCTATGGAAACTTTGTAAAGGCCCTGAAGCATGCCGTCAGTGGGACTCGTCAGGTGCTTTGAGGCAGGTGACAGCACACCGATGGCATGCCTCAGGCCCCTGACGACGCAGGGAAGTCACGTGACCACTCACTGTGTTTGTATACAAAAAAAAATTCAAAGTGAGGGACGACTGATAGTCGTCAGTCACTAGGACAGTATCCCCCGCTTTCTAGTTTTATTAGATCTTGGAGTATATTGGTCCCTAATTCATCCCAAATCTTTTAAAATTCCATTATTAATGTAAACGGGCAGCCGCCATCGCTGCGTGTAACGTTAAGATCGCATAGCCTCATTGGAGTGAAAACGAGACTATCTGCCGTCACTGGCCCTAAGCTAGCCTTCCTAGCTCTGCAAAGGGAAAAAAAAGAATGCAGGATAAAGTATGTGCTAACTGATAGCTACATACGTATCATCAATGTCTCATACACACATACGGAAAAATTTTAAAGTAATTGTCTATGCGATCAAATCTATTCCATATCGAACATAGTTCAACTTCTTTGAGATCTAGGTGACCCAACCTAAGCCTATCGCCAATAAGCCAACACATCCAGGGACTCCACCCTGCAACCCTTCCCCACTCTATCTCTTGGAAAAGGGGTCCTTATATACGTACCATATCAATGGTTCTCTATTTGATCATGGCACATATAATGTTAGTAGGTTAGTGGTTGTTTGCTGGGGAAGGGAGAACCAGTGGTACCCCTGTGTAATACAGGAGAGGGTCTCTCAGGTTTAACCCTGTCTTGTGGTTTCAGACACCCCTCTGCTCCCAGGCACATAGATCAATGAATACAAAGTGAACATACCTGCCAAATTGGATCCCTCCAGGGTGTAAGGGGCGTGGTGACGGGTTAACATGAGGGACTGACCCGCAGACCTCCAGACCGTGGGCGTGCTTGAGCATTCCTGTGCTAGCCCCCAGGTGTAATTCATCATACAGAGGCTTTTGACTGTGCAATATCCATACAGATCTTACACCCTTAAGGCCTAGCATCTGCAACCGTTACATCATGGAGCAAGAGCCATCAGCAAAGCTACGAGTCAAAGCCCAAATGCTCTGTTGCTAGATTGTGGCCTAAATCAATCATATGCAAATTAATTGATATCCTTTTCAGATGATGATGGCATATCTAGATGTATAGAAAATAGGCATCTAGTGGGTTTGCAGTGAAAACTACAACGTTTATAGAAATTCTCATGATGAATGTTCACAAACGGTCTGAAATGTTGACTATCAAAAGCTTAATTAGGATGCCGTAGATAATCTAAAAGTGTTGGTCCCAACTCTGCACATCCCTTACAATTGTGAAAGAGGGTGTCTTGCTTGGCAACTGCAGTAATGTTTGGGCAGCAGAGCAATACATGCAGTTTGCATTTGGAACAATTCTTCAGCACCTTGATACCACTAAGCAAAGCCCCAGTCTGTATTGTCGTCAAATGGATCTCTAAGCTTCAAATAGAAAATGTGCCCATCCATACTCTGCATACTTAGAAGATCAGCCCTATAATTATCTCTCATGCATTCTATCTAAGGTATATTCAGGGGAGAAATCTGTCATCTCTCTGAATGATTAAAATAACTCGTGCATTGTTTGCCTCAACACATCCAAGTCAAGTCAAGCTATAAGAGTGGTTTTGCCAACACTTGATAAAAGAGGCTCCCTTCATCTCTGGTTGCATCTTGACTATTAACATTGGTATATGAGCTGTTCTGTGTATTGGCACTGACCGACTTTCACACTGAGCTGCTTCTCACCCCTTGCCCTTTGCTATCCATCCTGGTAAGCTGAACCCCCTGATACATGATTTCGGAGTTATTACTGATAGGCAAACAACCTTTGCCTGCATGAGTGGTTAATACCTCGTGGTGTACACACACTCCCCCTGGTCCGTATGTCCCAGGGGTCTTTGGTCTGGGGATGTTCATGCCATCTTGTGCACAGAGGTAGATATGTGTAGATGGAATTGATAGTGTGGATTTAATTGATATGTTTTTGTGTGTCATAAAAACTATTTTCCTAGATATACGAATACTGTTTGTTGCCTTAATTATTGCATAACCTTTATTATCAATTTTCTTAATCTCTGCATGTTTCCATTAATCCAAACCATTGATTGATTGATATGTGAAGACAAGAAAGGAGCCTCTTAATGATAATATAAAATTCTCTATTCCATACACATACAGTAAAAACATACATCAAACAATACCAATGACAAAGCTTCCCTTCCTAGATCTAGACAGAATGCGTACACCCTATCTAGCCTAGCACAGGCGTGATTGGCGTTGTGAAGTGGAAAATATAGTAGATAGTATGATGAAGTGGGGTAGGCCATGTCCCTGGTGGGGCAGAGAGTATCCCTCACTTACACCATAACTGGGTCACCCTCCTCCGTGCCTACTGCATCAACATATCCACTGCTCAGTATATAATATTGTCCTACGATATTTCACACTGGCTTACTTTCCAGACAAAGACCTTTAGGCATGATAAGGAACCATTCGAGCCGTTTTGGCTTGGCCACTCTGATTTATGAGGCAATTCAGAAGCTCACGGAGTATGGTAGGTTTTGGGAAAAGTCATTATTCCTTCTCCTAACTACACTTTCTACTTTAATATACAAAAAAGGTCTCTAAGAGATTGGGTAGAATACATGAAAAATTATTTGTTATAACATTGAGATCATACTAAGAATTCAGAACTTTAAAGATGCGTCCACTTTCTGACATAATCCCTTACAAGTGGCTGAGAATTAACAGTATCATCATAGCATGAAATATCGGCCAGATCTTGATCAGATCAATAAATTTAAGGCTCTTGATCAATAGTGTCCTGGTCACTGCTGTCAATCCCTCACAGACAGAACCATGGCTGACCTAGAAATGGCTGTTCATAGATTCCGATGACTAACAACATTGAGATGGATCACTGGGTAATGTGGATTCAAGAGCCACCATGAAAACCAAGACAATGTGGTGTCATTTGTAAGAATGGAAGAGTGTGAACAATTTTCAGACTAATCCTAGATTCTTGATTGGCTATTATTCTCTGCCAACATGTGTTTCTCTTATCACGAGAATCTTATATAATTATCTTTGTTGAACGAAGGTCAGAGGTCATTATATTCGGCAAACCGAGTACTCTCAAATGCAGTGACTTTAACTGTATTGCCACAGCTTTACAGCTGTACCTGTATACTATTGTACAGTAAGTGGTCCTGTATGGCTACTCTTGCATACGGCTATGTCCTAGGCCTACCAGTCACCAAAATGGCCACTATAATAGTTTATCTAAAGCCTTACCTGTAAAGGTTCTCCAACTGGAGGGCAACAGTATATATCATTTGTTCAGTATGAATATTCTTATAGTGCACATCTCAATCCAATATTGTCCCCAAAGTTTTTTAATGAATTGCAATATGAAAATAACCTCAATAGGTTCTATATAGCATTGTGCACAGCTGATAATGTACAAGGTTATCTGAGAATAAACTAGGAACAACCAATAATATGCATAGATGACACAATAACTGTGTCTAAATCTGAAATACAAGTTTCTGGACGATGAGGTTGTACCAAACATAGGCCTACCTGCCTTTATATTAATTTAGTGCTAAAACTGAAAGACCATGAAATGGTTTGGGTGTGATGGTTCTCTACTTCTGTCACCCTCAATAGTCCCTTAATAATGGAACTTCATTTAGATTGGAGACATTTTTGTCTTCATTAGGCATGCATGGTTTATTGTATCAATGCATGCATGGAGTGCACAGATAAATGGTATTATTGGGATGATTCCCACAGACTGACCTAAATGATAGAGTGTAAACTAGTGAATTTTGTAGCCTACCCATATACAATACAATTGCTGTAGATTAACAGAACCTCTTGCTGTAATTATACACTTCTACTTTCTGTAAATTTACAGCAATAGTTGCTTGAACCTCAGTTGCCAGCAAAAGTTTCTGTAAATTTACAGTATATTTTGCTGTTCATTTACAGCATATGCTTCTGTAGGTCTGAATGGTCTTGCTGCATGATCACAGTGGTTGTTACTGTATGATCACTGTGGATTGTGCTGTTACAGTGACTCACCTCCTGTAGATTTACAGCAAAAAGGTACTGGAACCACAGTTGCCAGCAAAATCTTCTGTAAAATATCCCTGGCTACTACTAACAGTGTAACTGTGTCAAAACGTGGGAGATCATAACATTAGGGGAACTCTCTTTTTCTTAAATTCATGTCTTCAGCTACTATTTGGTAGCCTTCATGATAACATCCTGATAACATTCTAGCTATAGAAATATGAAATGGGATGTCAGTGACAGGGAGAAATTCGGAATAGACCATAACTCAACTAGGTATTGAGATAGGCCTATTGCTGCATAACTCATAAAACAACCATTTCTATTTCCGTATTTTGTCTTCGGTTTAGAAAACCTCACAGATGGGAACACAAAATGTAGAGAATTTACATTTGAAAATAACAAAATTATGGTATCCATGCAACCAAATGTCAACAAAATTGTGCTAAATTATGGAGAAAATGTTCTTTTTAAGTTCAAAGTATGGCCATTTTAGAAAGGAAATAGAATCTTGGCTACCTTAGTTAGATTATTCAGGAAAGGTTTTTATAGAATCATTTTTACTTAATTTTATAGAGGATTTGTGGAAATTTCCCTTAATGCTACCACGTTTCATCACAATTATCTACTGACAGAATCACACTTATTGTAAAACATAAAGACCATGTGCACCATAGTCATTAGAGTAATTACGTCTCTATATATAAGCCTCTTTATGGCATTAACATTGCATTCATGCTCAGTCAACAATGCCGTGGAATGTAGTGGCTATGGAATATATTTTGGTCTACACCAGATCAATAACAGGTTGTTGAATGATAGTGCCCTGGTCACTGCTGTCAATTCCTCACAGTCACAACCATCGCCGACCTAGAAATGGCCTTCCATAGATGTCAATGGCTAACAACATTGAGATAGATCCCAGGGTAATGTGGATTCAAGAGCCACTGTGAAAGCCAAGACAAACACAATTTAACCTGAATCTCTTTTTACCCACCTCCTCATTAGGATAGCAACACATGGTTGAGGTCCGGTGTCAGGAGCCTTATTTCATTGGAGGTGTTCGTTTTGGTCGAACTGGCACTGGCAAGAAGAAAAGAGGTGATGATGCACATAAACTGGTAGGAACTTTCACTGCTGCCATGTGACGGAAACTCATGAGGACAGATTGCTTTTTAGATGTGAAAGGTGTCAAATGTTGCCTTATTTTAACAATGTGGTGTCACATTTAAGAATGGACGAGTATGAATAATTTTCAGACTGATACTAGATTTTTATTCAGCCTCTGCCAACGTCTTTGTAGAAAACGTGGCCTCACCGCACATTTCATGGGAGCGAATCCGGTGACCAGCCTTGACAGAAGGGACTGTACATGACCTCCTTTCTGTACTATTATAGAAACCTTGATAATATCCTTCAAGATCTAACAGAATTTGAATGGGTAAGGACCCAATATCGTATCCATCAAGATCTCATAGAATTTGAATGAGTAAAAAACCAATATGATATACTTCAAGAACTAATAGAATTTGAAGAAAGTAGAAGTCTAATTATAGTATTTGTACTCCCTCCATTCCCGAAGGGACCGCTGGAGTAAGCCAGGAGGGAGGGGGTTTAGAGGTCAGACACCCGGTTGCTTGCTTGTGATTCGCTCCCATCAGTTGTCCAGCAAGCCTGTTGGAAAGGAGTTCAGCAGTTATGATATTGGGCCAACCTTTCAAAAACAGCATCAGATGGTGAACGAATGTATGATGGGAAGCTAGCTCAATGGTTTTATGGGGATATGTAGAGTCCAGTGTTATGAGTAGTGGTAGAGGAAGGGCAAGGGGGCGTTCATCTCCCAATGACCTTACAACACTCAAAGCCATCAGTTAAGTTCCAGTGTTTATTGTAGTAGACATTTTCAAATCCACTTTCACAATGATCCACAAATATTTAATGTAAGGGATGATACAAGTCCAACAATAAAGGTGTCAATCCTTAAAATGTTCAAGTTAATACAAGAAACCTCCAAGGTGTGCTGCAGCCTAAGTATGATCCAAAAGGTATACACTAACACAGTCCAACCCTGTGTTTCCCAGAAGTATAGGTAGGTCCTCATAGCAAAGAGGAATGGCAATCTCTTGCCTGTTCAGCCCAACTGTCTGCTTTTATATACTAGGCTCCACTATTATGACCCTACGGTCACGCCCTCCGACCCGACCCGACAAGTGCTCCCAACTAGCCAGGTCACTTTGCCAGAAAGTTCACCAGTAGCAAGAGGTCACACTTGTCCAATTCATGTGGCCTCATTGTGCCAACCCCAGGTCAAAGTGCCAAGTCAGACCACAGGGAGAGGTCGCCAATGGCATGAGGCAACACTTGTCCAATAGGGTGGCTCAACCATGCCACCCCTAGGTCAGAGTGCATGAGGCCTCCAGCCAAAGTGTGTGACCCCAGACATGGAAGCTTTACCAGCTATTTCTTGACCTTTCTTCTGGGAGTAACTAACTTTTTTCTGATTCCTAAGTGGCTACAGTACAATAGTTTGATATTGATACTCTTTACATTACCATGCACATTTTTCTTCAATTCTTCTTAAAGGCATCATAATTATATTTGTCTACTGACAGAAACCCCCCTTTTAATCTAAGTCCACTGTAATATGGCACACCACCCCTGTCGGCCATAAAGGCATCTTAATCGTCCAACAAAGACGTTGTGCAATAATTATATCCACATTTGAGCCATTATGTCGTCTTTAGGCATAGGCCTCTCTATTATAGTAGCATTACCTCCTTAGCTAGCAATGCTATAGGATTTAGTAGCTATGAAATATGTTTGATCCATCAGGATTTACATTTATTGCTTTAGTGTCTTTGTATGCCGTAGAGGGCCAAATAGCTCTGTTGCCTCTATTCCAATGTTGTTGGTGACAACAACAGTCTCAGGCTCAATACCTCAAGAAGCCCACTGCGTGATATTACATATAGGCATATGTGGGCAGATGAGGGGAAAGGGCCCTCCCTGCGGGATTTTTAGTACTGGATTTGGCCACTAGGGGAGTTACAAAGGCTACAAATATGAAAAATAGGCCAAAAACTGGTACTGGCTACATTTTTACACAGTAAAAGATGATTTTCTCAAAAATGTTCTATTTTCACTCATTTCCTCCATATTTGGAAGGTAAATGGAATGTTTTGAATCCAAAACAAGTCCTAAATAAGGGTTCTCATAGAAATGTGTTGCCATGGCAACAAAAGAACGTTTCAAATAGAAAACAAAAATTAAATTAGTCCATAGAATGATTCAAGGGGATTTAAATGCTGAAACCCCCATGTAGATACCATTTCTACATCCAATGTTATGGCCAGATGTATAGAAAGCATTGGTCATTTGTCAATAAATTATTTAAATCATTATGCTAATTAGATGCATAATTTGATCAAAATAGTGAATCATAGAGCTTATTGGCTGTATTAATATAGGTATGTCATCCCATCTTCATTAAGCCATATCTCCAAGACCAGTAGGGCTATCAGCAAGTGTTAGGCCTCATTTTAAAGCTGATGGCTTCAATTTTAAATGCTACATTTTACCTTGGAGGACCCTTTCTCCTCATCTATCCACATATAAGCCTTCAATGGGGATTCCCTTGCTATGACCGCTCTATCTTTTGGAGGGGCTTCTAACAGCAGCACGTCAGTCTCACTAATAAGATGCAGAATCGTCAGTTAGGGATCGTCAACCATCCTAAAAAAAGCCCCTGCTCCAATGCCTTTTTTTTGCATCCTTATATATTATGCCACTGTGGGAGTATTTTAAAGTTCAAAGCCTGTTTTGCATGGCATTTTGTCGACAGTTGTTAAGCTCTTTTTCTCCTTATGTAAAATAAGTACAGATATGCATTGCTTATAGCCCCCTTCCCCCCTCCCAAAATAATGTATTACCAAGGTGCCAGTTGTGGGAATTGCGTCGGTGTGATCTTCCACGTGACACATGAGAAAGTTGATAACCGTATCAAATATGATTTTTTTTCACTTGGAACCCATTTCCCTTTCGCCCTTCTACCTAATCTTAGACCATCAGAAGTTGCATTTGGTTATTCCGCAATACTCTGAATCCCCTGAAGATAACTTGCATTTCCCTATAGTAGTAATGCTCTCAATTATGTTGTACCAATGTTAAGTCTGTTGCACTTTTTGTGGCAAACTTTCTCAGGTTTTCTCAGTTCCACTGGGACTTATACAATCACACTTAATTAAAGTGCATCATGAATTCATTAAATGTATGTCCATAAATTATCATACTATTTCAGATGATATCAAAATCAATTTGTTATTGACAATTACTATTACTTTGCATTTCGGATCCTGATAGACTGAACATTGCGTTTTTTGTATAAAATTTACATTTTGATCAATACACTCTCAATTTACAGTATAATTATACTGAGGGATCTTTTCAAGATTCTTCGTGGTATAAAACAACCATCTGATATTTACATACAATTGTTACCAATACCTTCTCCCTTTCTTTATCACAAGAAAATAAGAAATACATGTGATCCTAATAGGTTTGGTTCAATAAAGCTAATTTTTGGGGATCAAGGAACAAGATTGAATTATTTCATATTTGCACAGCATTTCACCCTCTATCATGACCACTAGAAAGGGTCTTAGGATTTGAGGTGCAGGAGATTCAAGGTTCGCAGGCAAGCCAGTGGCTGGAGGAGGGAAGGTATCCTGATTTAAGCGCCTCTCTATCTTCTCATTAACTTTCCCCTTGGTAAAGTACGCCACAGGCCCGATTGCTCCTTCCCAGTCTGAGCTCCCTCTACTGCTAACGAGCACTTCCCAACCCTGGCGAACATTGGTCATTCCCAGGAGGGTGTTGCTCCTATTGTAAAAAGAGCTATGAGTATGTGCCCTCTTTTCTAAACAAGTCATGCACTGTTTCACCTAAGTACTTGCACTCACCACATTAGTCTCAGAAGTTGCCTGCCTTGTTTAGAACAGAGAGAGCTGGACTATCAGGTACCTACTCATGTCACACATTCTATAGTATATTATACTGACTGACTTCTCCCAACTAGGTACATACTCAAATCCCCCTTTTTTAGCACCATACTTGAATGACCATTTGTGAGCAACAAAAGGGACGGGTTATAGCTGCATGAAAAGAAAGGACTGGAAATGAGGGCATTTTTAGCCAGCTCTTCCTTTTTCAATAGGAGCAACACCCTCCTGACCGTTTGAATACAACTTAAGAGTGCTTAATGCTATTACAAACTAGTTTGGGGATGGTCGTACAAACTGGGAGCAGGATACCATGATCATAGTAAAGCTGACTTTGCGATTACATGTAATGTACAATTATAGCAAACTATGTGCTCTGTTTTTACAGTAAAGCTCAAAGGAAGCGCCTTTGCCAGCAACTTTTGCTGACCTGTATATTGACCATATTTGCCAAAGTAACCCCTCACCTCCGTAATCAAGGTCTGTGCATAGCAAATAAAGGCACCAGAGGGCAGCACTGTTCCCTTTGGTTTCTCACCCTTCTATAGCATATGGATAACACCTACACAGACTAAATCTGGTAACCAGTCCATGCCCATGATATCAACCATTAAAACTGTTTGTTGACTACCAATCTTTCCTTCTTCTAAATTCTCATATGTATGAGTAGCTTTAGATCCCTACTCCCAATAATTGCCCTCTTTTCTTATTAGCCTCGCATTTTCATATTTAATCAATGGTCCAGTCAAAGGGATTATATGACTAAGTAGATGCTGGTGGTTATAATTAGCGGTCCGTCTTTTGATAAGCAAGAAGATTTATAAACAGAGACAGATAAACATATAATAGAGAGAAACATGGATGGAATACAATGCTGATTAGATCAACAGTAGTATAATGATAATGCCATAGATATGGGATGCATAAAACAATTTAGCAGTCGCATAGGAAGAGTTTATAGACCCCTGCCATACTCAATCCATATAGGCCAAGGTTGTTAAAGGAAATTGAACAGTGTCTGATTCCCTCGCCTATCCTTCAATTAATATGAGATAGCATCATCACTGGGTATCATCACTTCATTCTCATTATAAAGTCTGGCGATTTGATCAATCTCCTACATTGGTTCATCCAGAAAATATGAACAACAAATTCTATTCCGATAATTAATAGAGGCGGTTTCTGCTCACCACTGCATGCAACTCAGCCTGTTTTTATGGCCATCAGCGTTTTTCAGAATATGACCCAGAGGAGAAATAAAGGCACTAGTTTGCTGCATGTCTTTACAGGAGAAATACTCATAGTGCCCTTCTAAATTAGGGGAATAAGGTTTCTAAGGTTTAAGAGAAGGAATGTGCATCCTATACATAGATGAATGATCACCGACCGAACACACCTGCCAAATCAGATTCCCTTTTGATGTAGACGGGTTGGTGATGGGTTGACATAGGAGACTAACCTGTGAACCCCTAGACCAAAGGCATGCCTAAATATTCTTGTCCTGGCCTCCATGTGGTAGTAGTAGATAGTGTATCGGAATTGGACTATAGCTAAGTACAGGATATTACTCACTCGAATTACGCCAATCAGAGGCCTCCATTTGGTCATGTGACCCATTGCCATGGCAACGTGACCTAATTAGGGGATAAGTGACCACCTCTCAGCCAATCAGAGGCCAGCATTCTGGTAACCATGGTAACATGACCTAATTAGGAGATAAGTGTGTCACATGGTCACGTGGGCGGGGTTAATTATGCAAAGGAGATAGATCAAAAATCATTTTCAATTTTTATATTTTTATTTGATAAAATATATTTACAAGTATATACATTCATTTTTAATCATAATCCAGACTGTACATAGTGTAATCTTTGTATACGGTTTTCATGCAAGCATTCTTTCGAAATGTAGGGATGGTGTAAGTCATACTTCCTGTCCACAATTCATCTAAATTACAAAAGAAATCCACTGAAGTATAATACCAAGTATGCCATTCACTTTGTGCGGACATGACACTTCTTAGTAAAGCGCTCTGTATATTTTCAAAATGAAACTCTCTACAGAGCACCCGATCTAAACACTTTTGACAAAAAGTGTTGAATATTCTCTCAGAGTCATGACAACACATGTCCCATAAAAGGTCTGAGTTTTTCTCAAGAAGAAATATGAAAGCATCGGTAGATTCTAATGTGTAATGTCTTTTGATGAGAGGACAGGTTTCCTGATTGTGAAATTGATATACCCCTATCGATCTATCTGCGAAGACATCAGCACCTTTCCAGAAAACATCGTTAAAACACTCTTTCAATAAATCGAATGACTGATTAGAAACGAGTCCTTTATGTACATATTGTTTCAACATCACTGCTTTAAAGAACAACACATCTGTTGCATCGATTATTTCCCATATGTAAAACAGGTTGCAAGCACACATTTTCTACTTTCTACTTGTACAACCCTAGTAGCAGTAGTAGCGGGACAAGAAATTAATATCGCTTTCTTGATATCCGGTAAGGTTACCTGCTTCAGTTACTTTAGCCAGAGCTGCGATGCCTGTACATTTAGGTGTGACAAGTGGTGGGTATTCATCAGCAGCACCAGCACCAGCAGCAGTAGCAGCAGCAGCACCACCACCACCACCACCACCAGCAGTAGCACCAGCAGCACCAGTACCAGCACCAGCACCAGCAGCTTCCAACCATCAGTACAGGTCGATATAAAATTCGTCGTCAGTGTGCGCACCAGCAGAACCACAAGCAACAGCAGCAGCAGCAGGACCACCACCACCACCAGCACCACCACCAGCACTAGTACCTGCATAAGCAACATTAAACCATCCATACAGGTCTATATAATATTCAGCGGGATCTGTGAACAGAGAAGCACCCATGTCCATTGCCGTGGGGGGGGGTGAGGTGATGATGTAACAGTTCTTGGGTTCTCAGAGTTGAGTGGTCGGTGTTTCCATGATGAAGGAGGCAGAGGAAGTGTGAGGGGACAAATTTTCACTCTCCCTTATGTACCCAGTCCGAGATAAACCTCTTTACTGCGGTTTTTAATCGATCAAAGACTTAAAAGAGATTTTAGCCCTTTTTCACAGAGACCTTTGCTCGGTAGGGTATCTCTCTGTTTTAATGTTTCACCTGCCGGTCGCTGTAAGCATGGATCCCATAGATCATTAAGAGCGGTTGGTCCCAAAGGGAAAAGATAAAAGACTTGAAGGATCTGATCACATAGTCACAAAGGGTACCTGTTTTTGTTTGATTTTCACTCCCCCCCCTTTCACTGCAGGAGTCTCAGATCATCAAAGTGTTGTCTCCCCCCATTCACAGACATAGAGGGTAACCCACACTCCAGGTTGGCGACAAGAGGAGGATTAAACTTTCTTGATTAGTTAGACTTAATCTACTTACCACAAGCACACGTTTTGTAGTCACAGACAGAGAGGCAGACAGACATGCACCCTGGGGTATCCCTGTGAGATCCCTGTGCTCTAAAATATATTAAGATGAATGCTGCGGCGCACCCCACACCTTTTGGTAGGGAGTAATCCAATCAAATCACCCTCCTTTTTGTTAACCACCCTCTGTAGTTTTTGTATGCTGACTTTGAACACCTTAATATCCTAATGAGCCATAAACCTCTTAGACATGTAAGACGCATTAAAGTAATTTTCACAGTTGGTACACCTGTTATCCTACCTAACACGCTTATCCCAAAAGGGTGGAAGGATCCAGGTGAAAACGAGATTAGATCGTTCTCTCAACTATATAAGGACCCATCATTTTCTTGGAAGGGTACATCACATCCGCCGTCTCCTTTGACACCACCACCACTTCTACTACTACTACTGCTACTACTTGCTTGCTGCTGCCACCATCACCACCACACACGACTGGCATCGTCGTCGCTGTAGTTTACCTGGCCATCGCCGCTGCTGTCGCCATCGCCACCTGTTCACCACTTACACCCACTTCTCCCTCAAGGAGGAAATTCAAGCTGAGTCTATCACTCTCTTTTTATTATTTTCTTTTTTGAGCTTTATTTTATTTCACTCTTTTTTTTAAATATTCCACAAAAGATGGAGCGAGATTTTAAAAAACAATCAGGGAAACCCCATCTATTATTTTATCAGAACGTAGAGAGCATCACATATTTCAGACTCACGCATCGATGAATAATCTCATGAAAAGCAAAGGTGAGTGCTTTAGTAGCAGCGTTAGCACCACTACCACCACCAGCAGCAGCGATAGAAATACAAAAGTATTAGGAGCAGTCGAAGTAGTAGAATGAGAAGAAGTAGCAAGACCAGGGAAAGCAGTAGTAGTAGTAGTAGAAGTAGTACAAGTAGTAGTTCTTCAGCAGCAGTAGCAGCAGTAGTAGCAGTAGCAGCTGCAGTAGAAGCAGTAGAACAGGCAGCAGTTGCAACAGCAAAAGCAGTAGAAGAAGTAGTAGTAAAAAAAAGAAAAAGTAGGGGTATGGCCGAAAGCTGTCTTTAAAGAAAAGAACCCGCTCTATTACTGTTTGATAACCACCCTCAGTGCACCCACTCGTTGGGCGTTTCATAAAAATAAAGGGTGTTCAAATATGGTGAGAATAAGTGCTATGAAAAGATTCGACGAGGACATTGGATATTTGGGGGTAACCGCCGCTCCCAATCGGTGGGTGCGCGTGGTGGCCGACATGGACATGATCTGGAATCGTCTCGAAGTTGTCACCTGTTATCCGGCGTATTACAATCTGACCGAACTGAAAAAAGGGAACGTACTACTTTCAAGATTACATTCCAATTTGTATTTGTCACCACTGTGCTGTTACCCCTGATAGTTTTTTTGGATACAGTTATGTTAAAGAGAAGAAGCAGGCAAAGCGACAAGCTTTGCCCAAATAGTTAAAGAAGAGCCGCCCCCTGTTTTTTTTTGTTTTTTGCTATAAATAATTTTATCATGGACAAAATTAAGTGAAAATAAAATATATTTCCAAAAAAAAGAGAAAGATATGAGATGTATATACGTTGATGTTATCGGGTGTCATGAAACGTAACAAGACAGAATAAAACTCGCTACCACTCTTTCCTGACAACCACTCAACACCGGGCGTTCAACTGAGGAACACCAACAAAGGTCACCACCAGTACTACCACTGAACCACTATGACGTCCCCATGATGACTGCCGGAATAATGACACCCTTCACCGAAATAGATTTCGATCCCCAACTACAAGGACCCATCAGTTGTATCATCATCGGTCCATCCGCACTTGGTGAATCAATTTCTGAGCGACGTTAAAAACTTGGTCGCACCCCCAGTGGAAAAGATCTTTTACCATTACAGCCAGTGGCAGCCCCTCTTCGAGAAAATGCAAAAAGACTACGGAGTGGAATTCAGAGAAGGTCTTCCCAGCAAAGAAGATAGCGGGAGATGAAGAATCGTCGTCTACCACCTTTGACCTCACACTCTACTGATTTTGGACGATCTGATGAGCAGTTCCAATCACCAAGTGGTAGACATCTTCACCAAATATTCCTATCACTGGAACATGAGCGTCATATATATCACTCAGGACCTGTTCTAGAAATCACCAGTATTTCGAACTATGAGTCTGAACGCTCACTACATGATCGTTTTTAAAAACCCTTGCGACATGGGACAAATAGGCACTCTGTCTTGTCAGGTGTTTCCCTCTAGGGCGATGGCTGTCTCTAGTATATTTACCCATGAACTCAAGCGTCCTCACTCATACCTGCCTCTGGACTTCAAGCAGACACACCGGACGAACTGAGAATACGCTCCTCCCTGACGTCCATAGATGACCAGATCGTGTTCGTTCCGCTAGACAAAAAGAGAAAGAGAAAGTAATGGCTACTCATCGACTCAAAAGGCATTACGGCACCCTTAAACTCTTGGCAAAGTGTTTGCTGGAGAATTGTGAGCATTTAAAAGGCTCTAGAAGTGACGACTTTGGAAAGTCTACGAGAATCTGCTGACGTCTTGAGGACGGTGAGCAAAAAAGCTATGTCCATCTTATAAAAAGCATTCCCCGCATATAGAGCTCCTGCTGTGCGTGAAAACAACTCCTCCTCTGCTACCGCCACCGCCGCCCTTGTATCACCACCCTCCAATATGGCTTATTACTACAGACAGGCGGAACTCTAACTTCCAGCAAAAGATCGCCTGCTACTCCTCGACCTGACTCTTTCAGGACAAGTACCCAAAGCAAGAAAAGGAAACCACGCAATCGCCTAACCCCGACATGGCAAGGTCTAAGAAACTGTCCAAGAAGGAAAAAGAAAAGAGATGCGTGGTGGCTAAATATACCAAAGTCAAAGCACCCTCCAGTTTCACCAGCGTCACCAAACTCCAGAAACACCATTTCCGAGACCGAGACCCCACCTTCATTTGTGACGCCTTGATGTCTCTTGACGCCTACACTAAACATAAACCCATCCGGAGAAAATTCACAAGGAACAAGACGATAACCAGGGAAATCGATCAACATCTACTTGGTAGTTAGATTTGATGGACATGCAAGCTTCGTGTCTCACAACGACCGGTTCCGGTATGTGGTGACTGCCATCGACACGTTTTCTCCAGGTACGCTTGGGCTGCTCCTACCAAATCCAATGGTGGCGCAGCTGTCACCGAGGCGTTCGAGGCGATGACTACCGAGAGGCACCTGTGCTCTGTTCAGACGGACAAGCGAAAAGAGTTTCTCAAGAAGACCTTCCAAGATCACCTGAAGAGCAAAGACATAGAGTTTTTCACCAGCGAAAACGACTACATCAAACCTAGTCTAGTGGAGCGTTTGAATCGAAGTCTGAAGGAGAAGCTTAGGCACTATTTCACACACAAGCGTACATATCGCTACCTAGACGTATTGGACCAGGTGGTGTCCTCTAACAATCGTACTCACCACAAAATGTTGAAAATGTCGCGTGCTGACGTCAGCTTGGAAAACAGTGAAACTATTTTCTACTGACACGACCTCCCTGCTAAGAAACAAATCAAGGAAATATGGAAAAACAAGACGGGTGCTCAACGCTCCGACACAGACGTCATCGCTCCAGGCGACAGAGTGAGAATGTTGAGACCCTTCGACAAAGGATACAAGGGAAATTGGAGGGAGAAAGTGGTCAACGTCGCTAAGACGTCTTGTAGCAGAGGGTTCGAGCTGAAAGACGACATCTGGGAGGAGATAAAAGGGGTGTTTTATCTGAAAGGGGGTTCAGAAGGTCTCCAAGAGTTGTCACGGCAAGAGATATCTGATAGACGAGGTGTTGCTCTACAAGACCGTCAAGGGTAAACGCTTAGCTTTCATGCTTTGGTCGGGTTATGGCAACAAGTTCAACGAGTGGATTCCTGTCAAGGAAATTGCATAGGAGAGAAAAAAATGATCATCACCCTACCTAGCAACAGTTCTATGGACTATTTCCCTCACAACACCTTGACCTCTTTCCAAAAATCACCGCTCCTTCTGTCAGAGGACCATGAAGCGGCTCTCAGTGAAATCATCCTCCCGACAGAATGGAGCAATGTGCGAGATGACGACTTGATCCTAATCGTTCCTCTGTGCACAAAGAACTCACTGACTGAGGCGAAAAGAGTTTTCAACAACAACAATCTAACAAAAGCACGCGCGGTGGACTGGCAGAAGGTGAACAAACTGAACAACCTGCAAAAAGTCATCTGAAGCACTAATCATCTGAATGAAACGGAGGAGAGCTTTTCTGTTGACAACCCAACACCGGAGCTGTTAGAAAAAGAGTTGGAGGAGCAGATATTGAAACCTGGGAAGAAGTCAAAGTATGTCGCGTTGACACAGGAAAATGCGCTGTTCAAATAATACCTGTCAACTTCCAAGAAAAGGCGGGAAATGAGGAGTCTGGCACAAAGTATGGTTCTGAGGATGGAGAGAAAAATGAACGTGCGAACATTGCTTCCGAACATATTCCCCGTGCCGCCCGTTTTCACAGGAAAAAATCTCAGTTCATCGCGTTCTTGAACAACCTCCTCACAGATAGGCTAGAAGGTCAGAACCTCCTAATGGAGGGGGTAAATAAAATCTTCTCGTACGACTCGCTGACGAGGCACATCACCATCCATGTGCCCAAACACATGGCCATCCTCATCACCAATCATCTGGCACACATTCTAGGATTCGTGACGGTGGCCACCATTGTCACCATCATGGACCCTTTTGGAGACGTCTAATCTGTGTATGTGTACACCGACCCCATTCAAGAGAGACCAGTGGGTGACATGCACGTGCCTCTGTTACGCTGCGTCACAGTCAACAGAAGCAGAAAGCGAAAAGGGGTAAGGCGAGCTTACCGTTTTAAGAGACAGAACCGGCCGACCCATACCATTCATGAGAGGAAAGGTGACGGTGACACCTCTTTGAGCGTTAATTGAAAAGGTGCAGACACGATACGCAAACGAGCGCCGTACTTTTCATCATCATCGAAGTGTACCGCCGGACAAGGGTACAGCGATTACTACAACGCTCAGTTCGGTGGCGGTATCGATGTGTGCAGCGGACGACCTTTCCAGAACGGACACGGTTTCAGAGGTGCGCTCTTAGGACTCATGGCCACACTGCTTTTGAAGACCGTGGAAAAAACACTGTTCCGCGCTGGCATGGGTATGGCCAAGGACATGATGGAGGGAAAAACTTTCAAGAACAGCGTGAAACACAGAGGGGTAGGTGCTCTGAGTTATGCCCACGCACCCCCTCGCGGGTGTACCTTTTACCATGTTAATCCACATGTGGTCACTGACCAAGACTTGACGTAGTTGCTCATATCCCACTTGTCCTCAGCTATCCATCCTGACAAGGCATATGCTCCAATACATGATTTCAGAGGTATCACTAAAAAATAAACCGCCTTTGCTACATGGGCAGCTTCTATGTTGTATTATTGGGCACTACTGGCTGTATCTTATCCATGGGCATGGCCCTATAAAGCCCTATTGGTGTTAATGGATTTATATTGAAAGTACTTGATATAGCTGGACTTCACAAAAAGGAAGATACAAGGCCTAAAGCTGAAATCTAATGCATAACCACAATAATCCAGCCTAGTAAGCTGGCAGTTTTTTCTTGTCCAGAATGTAGCCTTGTTCCATTTGTGTATCTATTTTTGATATCCAATGAAGTATGTTAAACTATAGTAAATGGGTAATATGAGAAGATATACACACAATTCATAAATGTTACTTTGGTTGTGTGAGATAGGATGCCAGCTTTAACAGAGGACACTCAAAGGAAAGCAGGACATACACAAATTAACCTTGTTCTATTTTTAGCCCATCCCCTTTTTTTATATGATGAAACAAGATTGAGGTTCAGTGTCAATGTCAACTAGGTGGTCACTGTGCAAGAGACAGTGGCATGGAGAATAGGTTGTTGGTAGTTGATGACTTCTTTGTTTCTGGCAACATATCTTATTTTCAAAAGAAAGTCAATGTTTTGGCAAGCAATGTCTTAGAAGTATAATTGGTTTCATTAAATCAAATATCAGAACAGAGGTTGGGTTCCCTTCATTACACAAAGGAGGGATTACAGTTCTGCTATCCTAGTTATCATCGATCTGTTTGGTCAAATTCCAATCTTCATGTCAGACATGGTGTAAAAAAGAAGAAATCGGCAAAACAATATTATGCCAGCCATGATTAAAATGCAGAAAATACAGTGTGAAAATGAACAGATGGTCAAAACAACTAGAGAATAACATCTAGCAGGATTCATGGAGTCAGGCCTTTGGGTCATACATTAGCAACCCAGAGAACTAACAAGACAGGATGAACCGAGGAGTTGTGTTTCACGATAGCAGATCCACTGGAAGTGGATATAAATAGGCTCATCATGATGTCACATCAGATGGGTTACTGGCAGTGATACTCCAGTCACACGTCGAGCCTTTCCAGTGCAGCCAAAACTATGATTTATTTAATCAGTAACTGTCCAGACAGGACATATCCAATGAGTCCACATCAGGTCGCTAGAGGCATGTGTCAGCAAACAACAAGGTATCAGCAAGGGCTCTTGACATGCCAGTGGTGGAATAGAACAGGTACATCCCAAATAGACCGAGCTTTCTGCTATCCGCTACTGCTGCTATTACTATCTACACTGTGCTTCATTCCGGTCTCTATCTGTAACACCACCACATTCATTATTATGATTGATCAGTCCTTATTCCAATAACAACTTCATTGATGTTCCATCTGCCCTGTCTGCACACCTTGATATCTCATTATCAACACATCATAACCAATGAAGCACGTCTAAGATCCATTTCAGTCACAGCATTGCCAATAATATAACCAATTACCTGCATATTACTTGAATTATAAATGTCAAGTATTATGTAGCTAGCCCTGGCTTTCGTCTTCATGAGTCAAACACCATCTCCCTTAATGAGTTTTTACATATCCTATCAACACAAATGAGGAACATGGAAGTAGTTGTAGTGGCTAGTTATATTTTATTTAACATTTATATCCACTCACATTTAGATCCCACCTGTTAATCTCTGTTGTACTTATGAATGTTTCCAAAACAAAGTATAAGCAATATCTGTATACCCATTTAGCAAGCCCACTTTGGGCCAATTCAGTTTTAGCTCAGATAAGCTGGTTCAAAGTGGGCAGAATATCATTCATGGTTTTAGGTTGGGCAAATGGTAGGTTTCTGGTCAGGGCCACATTGGGTTGCCCTGACAGTTTATGTCCTCAGCAAGTTATGTGGGCCTCATCAGGCTAACTGATTTGTGCACAGAGCAGCTTCAAAAAGGGCAAACACTTTAGGCACATATTGGTTTCAAAGTGGGCACCCTGAAAGAGGCATAAATCAGTTCCAAAGATAATTCCCCAGACAAGGGTGAGGATGGGTTTGCACAGCTCAGCTTGGAGTTCTGAACTTTAACACTAGATGACCCCACTCTGCCTGATGTACAGCTTTCCCCCCAGGTCAGTATTGATTTCCTTTAGTATGATATAACAGAAATAGGCTACTGAATCATATAAATTATAACAGTACACAGAGTTTGAATCTACTTGCAAAATACATTTGAAATGTGCAAAGCTAGATAATGTCAGCAGTTTTTTTATATGACTACACAATTCCTGTGGTAATCATTTTATATTGAAGTTTGTTACCCATTGGGAGTAACTTGAAGGCTAGCATGTTACTGGACTAGGTCTGGTTGACATGCCTTGGCCAAATAAGTTCGAATTGATGATTCTACTGTATTATGATGATGGGGAGAGTAATACAGTATGTCTCCTTCCAACTGTGGAGGGCACGGGAAGGGGCTAGCACCTGAAGGGTAGCAGCACATTTTCAGGGTTCACAAATATTAGAAAATGAGGAGAAAATAGATTGTGCCAGATGGTGCCACCTGATCAAAGTGGGAAGCCCACTTTCAGCCACACCAAAAACCCAAAGCAGTCAATGCACTCTGACACTGATCTGTGCTCATATTGGTTAGCCCAGTGGGGCCCACACAACTCACTGAGGACAGAAACTGTCAGAAGCCCATCAGTTAGCCCGTTGCGGCCCACATCAGAAGCCACACCAAATATAGTGTGGGCCACACCACCTTTGCTACCTGGGTAGGAAGCTGACGACATGAAAATAGAAGTAGGGAACCTACTCAGATCTCCGTTACATATATGTTCCAAGCCAACATTATCATATAGGTGATGTTCATGGATCTTGATAACATTATGCTAGAGTTATATCACACCACAAATTTAACACTTGTTGCTTAAGGATGAGCATTTGGGTCTTTGCTGGATATTGTAACCTACTACAGGATTTAACTCAATGAAACAAAATCTGAAAATGTATATAAAAATAGAGGCAATCAAGGACTAAGATTGTCTAAGGTTTACACTGTCACCAGGTCGAAGTTTTGACACTATAAATTATAGCTCAACAAGGTCCTTCTGGTGTTCATGTAAAATTGAACTCCTATCTTATCTCATCTAAACATGATCATTTACTTCGGAGAACATGAATGATAAGAATATTGTGTGGTAACACCTATTTTAAACCTGGCCAAATCTGATCATCACACAAATCTTTTAGATCAGACCTACTGGGAAATGCTTAATCATCAGGAATACATATGTGTTCAAGGTATTTACCCAATTAAATGAGGGGGATACCTCCCCTCTTCAGGACGCACCTTAAAAGTAGGTGTTTTGTTGTATACAGTAAATTAAGAGCAGATAATATGTATATCATATAATAATATCACAGAAGACCAGACGAGTTGATTTCAGTTTTTGGAGGTGAACATTTATTGGGTATTTTTTAACATCGAGATGTTGGAGGCAGTGTTTGTTTTATAGCTTTAGTGACCTTCTTCAGGCTAGCAGATAATATCATATTTGTAAATTGATAGTAGCTTTTGCTGTTTATGTTTGGTGTACTTTGCTGTTAATTCACAGAAAATCTTCCTCCATGATCATAGTAACGTTGGCTTTGCGATTACACACTGTAATGATACAGTGCTCTCTTTTTACACTGAAGAATACAGGAAGCACCTTTGACAGCAAATTTTGCTGTATATTGACCTAACTGTAAAGCTTATTTTTATGACAAAATATGACATTTTATCAGACTGAATTAAATTTAAAGACTGAATTAAATGTGGAACATTTATTATATGCAAAGGATGAACGAAGGTAGATAAGAAGAGTAGCTGTCTAAGGATTGTTTAAGTAAATTGCAAAATTTTCCACTTGTCATTTAGAAGTTGTGGGTTTTCGTAACAGTTAACATGCAAAGCTTGCTCCTTATCCAGCCTTTTTTTTGAAATTCAACAGGGCACAAAAGTCTCTCAGCTTGACAGTATTGTGTTTTTGAGTGGAAGGAAAACCATGTCTGGACGAACACTAATAGGGGATCAGTTCTTGGAACAAGCATACAGGTACTTGGTTCTCCTTATTTCAGATTTTTTTCTGTCCTGAACAACACTGCCATTACATTTTTGAAGGTGTAGGTATGTACAACATCCCGTGAAAAGAGTCTTAAAGAGAGTTTTCATAAGCACATTCACTAGTGTCATTAATAGATGTGTATATACTGTTTTGTGGAGCGAATTCAAACATGAGCAAATGGTATAATCACTGAGTCTTTGAATCAAGTTCAACCGTTACCGTAAAAAGATTAAAACTAGATAAACCTGTTTCAATTAAAGATATTGTTATTTTTCTTTGTCTTAGAAAATCTAAGTGGCGGAGTGCTGGTACCTTTGATTTGTTCAGATGGAGAGAACAGAGTCTCTGGATACAAGTTTTGGACACATGTATCAGAACGGGTCTCTCCAGGATATAGCAGGTGTGATGACCTGTTAAAATGGGAGACTAGCCTGCTGAACCACAGCTACGTCTGCCATAATTACTGTACACTCTGCTTACTAATAGTTATTTTATAGAATTATATCTTTCATCATATAGAGGCCTCATATAAAGTGGCTTACTCCCACTGCAGCTGTGTGTATTTGCCATGCATAATTAAAACACAAAAGACCAGAAAAAAGGGAAAATAACACTGAGCAGTACTTCATGCCCTCTGTGCAGCAACTGTCCAATATTTCTACTTGGAATTGCTCTCTTTGACCTAGTCCATGTGTGCTATAAATATGTATTAGGGTTGAACAGAACAGATCTATATGGAATATAATATCATATCTAGCTATGGGGTATTTATAACCATTGTATAAACATAGTAATAATTAACAAGACGTTGGCGATTAGTAGATAATTGATGATAGCTTTATTGTACAAAGATACATACTGGTTAGATGTTACCTCAGCAAGTAGCTAGTTGGTAGTGACAGGTGAAGTCCCAGCTGGCTGTATGTATGCCTAGTAACCATCAACTGTACCACACCTAGCGGTAGGTTGTGGCACACTTATGTTATAGGCAACTACAGTGTAGTGGGCAATAACGGATGACATAATGTAGTATAATGTACAGTATAGTAATAAGGTAAAAGTGTCTGTGCATGTGGTGGTGTACTCTATCTCTCTGGCCAAATACATCTCAGATCAATGTCAGTCTAATTGATATTGCACTGCAAAACTATAGTAAATTGATTCATGAACAATGGAGCTAGGATTGAACTAATAGTTTGTACATCCTTGTGAGAACAGACAATGTTTTGTTGGTTTTTTTTTTTGGACTTGCTCATTGCATTATTGAACTGCTATGTTCATTTAAATAATGCAATAGAGCATTGTTGAGATCAATCAGAGGTTCATACAGACCTAGCAGCTGGGGTTGAGGCCAAAACAAACATATTTTAGCCTAATCTATAGTTCCTGTTATAGGAATGTAATATATAATAATTAGACTTGAACGAATGCCTTTCAGGGGATGATATAGGCATGACGCGAAGCGGAGTGCCTATATAAGCCCTGAAAGGCATGAGTTCAAGTCTAATCATTACATATTACATATATAACATGGTTTCCACCATTAATCCTAAGTATTTACCTTTAAAATTGATAGAATCCATTGTTTTCTGTTGCGAGTCGATGAGACGGCCCTCCGCCATCTTGGTCTGAGCAGACAGCTAGTTCAATCACTATACACCAGGCTGTGCCACTTTCACGGGTGTTAAGTTACTCACAGTGGTAACATACAGAAAGGGTAATAGTAGCATTGCTTTATAGGGGTTCGCTATGGTTCCTCTTCTATTAAGTTAATGCCCGTGGCTAGTTGATAGCCTATACACCAGATGGCCCGAGAGGTCATGTTGACAAACGCAATGACGAAGATGCACGGCCAGTCTCTCGCTTCAAAAGTTTACTATTTTTTTATATTAAATACAGCCTTAACATCAAGGAATCTTGTCAACAGGGAGGTAGAATAAGGTTTCAACTATGTTGTGTCCAAAGCATGTTGTCACATTTCGTACAGAAGCTTCGAAAATGGAGGATTTACTTTTGTGTCAACTCGTTGTCAAGGTATGTCTGGTCTGCTGTCAATTTTGGGTTCTTATATCCCGAGATATCAGAACTCATATTATTCATTTTAGGAACTGAAATCAGTGCCTAAACTCGATAACCATGTTATATTACACCACACTGCCGAGGTTCTGTAATTTGTTTGTGACAATAAATTAACCCCCTACCTAGGAATAATCCATAAGAAATAGAAAAGACAAATCAAAGGTGTCTTTTCAGGACAGCTGGGTGAGATAGGGTGTATCCAACATTGTGATCATAGAAATTGACAGCTGAGTAAGATCATGAACAAATTTTGCTGTATATTGACCTAACTGTAAAGCTTATTTTTATGACAAAATAGAAAGAATCATCATCGGTGGTGCATGGTGCCCTTCTTATTGAAATATTATATGCTCAACCCCTTCCCTTGGCAATGTGCACCTGGCTCATCATTTAAGTCATGGTGAATATGATCTTATGAGGTCTACTGTCTAACCCCCCGCCCCTCAAGTTGAACAGATGTTTTGAAGGTTCTCTTTTTGAAATACACAAACCAACTGAATAACATTTTGCATGATAGATTTACAGTAGAGGTGGGGATGAATATCTAATATTCATATTATCAGTGCTTGTCCTTGATCGGTTGCAAGAAGCCATAAAACACCTGTATCTTGTCCACCTTGACTGGAGGATGATAACACTGTCATCTACCATTCTCATCTCAGACGTCTTCTCTGCAGCTCTTTGGTAAACTATGTTGAGCCATTTCTATGTTCTGATGGTGTTGCCAATGGCGAGGGTCATTAATATGTGATAACCCTCATATGTATACAAGCTACACCTTCTCAACAAATCTTGGAAATCTTTACTTTATGACACAAGAATGTCTAGATACAATGTGCTGTAGGTGAAGAGGTGACAACAAAGTCCAATTCAATCCATTGGAATGTCATTTACATCTCACATGCAGAGATTCAGCATGATTTTTCATATGAATCATTTTTGAGAAAAAAACAATCTGATCATTTGGAATGGGATAGAAACTTATATATTGCCATGTTGCAAATTAACAGGTGCTTCTTGGAACAAGGAAAATCCATGCTATTGGCACTTGATGGCCCCACCTATTTGCATACATTCTGTCTGTTCTGAGAGCCAATTGTAATAATTGGCCAATTTTGATACGAAATATATATATACATGTATGCATGTAGCTACAGCCATGTTTTTATTTGTTTAGGACAATCCTTAGTACATCCTCGGATAAACTATAATAAAATTCCTCAAAATATCTACTTAAATTTCTAGAGGCTTGCTAAAAACAATTTTAATATTACTCCGCAAAAAAAACCCAAAGGTTATATTAGTCTTCCTTCCAGGATACTTTGTTTTGACACATAAAAAGAGACATTATGATAACATCTGTCTTTTCTGTATGATGTTCCGCAACTTTGAAATCAGACCATAGGGCTCTGTTTGATCAACCCTTGAAAACTGACACTCCCTCCATTCCTGACTGCTGCTAAGCTAATGATAGTAGTACCAATTGTCTTCTCTACGTGCGGCCACTGACTGACATTTGCCCCTATTTGCTTATACCCCATTTGTCCTCAGCCATGCAGCGTGACAAGGCAAACACTACGATGATTTCAGAGATATCACTGACAGGAAAACACCCCTGCTGGATGATCAGCTGCTATCATTGAGCACTCACTACTGGCCGTTCCAGGTATCATTTGACAAGGCCCTGAAGGCTTCTTTGTATTAATGCACTTAGCCAAAGGAAACTCAATTACTGCCTCTGTGTGTCGTTTCATATTTATGCCTATTGTATAAAAATGCATGCAACACCTTGAACATTACCACAATATTATTGAGGTCTCAATAAAGGCCTTCCCTAGCTGAGGAAATACATTCATATAGAATTTTTTCCTGAAAGGCGGGGATAAATCAGAATCCAATAAAACCAAAAAAAAATAAAAGTTAAAATTAAAAGAGATGCTCTGAGCAGACCAGCTGGTTCCCCATCACACTGTGTTATAACATTTTCCTCATAAAATCAGGTTTTGACTACCAGTAGACTTACTGGACATGTCAGAACACATCTTTAGACGACCCTTGCTGGAGTCTAACGACATTCCTCAGTGGTAGGCAACAACTAAGAATGGCTTAATCAAATACTATTAGTTGGGATCAGACCTTGCTTAATAGCAAAGAAAACATCTAGAAAACACAAAATTGTTGTTTTTTTTTTCTGGTTGGATCAGACCTTGAAGTTTAACTTCTTTTTTTACCCACTTTATCAGCTTCCCCAGCTTTTACCAGCTGGATACTGACATGGTAACCTCATTTGCCCATATATGGAGAATGATGCTTAGGATAGATGCTATGGCCTATTAGGGTAGATGCTATGGCCTGCTATGGCGGTAAGGGCATGTTCACAGGGCTGTCTGCTCCATATGCCACCAGCCAGTCCTTATAGTAATATAGATATTAGTTTCGTAATACAGAGTTGTGGCTTACAGCTGGAATCCAATGCAGAACAATATAATTATGACCATTTCCAAACTTTCAAAGCAATTTGATTATTATTAGAATGGACTCACGTCATCAAATGATACTTGACAGTATGATAGAAAGAATAGACAGCTACAATAAATATTATGTGACATAGTGCAATTACACAATGATGTAGCCTGGTTACCCACTGTTACCTGGCAGTACGTATTGTCCAGACTGAAGCCCCATTCCATACGTGCTACTGGTAACAGGTATGCACACAGTTTGTTAAAGGAAACAAACACCTTATTTTCATGATGACTTCCTTTAGTAGGGTTTTTACTGAATAAAGGAAATATGGCATATCTAACATCACCTCTGCTAGCATGAGGGCATAAGGCAGGCTTGTCCGATGTACTGTATGAAGTCACAATTGGTCAAAATGCACCAGATCAGGTGTGCTTAGAGGCTGTTGCAAATTTTCTTTATAGATGAGCAGTGCTGTGCAGTTAATACAATGATGCATTTGACCAATTGTGATGTCATACAATGCACCAGACAAGCCTGCTTCCTGCCCCTATACTATATGATGTTAAGATTTCCTTTATTCAGTAAAAGGCCTTGGTCCACCTGTATCTTCTGCATCCCTACATCTAAGCTACCTATGCATGACACTCTTTGCTGTTGGTGTGGGTGAATATCATTCCTACCTAACCACATGATGGCACAGCACTTTAACACCTTACTGCTTAGACAATACACCTACATGCTACACTATAGACCTGTGAGTGTTCTGTACCTGCATTATAACATATTAATAAAGTGGAAAGTAGAACACTAGTAAGGTTACAATGCCCCTCACCTATGGAAGCCGTGAAGGGCCACACCAAAAAAAATGCACTTCAAAATCAGCACGATGAAGTTTTAAAAAAATATTGCTGTCAACATGATATATTCCCCCGTCAACTGTCCAGTTAGAAAGAAAAATCTGCTGTCAACTTTCAAAGCAACTAAATGATGAAATAATGGCTGCATTAGAGGGAAGAATCCTCTTTCTGGACTGGAAATATCTATATTTCTATAAATATATATATATATATATATATATATATATATATATATATATATATATATGTGTGTGTGTGTGTGTGTGTGTAGAGGCAAGGAGAAAGGGTGCTCCATGCTAGAAGTCAACTTTAAAATTCAGATCACTAGCTTTACAGTGATATATTGCATGAGAAGATACTCCTGTTAGTTTTGGAGGAATGGCTTGCTTAATATGGGTAGGTATGACCATATCTTGAATGTCAATAAGCCATAAGTCCCATTGGTCATGAGATACATCTGTAATTAGCATAATTTATGCTAATTAGCTAAATAAGCATGAATTTTCATTCTTTTGCCCATAACTTTCGATGTAGAAATGGTATTTTCATTCTGTTTACACCATAGTGGACCTTGTGAAATGTTCCTTCAAATGGGATCATCGATTTTCTTATTTAGAATGAAAATAATGTTTCCATGGCAACAGAAATCAACAAAAATACCTATTTTGGTCCAAAAACATTCTTTTTAATGCCAAATATGGACCCTTTCCCCAAAAAATAGAATGTTTTAAAAAAAATCATTGGATTGTCCATAAAAAAGTAGCCTTTATCAGTTTTAGGCATATTTTTCCTATTCTAGCCCATAGTAGAGCCCCCTGGTGGCTAAAACAGGTACTATATCCCGCAGGAACTAGTACCTATGTATATTTGTATATATATATATATATATATATATATATATATATATATATATGGTTTAGTCTTGGCCACAATGATGAGGTGATCGCACTAGAGGGGTGGTCGCAACATGAAAGGTGAAAACTGCCCCTACATGGTGTTCAGAATATTTTCTGATGAACTTTTCATAAACTGATTTGTTCATCTATATATAGAAAGGTAGATGCTGATCCGAAATTTAAAAGATAGAGCAAAGTGAAGCTCAATCTTACAACCCCCTGTTAATGTGTGCTAAGATTCAAATGAAGTACATCCTGGTCTTTTGATTGACACCTTACTCCTATATTACTCTGTGTATTTGGCAATGATAGAAGATCTGATATATGACTCCTCTCAAGCACCCAAAGCAGCATAGGAGGTCCATGGTCGTTTTGGGTATCCCATCTACAAATGTTTTCTCCTTCCCTCTGGCATAAGACTAGGAAGGGAGTGGCAAGTGGGCAGAGTTTAGTATCAGATAAGCCTAACCCTGTGGATAGAGGATGTAGATTCAGTGTTGTAAACCTGTTGATCAGTTTTGATCAACCAGCAATAGCTGCTCACTTAGAAGTCTGTTACCACAATTCCCTTGTATAAGCCGCACCCTCATATAAGCAGCCCCCTGAGTTTGTGGAAAATATTAAAATTTATTAATAGATCTTCAAAATTCAAAAAGCTAACGGAGCCTAGGGGCCAAAGGACCCTCCTGTAATGCTGTCCGAGGCTATGTCTCACCACTGTGGTGCAATTCTGAGTGTGAAGGCTTCTGACCAGCCATAAAGTTGCAAGATAAAGGTGAATTCCAGGGATTGACTGAACAAATATTCCTACATGTTTCAAACAAAAAATGAATCCTAAGTACCCTCTATGAGGCTGCAATTCGCTATTATCTGTCCAGAAATGAAGGTTTCTGACCAGAGGTTTCTGACAGGCTGTCATTAAATCCCATCCTCCTGGTTAACCATAGCATGTTATTAAAATTTTTCAGCAAATTGATATTAAGTGATAGTAAGTTCCATCTATTTCTATCAAGAAGGAGAGTTAAATAATAAAACTAGTGCAGTGGTAAGCAGATTTAACTTTAGCCAGTCAGCAACCATCATTTATGTAGAAAATAGCCTATGGCATGGCTACCACCAATATTTAACTAATTTCATTCAGAGATATAGGTGTTAAATACTATTACTTACAACTTGTTTGCTAAAACCTTTTCATGTCATATTGTAGCTTATAGGAAAAATGGGATTTCTTGACAGCCTGTCAGAAACCTCCAGTCAGAAATCTTCATTGGGAAAATATTGGGTATATGTTATATCTGACCCCTACCCTCCTGGGTTAGGTTCCTGCACAAACTGCTGTTTATGCAAGGGAATTTATGATAGTTGTAGAAGGAATTCTGAAGAATCAAAATTTGACCTAAGAGTGTGTCATATATAACTTTTACTAACATCCTGGATGCATTATGTATAGGGTCAGCTGACAAGTGCCACTGAACATCCCCAACCATTGTTATACATAACTGGGTCCCTGGGTCTTGACTCTGTCTAATGCAGCCACCCCTCTAATGTAGCTGAGGGTATCTGGATTACAGGGAGTAGTACACCTTTGGGTGCTTTAGACATATTTTGAGGTGTGGAATTCAAATTGGCTGGTTGTAGAATTGTGGGCATGTCTGAAGATATTCCAAAATGAGTTAAAGTTGTCAATGGTCATGCATTATTGCAAGATCTCGCCCTTTAGTAAAAACCTTGCTCAAAACCTTTCCCCGAGCCTGTCAAACTATTATTCCTGCCCACCCTTAATGGATTCAGATGAAAGTAAAGATTTATTCAAGGTATTTCTTTTTATTTTCTTTTGTCTTTAATGTAGCAAAAACTCTAATAGGGAGGATTGCCTTGTTGAACCTAACACTAGATGGTGTTGTCATCAGGGGTTTGGCCTCTCTTTGGCTGGATGTCATCAAAGAGCAGTAGACCTTTGCACACCCAATGACCTGGCTGTCAACTTGGGCCTGTTGAAGGCCTGTCCTATATATAGGGTACTAGTGGGAGGTACCAAGGACAATCTGGAAAGGTGCAATCACATCCCAAATGCCTGTATCCTCTAGATGACCTCATGATCAGGGGTCAGGGAATATGTCTGGGTCAAGAATCAAGTATAGCTGGCAATGCTCTACCTGTCACCAACATGGGAGGGAGGGAGGGAGGGAGGGAGGGGGGCAAAATATGCTTCATACCAATTCTCCTGGGCCCAAGGAAACATTCATTTGCCTGGAGGCAGTAAATAGTCCCAATCAAACTGCTGCCGAAGCAGCATTTTAAAATGCTAATAACAATCATCTTTAGCCAAAGGGTAACAAACAGTCTGTTTTGTATCATGTTAGAGGAAGCGTTTTCTTTTGACCTACCATCACTTTTCACATATATTATCCTCAAGACTGTGGTCTTTGTCCACTTCAGAGTGGTATCAGCATTCTTTTGGCATGCTTTTAGATAGTGGCCTGGTCAGTACTCAAATGATATGGGGAGGGGAGGGGAAGCATGAGACAAGGTTGTGCTAGTTATAGACTGGCCCAGAAATGTTTTGGAATGAGGGGCAGGGGGCATCATGTAAGATCTCACTAGCACTCATACCACAAATTTAGGCCACTGCTAATTTATTTCAGCAACAGTTAACCAATGCATGTACCCTGGTATAGAGCTTGTCAAACTCACATATTATACAGGAGGTAATAGGATTTCCTCACATACAATAATTTTAAACAGTAATTTCCATTATAACCAAGTGCTTGGGACAAGCAAATGAATTTTGATTGTACAAACAAAGCAATATACAGGTTAAAAAAATTACTTTTGAGAAGGCGGGGTAGAAGCCCTGTTACAGACGCTGACTCCTCTGTGATGCACATCGGCATACAGCTGAATAGGTGAGGGGGGAGTAGGAGAAGCCATGTCACAGGCACTGACTCCTGTTTGATGTTCACTTCCATACAGCTGCATAGGTGATGTGGGGGAGGAGGTTGGAATAGGTGGTGCAATGCCACAAGGGGTGGGTAGGAGAAACCACATCACAGCCACAGAGGGGTGGATGGCAAGAGGAGAGGTATCAGCTGCCCTATGATGCCCTATGAGGTGGAGAAGCTCTGTAACAGGCACTGACTCCCATTTGATATCAACCACCTTGACAACTTCAGAAGTTTAGGGGAAGGGGGAATAGCACTGTAACAAGCATTGACTCCCTTCTCATGTCTACCATTATGGATACTTATTGGTTCTGTACACTTTAATTATCATAAGAAATGTGCTTTTTATATCCAAATTCTGTTCCAAAAATGTCTTTTTGAAGGGATTAATTACTATAGAAATGTATGGTAATGATATGGTAGCAAGTACACAAGGCACAGCTTATACAGGAGCATAAGTTGGGGTGCACATTATACAAGAAAATAACAGTTTAGTATAGTATTAGAATGACCAAAACTACACTTCAACAGTTCAGGTGCACCTTACAGGATGGGCCTAAGTTTGGAGTGCACCCTCTATGCAAGGTGTGCCTTATATGCTGGGTAGGAGAGTACTATAATGTGCTTTTTTCTATAAGTTCAAGTTTTTATGACTTTGACCTTGTTCAAGGTCATCTGTATTTAGAGTCCTTATAGTCCCTACTTATTTTTGTGTCAAAAATTAAACACATAGCACAATTATCTTCTATACCAGATCGAAAATAAGTATATAATCAGGCTCATAGATGAAATTCTTAAATAAACAATACTTCATGGTAACCATGGCAACAGTAATCAAATATCACTGCCAATCAATTGTTAAACATGATACTAATGTGTTCTAAGTGTATAGGTCCTAAAATAGCCTAAATATCAATTTTTTTGCATATTGGCAGTAGTTGAAATCTATTCATATGTCCTAATTTGGTTATTTTCTCCTGATTCAACTTCAAGTTTGGTGACCTTGACCTTGCTCAAGGTCAGCCATATTCAAGAAGCTTATAGGAGTTACTTAGATACACATCTGTGCCAAAAGTCCTAAAATGAACCAAATATCCAATTTCTGCACTATGGCAATAGTTGAAATGTAGTCAGATGCTCTAATTTGGTCATTTTTTCCCTATTCAGGGTCAAGCTTGGTCATCTGCATTCAGTATCAGTATAGTTCCTGCTTAGATACACCTCTCTGCCAAAAATTGTACAAGTAGCATAAATAACTTGTATACTAGAACTAAAATAACTACAAAATCTGGCTCATTAGTGAAATTACTTGAAAATTATCATTGTTTGGTTACCATGGCAACCGTTATCAAGACTTGCTTCAAGTTGACTGTGTAACAAGGCTCTGATGTGTTTTATGCATTTAAGCCCTAAAATGAACTGAGTTGTCACTTTCTGTATTTCTGTATCATATGCCCATTTTTGGTGACTTTTACAAGGTCAAGGTCAAATATGGTGACCTTGACCTTGATCAAGGTCATATTGCTTTAATCCATTTAAAGGGGCCCCAAATATGTGTTTCCTGTCCAAATTTGATAATTGTATCTTTAGCAGTTCAGAAATTATGAAGGAAAATGTGATTTTCCACAGAAGTCCTTAAATTTTCATTGAAAATCCAAGATGGCCACCAAAAGAACAGTGATGGGACAATTTTTTGCATTGGGAACACCAAAAATTGAAAAGTACAGATATTTAGGCTTTCAAAAAAGTTAGTGAAAAAAAAACGTTCCTACTAGACTATAGAAGAAACAGTGTATGGCAAGGAGGACAGGTTCTTGGTGGTTGATGAGAATTTTATTGATTGTCACATGACAAACATGATTTTTTCATGACGCCACTTACATTTCATAAGCATGAAATAAAGTGTGATCTTTTGCATATATTATAAAGTGTAGTGTCATATTACCATACACTACTTATATACGTCTCCTCAATAGAAGCCATGGATAAAATCATTGATCTAATCCCTCTTCAGCATTTTACTCTAATATTCATAAGTGAACAAACTATCTCTAATCTTGTTCCATGTCATGAAATTCATCATTATTATTTTTTGCATTTTCATTTATGCTATGTACTTAGAATGTCTTCATAGTACGGAGCCCCTAATAGGACATACCAAGATTTTTTTTTTTCCCCCATAAAAATATTCTTGCGGATACTGAACAATTCTTGCGGGTACTGAACAATTCCTGTGGGTACTGAACAATTCTTGTGGGTACTGAACAATTCCTGCGGGTACTGAACAATTCTTGCGGGTACTGAACAATTCTTGTGGGTACCCAGGTAGCAAACATGGTGTGGCCCAAGTCTGGGCCAGAGCGGGCTCCTGATGTGGGCCACACTGGGTTAACACAGTGGGCGCCCGATGGGTTTTGTCCTCAGCAAAGGGTCTGGGCCACACTGGGCTAACCGATTCGGGCACAGATCTGTTTGAAATTGGGCTCACCGATTTGGGCTCAAAGTGAGTTTAACATGAGTTTTTGGTGTGGCCTAAAGTGGGCTGACCGATTTGATGAAAAATTAGTGGTGACATGTTAAAATTTCGTTTTGAGAAATTTATCCAAAATCTTTTCTTTTTTAAAAAAATCAATAAGCAACAAATCCTTGAGCTAATCTACCCCCCCCCCCATCACCAAAGCAGTAAATGCAATATCTACCCAAGTGGAAAGGCAGAGCAGTACCATTTATTTGAATCAAACTCATTCAGCCAACACAAGGCACTTTGATTCATTAAAGTGACATTCTGGCCTCAATCTTTCCCCACTAATTCCCTATGTAGGAGTAGAGAAGAGAGCCTTCAAGTTCATAATGACTGTACCTCTGCATATCTGCTCTTGTTCCAAGTTCAGTGCAATAGAAATGGTGTTGCCATTTCACTACTACTCAGATGACCTTGATTTGCACTTTTGACTAGAAACATCTAAGTATTTCCAGACTATGAGAAAGTCTGCACATTATTACTTCATATCTGATTTAGTAGTCTATTCCAGTTGTCATATGTCTAAAAGAAATAAGTTTGGTATGGGTAGTAGAATTCTGCCAGGAGTGCTGTGAAACCACTTTGTAGTGAGTCTGCCATGGACTGGCCTACAGGGGCAGGGGATATTGTTGGGTTTCTCAATTGCCTCTATATAAAGTCCTCTTATACCTGGCCAGGTGTGGGACCTGTTTGCCCCCACACCACAAATACACCTTGCAAGCCTACTAGTACAAAGAAAGACATGAAGCTGTTCTTTCCAGGACTAGTCAGTGTTGCCTTTTACATGAAATATCTGGATCCCTACTATGAACCTACCTGTGTATTAATGGTATAGGGAAAGTGTCCTACAGCAGTGGTGGAGGGAAGGGAGGGGGGAGGGCAGGGCAGGGTGAGAGGAGGGCAGGGCAGGGTGAGAAGAGGGCAGGGCAGAGTGAGATGAGGGCAGGGCAGGGCAGGGTGAGAGCAGGGCAGGGCATGTGAGCAAAGGAGATGCCAGGGCAGTGCAGGGTGAGAGTAGGACAGGGCAGGGTGAGAGGGCAGGGCAGGGTGAGAGCAGGGCAGGGTAAGAGCAGGGCAGGGCAGGGTGAGAGCAGGGCAGGGCAGGGCATGTGAGCGAAGGAGATGTCAGGGCGGTGCAGGGTGAGAGTAGGGCATGGCAGGGTGAGAGCTGGGCAGGGCAGGGCAAGAGCAGGGCAGGGCAAGGCAGGGTGAGGGCTGGGAGTGAGAGTGAGTGAGTAATAGATGTTTAACGCCATTTCGACAGCTAAGGTCATATTCATGGCGAGATCCTCATTACACAAATTCACAGAGGAATGTGTCAGTGCCTGCACATATGTGCACCACACACATCCTGAGGGGATAGGAAAGAGGAGAAATAGACCCTTTTAAGTGGGCTAGGGAGGCCCAGGGAGGGCAGGGTGACAGAAGGGCAGGGCAGAGCGGGGTGAGAGGGGGAAAGGGCAGGGCAGGTTGAGTGGAATGCGGAGGAGATAGAAGGGGTAGGGGATGGATAGGGGAGGGACGAACAAAAAAGAGAGAGGGAGGGGAAACACTCATCACAGAGTTTATAACAGTTCAGAAGATGAGGCTGCCCTGTCCAAACCCACTCTCACCCCAGACTGGGAAGACTTTATGCAGCTAAGTACCCATCTTGGGATGCACATTTTGAGACCTGGGCCCAATGTGGTTGCCCAATGTGGTTGCCCATTTTAAAGCTGACCAGTGCCCAAATCGGGCGGCCCAATGTGGCCCAGACCGTATGCTGAGGATAAAACCCGTTGGGAGCCCAACGGGCTCAAGTGGGTTTGCCCGATTTGGGCTGCCCTGTGTGGCCCTGACTGGAAACCCAGCATCTGCCGAACCTAAAACCCATGTACTGAATACTGCCCGCTTTGAACCACCTTATCCCGGGTAAAACCAATTTGGCCCCGAGCGGGCTTGCTACATGGGTACTGAACAATTCTTGCGGGTACTGAACAATTCCTGCGGGTACTGAACAATTCTTGCGGGTACTGATTTTTGCAGGTAAAGAACTATTCTTAGGGGTACATACGGGGTCCTGGATAGGACTTGCAAAAATATCTTTTACCCATAGAAATCATTCCTATGGATACAGGAACAATTCTTGCGGTGCAAGAACAATTCTGGCTGGCACAAGAAAGATTTTATTGGAGGAAAAAAGACTTTTTGGTAGGTGAATGCATAATTCTAGGACCCACAAGGATAATTCTAGCACCTACAAGAATTCTTGTGCACCCACAAGAATTCTTTGCGTACCTGCAAAAATGTTCCTGTACCTGCAGGAATCTTCCAGTAATATAGGAATATTTTTTTTTTGTATTGTTCAGTATCCGGAAGAATTCTTCAGTACCCGGAAGAATTCTTCAGTACCCGGAAGAATTCTTCAGTACCCGCAATAATTCTTCAGTACCCACAAGAATTCTTCAGTATCCACAAGGATAATTCTAACACCTACAAGAATTCTTGTGCACCCACAAGAATTCTTTGCGTACCTGCAAAAATGTTCCTGTACCTGCAGGAATCTTCCAGTACCCGCAGGAATATTTTTTTTTGGTATTGTTCAGTATCCGGAAGAATTCTTCAGTACCCGGAAGAATTCTTCAGTACCCGCAAGAATTCTTCAGTACCCACAAGAATTCTTCAGTATCCACAAGAATTCTTCAGTGCCCGCAAGAATTCTTCAGTATCCGCAAGAATTCTTCAGTATCAGCAAGAACTCGTCAGTATCCGCAAGAATTCTTCAGTACCCGCAAGAATTCTTCAGTACCCACAAGAATTCTTCAGTATCCACAAGAATTCTTCAATGCCCGCAAGAATTCTTCAGTATCCGCAAGAATTCTTCAGTATCAGCAAGAACTCGTCAGTATCCGCAAGAATTCTTCAGTACCCGCAAGAATTCTTCAGTATCCGCAAGAATTCCTCAGTACCCGCAAGAATATTTTTCAGGGGAAAAATTATTTGTGGTATGTCCTTTTAGGGGCTCCGTATCTCTGTGACTGGCAACATGTCTTCAAAAGAATGTCAATGTTCTGGTAAACACTTCTAACAAATAAAATTAGTTTCAATAAATCAAATATCAGAACAAAGGGGGAATACTGGTTACACAAAGGGGGAATACTGGTCATCCTAGGTATTTTAGTTGCAACAAATCAGTTGAACTTTACAATCAGGCTACAATATGAGAGTTTCGCTTGCAAGGTTAACTTTTTTTCATGCATTCCATTCTTCATTTCTGTCTACTATTTCACAACTATATATCATTCATTTCTATGAAGACAAGGGGTTTAACTGATCTTGTGTTGAACATTCCAATAGAACAGCTTCTTTCAGGCACTGTACAATGGGTTTTTACAGGTCATTGTTGTCAAAAGTATGTGACCCCAAATTGGTTTGCAGAGAGGATTACAAATTAGTTATACAAAAGTGAGAGACATTCAAAGGGCATGATTCCCTGTTTTCCTCAGGAATGATGATTCCAAAGTCACAGATTGTCAGGCCTTTTTAATGAGTGCATAGTATTATTATTCCCACCCCCATTCTTATACAATTTACCATTTACCAATTATACCCTGTACTCCATCTTCTGACCTATGGTGACAAAAGTGACATGGTATAAAAGTCCAATCAGAAATCAGCAAGACAAAATATGCCAGCCATGCTTCAGTTAACTAAAATATAGAAAATATAGTGTTAAAAAACAGATGATCAAAGAAACTAGATAATAACATCTAGCAGGATTCATGGAGCCAGACCTTTAGGTCACACATGAGCAGCCCTGAAACTAACAAGACAGGATGAACCCAGGAGTTGTGTTTCCTGATGGTGGACCCACTAGTAGTGGATATAAATAGGCTCATCACAATGTCACATTAGAAAGGTTACTGGCATCGATAATCCAGGCACATGTCCAGCCTTTCCGGTGCTGCCAAAGTTAGGATTTATTTCATTAGTAACTGTCCAGACAGGACATATCTAACGAGTCCACATCATATCTCTAGGGGCATGCCTCAGTAAACTACAAGGTATTAACAAGGGCTCTCCACATGCAAGCGGTGGAATAGAACAGGTGAACTCTGTTACATCCCAAATAGACCAGGCATTCTGCTATCGACTACTGCTGCTATTCCTGTCTACACTATGCTTCATTCTAGTCTTTATCTGTAGCATTACCACCGGCATTACTACCTTATTCCTTCCTTATTCCAATCGAAATTTTATAAATATCCAATCTGGCCTCTCTGCACATCTTGATATCTCATTATCTACACACCATAACCAATGAAGGACGTCTAAGATCCATTTCAGTCACAGTATTGACAATCAACCCATTATCTGTGTATCACTTGAATTGTAAAGGTAAAGTATCATGTATCTAGACCTGCTTAAGTAAGACTCCATCCACCCTAATGGGTGCTACATATCATATCAACACTTAAGGAGGATGGAAGTAGAACTCTGTTTACTTGTGTTTCCCAAAAAAAGTAGAAGCAACGTCTGTGAGTGATGTATCCCACCATATCGTTTATCCCTAATCCAACACTTGTTGATTAGGGATAAACGTTCTGCAATATTGCTGGATATCATAACCTTCTACAGGACTTTTCTAATGGGAATCAATGCAGTCACCATCTTACAGTTTTGACAGTTCCCTGTTATCTAGCTCAACAAGGTCCTTCTGATGTTCATGTATACATTTTAGTTATCTTAGATCTCATTCAAACGTTATGATATACTTTGGAGCACATGAATGATTAGAATAGCATGTGCTAGCACCAACTCTGAACCCAACCAAACATGACCATCATATAATTCTTTTATCATAGAATCTACTTCCTATTTTCTTTCCCTCAAGATGCAACTGACCAAATGTGAAAATGGATAACTTATGAAAGATCAGAAATGATGCTAAAGCATGGAACATTAACTCCTTAATTAGAATTCACTGAACATTGTCAAGCTTTCAGATCTTCTCACATATTAATTAATGACTTCTTCTAAATCCCATCTTATATTCGTTGGTCATCCTATTTTGTGATACTTTCCTCTGAACAATCATCATAAAAGCTCAAAGAGTTCCTTAAAGTAAGTACCGAGATTTAAACTAGCATACATCCACGATTGGATAGATGACAATGGAGTCTATCTTCCTGAAGAAAATATGTGGCTCAGCAAGGGAAAATGGGTCTGACTGCAGGATTTTTAGTGCTGTTTTTTGGCCACCAGGGGGTTCTATGGGGCTAACTAAAAATTCATTGATTAGATAGGTATAATGGGCCAGATTTCCTGTGGACGTACAAATCTCAATGAGAAGGCCCCAAATATGAAAGTCAGAAAAGGAATTAATCGCTTTATTACATTGAAAGAACAATGTCTTGGCTCCTTCGAACCACCAATTATATACTGTTATCCCTACCAGTTCCACTTTTATAGCTGTGTGATAACAATTTGTCACTTTTTGTGTCCATCCGACAGATTTAATCAGTGATATGATTTTGTTACTAATATATACACCACAGAAACTTCTAATTTTGTTTACCAGCTCTTACAGTATACAAGTGTAGTAAGCTCATGAATAAACATCACTGTTCAATATTTGTTTGAAATATAGGCTGATGAAATTCAGCCATTTTGTGAAAAAATGAAAATTCTTGTCAAAAATGCTATTTTCCCTCTAGTTCTCTAGAAAATGCTTAGATACTCATGGAAATCAATCTACATTAAGTTCAGCATGCCTAATCTAAGAAATAATGATCATCATAACCTAATGGACCACCAACTCGGCACAGCATTAGCTTAAAATGACCCTAAAATTCAGACTTTTTCTGTCGGATGAACACTTTTTTTCATATTACAGTGTATAAAGCATCACTTATGGGGAGACTTATAGTACAAATGTTATTTAATAGTGTTCAAGGGATGACTGTGCTTGATCTAAAACATAAAGGATGCATCCAAATGCATTACTTTGAGATTAAGAAATTTGTCCTTCCGACAGCAAAAGTGCAAAAATGTCCATCCGACAGAAAAATGGGTATATGGATGCACTCATTGGTATAAGAGGAAGACTTAAGGCTACAGCAAAAAAATCTTTGACGCAGCTTAACCACCCTAGTGGCCCTCAATTCTGAGCAGAGTAAGGATAATGTTTTAACTGTCTTAGTTTAGAATATGGGAGGGTTTTAGTTTTACTGTCGGATGGACATTTGAGTGTCATTTTACACTGAATGTTACACGAACAAATACTTATGCTCTACAATACCCAAAAACCTTCGGAATCATTAACACAACAGATATATCAATGAGAAAAAGCTATATCTGAGGTTCTTTTTCAACTTTGGAAGCCAAATAATCTAAATTTTATGGATGGATATGCAAGAGAGTACATGCATTTAAAACGTTATGGTTTTCCCTTCCAATCGGGAACAAAAAACAGGATATTGGTTCATAAGTTTTTATTCTGTAGGTGCATAAGCATACAAAAGTGTGAAAAATGCCAATTGTACGTGCTCGGAAAATCTAGCCCGTTTACACATGGTGGTACCACCCTAAATATGCGCTGCGACCCGAAAAAATCCACTATCGCTGACACTTGACAAAATATTTCAAATACTTAAAATTTCCTCAGAACTAAGCCAAATATACCAGATTGTAGCTTTTGAAATGGCAAAAATCATACACTAGGTCTGTCATAACAAAGTGCAATCAGATTTTTCGCAAATCGCCATGGAAACCACCGATGTGATTTTGTGGTCTGCCACCTGAGTCACTACACATCTATCATAGGTCCCTTTGGTCCGCAGTAAATGATCTAAATTATTTTCATTCTTTTCCAAGCTTTTTTTAAAAATATTCTCCAAGCCTCCAGGATAATTTTAATGCCAATATATACACAGACAACCTGTTTAGAACCCATTTTATAGCCCTAGAAGTGAAAATTTGACTGTATTTAGTGCAGGACTTTTACAATTCTACCCGGAAGTGACCTGATTTAGGGTGGTACCACCATATTGTAGAGTAATAATTGGGAACAGTCAATGTTGGTCTCAGTTAAGTTAGCCTATTACACCTTTCTAACTACTCATCAATTATATTATCAGGTCAAGTAGGTGTGAAGGGCTCAGCAGTGAAACAAAGTGATTTATAGTGTTGTAGCAATCCACTCCATAGTCCACCAGTATACTAAACACAAAGTCTGATTTACTACAAAATAAAGGGACTTAACCTGTTTCAAAGACAAAGGGGCAAGGTAGTATGATATACATAGACTGGGACAAGTTTCAGGAGCATATGTTTACTACTTAAGGAGTAAAGTCTACTCAATCATCTTGCATGAGTAAAATGGTAGGCAAAGTATATAGAATATAACTCTGGCTGGGGCCACCTACCCCAGCCACAGTTTCTCATGGCTAAGTGAAAACAGAATGAAAATCCATTCTTCAAAACTTGTCAAAGAATTGACTAATGTCACACATCATAGATATTTTCTTTAGAGGTCCCTTTTCCATTGGTTTATATTACTATTAAAGTGAATATGTGCGCTAGCAGATGACCCATTTTTCAATTTCCCACCCTTATCCATTTATATTGATCCTAGTGAGGGAGAAGACAGGGACAAGAGAGCCACTTGGAACTGCACAAATATGCCGGCCTATTTATTAACCAACTTATCAAAACAAAAGAAAGAAAGAAAAAGAAAAAATACAGAGCTGAACCAAACTGAACTGTCTCTGAACCGGTGGGGTGACTGAATGACTGCTGTGGGCCTGCCTGTGCAGGTGAGTGGAGAGTGAGGTGACAGGTAGAACTAGGTCACCCTGGTTGGACACAGGTGGGTGGCCTACAGGACCAATACCAGTGATCCTATTCCAGGGTTCCAATAATCTATGGTGGCTGTGTCTGCCTGTCTCTATATATCCAGCTCAATCCATCTTTATTATGTTATAGGACAACGCCTCAGGCCCCCATTTTAAAATGGCAATTCTTATTTATTAGAGTTTGACACACAAGGGAAATCAGGTTAAGCATCAGTTTAGTGGGGGTGGGGGTGTATCACATAGAGATAAAGGACTAGTAGTTCTGTGAATTAGAGGAAGAGGGGTTCTTAGGTTCAACCCCTATCCACTGGATCAGAGAGTTCTCTCTACCTTACAATGTGTACAAAATGAGTGCACCTGCCAAATCAAATCCCTGTAGGATGTAGTTGTGTTGGCTATGGGTCAACACAGGGGACTGACCTGTTGACCCCTATACCCCGGCAAAGGTAAATTTTATGATCAAAAATCATAGTAAGTTGGCTTTTGCTATTTTTGCACTTCTGCTGGCCCTTATCCTTAGGATTTTGATGTTTTTCATAATTTTTTGGGCTTATATTATCAGACTTGATGAGTTCTTTGTGTTACACATAGGTTTATGTGGTGGGAAATCGATATTTCAGCTTACAGCACCTCAAAACAGGCCAAATTTGACCCAAACTAGGGGGGGGGATAAAAAAAATACACAAAAGTGAAAATTTTCAGGATATACTACCAAATATGTGAAGGATTTGGTTCCAAAACGCAATAAATCCAATCCAGATTTTCAACATATACCCATTTTTGTATTGCACACCCGAAAAAATATATTTTTCAAAAAAATAGTTTATGTATAACATTCAAGTACCTCTAATCTGAGGGCTTTTAAAATATTGGCTTTTTTTTCAAAATAGTGTTTATTGAGTTTTAGAACCAAACTCTTCATGTGTCGTTTCATTTATATAACATATGTGGATCAACACAGGAAAAGATACACCTGTGCACTCCCTCGCAGGTGTACCTTTTACTGTGTTGATCCACATATATTTTGTGGTTATACATTGTATCAGGAACAAAAAACCTTCTCCTGGACATATTTCTTCTATATGCTGGGAGCATTTAAAGTTTGGTGAAGGTCTGTGTGTTCCCGAATCATTTAGCCTAAAATAACACCCCTAAAATATATCAGTAGGGCATATGGGTTCAATATTGTATTTAGAAAATAGAGGGAGGTAAGGTAAATATCTGTTGAAGAAAAAAATTAGAATTCCTTGGTAAACTTCATTCTGAGGATGCTATTAATGGCTTCCATGGAATATACCCTGTTTTTCTCATCTGACCAAAAAATCAATGATTTTGCCCCTCTTGTGTAAAGTTGATCTACTTAACTGTTCTAAAAATGTCAGTAATTTTCCCCTGGCACACAACTAAGTATCCAATGTGTTGAGTATTTGATTATTGCACACCCTGTGCAACAGCAGAGCTGGGAAGTGGATTTTTGTCTTCCCGAATCAGTGTCTTCCCGAATCATTTTTGAGTAACATATCATGGTTAGGAATTGATTTTCTACATAAATGCCCATCATATTATTGTGAAATTCACAGATCTAGACTAGTTTGACCTGTAGATTACGGAAATAAAGGTTTATTGATGTCAGATGTGTGCTTATTATCATGAAATGCACATACTTTTAATAAACATTTGTCGCGATTCTGTTCACTTTTCTTTTCTGAAAAAGAAAACAAAAGCAGAGCTGGGAAGTGGATTTTTGTCTTCCCGAATCAGTGTCTTCCCGAATCATTTTTGAGAAATATGCCATGTACAGGACATGATTTTCTATGTAAATAATCATTGTTTTATCATAAAATTTTCAAATCTAGATTATTTTGATCTGTAGATTACAGAAATCAAGGTTTATTGATGTCAGATGTGTAGTTATCATCACGAAATGCATGTACTTTTTACTGAATGTTTATCACAACTCTGTTCACTTTTCTTGTCTGAAAAAAAAAATCAATGATTTTTGCCCCTCCTGTGTTAAGTTGATATGTTTAACTGTTCTAAATATGTCAGTAATTTTCCCCTGACACACACCTAAGTATCGAATGTGTAGAATATTTGCTTATTCCATACCCTATGCAATAGCAGAGCTGGGAAGTGGATTTTTGTCTTCCCAAATCAGTGTCTTCCCAAATCATTTTTGAGAAACATGCGATGTTCGATTGAAATTCTTAGGTTTCCACAGGTTTTCCCCCTATTACAGCTATGTACCACTTGAAAGCACATGTCTTGGGAATTATTTTCCTCATAACTAATAGTTTCCACCCGACTCTGCCCTCCTTTTATGAAGAACAGCAGGAATTTACTTACAATCCAATATCAGCCCTGGAGGATGATGACCCATTGGCAAAGCAAGATCACAGAAATAGAGCTAAAACTCTATGAACCCAGCTCTATGAACCCAACCTTTATATCCAGGAGTATAAGAATAGTGTCATAACTGTTGATTAATAATATATTGCTACTCATATAGGAGGCCTTAAGGCTAAATAGCCCCATGAATGATTTGGGAAGACACCCTTTCAAGGGTATATAGTTTTGGGGTGTTGTCATAGCAACGGTTTTCATACATAACTCATAATATTTTGTGAGGAGTTACCCCACCACCCGTACACTATCCATAACAAATATCTTTGAGGCACTCATAGGTTTGATTTCAGACCCCCTCCAGGGCCCCCCAGGGGCAAAAGCTCTGTTTCTATGACTTTTGACCAAAATTAATGTGCATAGCCTCCAATGGTATCCATTATACTGAGGTCTTTGACCATTCAATACTGGGTACCCTTTTCACCCTTAACAAACGTAGAACATTCAATAAGTCAGTCACTTCTATGGTCTTGGTCATGAATATCACCCATAATGCATCATTTGTGTATGTCCAACACATTATACACTAATCACTTTGAATATGAAGTTATGAAAAATACCAAAGAACCAGGTTGTCCTTCCCTGCTGACTATGCTTGTTACGGTTCACTTATAATGTATTTTCCACATGGATCTGTAGGGACAGTAATTCCCCGTACTTGGTGGAGATACCGAGTGGTCCCGCCTCGCGAGGGGGATCTCTAGAGAGCTCGGTACCAGGTAATCACTGCCCCCTAGTGTGTGTATCATACCGATCCAGGTGTAGTTGGAAGGTAGAGAATGTCAGGCCAGGGGAAGTAGCTCAGGGGTAGAGCTTCCGCTTCGAAGTTGGAGGGTCCCGGGTTCGAGTCCCGGTTTCTTCATGACATTTTCCGCTGACCACTACATTGGTGGAGAAACCGAGCATCCTAACGCAATCACGGATTGAAGGTACGGGAACCCCGTATCTTAACGCAATCATGGATTGAGGACTCGGGAACTGGGCCGATATGATACAGATGACGCTTCGACCAATCCGGTACTTGTACCAGTACACCCACTGGGAAGTCAGGAGTGCCCCAACACTGCTTGATAAAGCCTCAACTCTCAGGTAACTGGATTGAGGGGGAATGCCGGGTGCTAGTGGATGGTGGTTGAAGCTGATGGGGAGGAGTGTAGGGGCAGTAATTCCCCGTACTTGGTGGAGATACCGAGTGGTCCCGCCTCGCGAGGGGGATCTCTAGAGAGCTCGGTACCAGGTAATCACTGCCCCCTAGTGTGTGTATCATACCGATCCAGGTGTAGTTGGAAGGTAGAGAATGTCAGGCCAGGGGAAGTAGCTCAGGGGTAGAGCTTCCGCTTCGAAGTTGGAGGGTCCCGGGTTCGAGTCCCGGTTTCTCCATGACATTTTCCGCTGATCTTTAAATCCCAAACATATTGCTGATTACAAGACAGGTATGGGAATATTCAGTGAAGATAGTTAAATTGGTATCCCATATAAACATTTAAACATGACTAACATCTGATGATGTAGACCTTAGTCCTCCAGGTTATAAAAAAGGAACAGGAAGAAAAAAAAAATACTCAACTCCTTGAGTAAATTCTATGAAGTCTATATTTTACTGGTGTTCCACATTTTTAAAGACAGGAGGGACTCATGTCTAATTAACACTTGAAATATGACATTCCTCACCCCCTGGCTGCTACTTTGCTAATAGCACTGGCACCAGCTGCTCTCTATGTATATGTGGTCACTGACTGACATTTCCACTGAACACCCTGATACATGGTCTCAGAGATATTACTTATGTGTGAACAACCTTTGCTGCATGAGTTGATATATTCTGCAATGCCATACTATGGCTGGTCTGGTGATAGTACTGATATGCAAACAGCTGCGTGAATTGATCTGGTCTTAGGGATCTGTGCATGTGTTCTTTCTGCTTTATAGGGTGATAAGATGGACTTTTACTAAGAGTGAAAAGAAAAGGTCTTAGAAATAATGACTACACTTTATGGAGTTTGTATTATATAAGAGAGATGCCTTTAGTAAATTCACAGAGGAAAGTTGGGTACTTTCAAATGCAGTGACTTTTACTGTATCACCAAAGCTTTGCGGCTGTAGATACATGTGTACAGTAAGAGATCCTGTATAATTACTCTGCATACAGCTATGCCCTAGGCCAGCCAGTCAACCTGGCACAGAATTGGAATGTGAAGTACATAATTATAGGTACCCTACAAAGTTTTTGCCAAAATAACCTTACCTGCAGTTTCTCTCACCTGAGGGCAGCGGTGTGAGGGCTCTAAGCCTCAAAAAGTCCCTATCCCTCATAATTTTGTGGGATAGGGGGCATTTGAGACTTAGGGTCCACCTAAAGTCCCTAGCCTACAAAAGGTACCTATCCTACAAAATTTGAGATATAGGGACTATATGTAAATGGCCCCTATCTCACAAATATTTGTGGGTTAGGGACATGTCAGGCCCCTATGTTTCAAAAATTCAGTATCTCCCAAAACCCCTATCTCTCAAAACGATTTTAACCCTCAAGATTTTGAGATATCAAAGTTAGGGTGGTTTGCAGACATTAAGTCCTATCGTTTCTCTTTGGACAGGTATTTCAAAGCTGGTTATCCCGACAGCTAGACAGGTATTTATATATATGCTGCTTGCCCGACACAGCAATGACCGCATCTATGGATGACCGAATCTATGCGATGAATGACAGAATCTATGAGGAGGGGTGAGGGGGAAAACCACTACTGGGGCTTCATTCTTCTACTCTTCTCAAAGGATAGCAAGTGTTCTTTTATTTGCCTGGTCCCATAGGCAGGGCCAGACAAACCACAGCCTTTGATCACTCAGACATGGTTCACTGTGGTGGACTCCCATGGCAAAAGACAATCATGTAGGTCTGGGCCCGCACATATGGACACTAACTACATGCTCACCCCAAGCCACAAGAAACCCCATGTTTGTTGCCTTTTATGAATATGTTGTGCCCACTGGTAGAATGGAAGGAGAATTCCTCCTTCGTGGACTCCCAGTGAAGTTATTCTGCTCCTCCATGCCCTGACATGAAGGCCCCCACTCCACAGGGGGCATTGTAGTTGGAGAGTGCAGCTTATATGCAGATGGGACTTATGCACAAATTCTACAGTATTACAAATTTTAAATCCAATTTTTACAATTACCTATACATCATGCCTCTACATTAGCCCTCTACAAAATGGACACCGACAATTATCCATACTTCTACCTTACAGGTGTGCTGTCTGTTGGTATGGGGTTGCAAGTTAGGGGTGCATGCCCACTCCCCCCAGCCAAATAAATTTTAAAAAAAGGATAAAAAAGAAGAAGAAAAAAACTAACCATTTACCCATATTCATGTCATGCCCCCCTGGGACTTTGATATGACGACTCAAAATACTAACTTTGGAGCAGCAACAACAATAATTGTTGGTATCCCTGCTATATATATGGCCTACAGGATCCTTAAAGATGTAAGACACTTCTCTTTCACATTTATCAGGTCTGAGCAACTACCTTAATTACACCCCGGTGGGAAATCACACCCCGTTGCCATTTTACACACCACTCTCACAAGGTGGTGATGTGTTTTTCCACGTCAGTGCAAAAAAACGCTGCCAGTTCAAGAAAAGGCACCAGTAGGAAAATCTGCTATGCTGCACTGTCTTATATTGTCAAGTGTGTATTGTGACATGGCTTTTATCATCAATGACTGAGTAGATCACTTTGGTTTTTTTGTGAGTAGCTTACTGGGATGTTGCTTTAATCATTGGTACACTTAGCAAAAGGCATAAAGGATTAGCAAATTAGATACAAAATGGGTTGTGATGAATTTGTGACATAATTCAGAGGGAAAATCGAATTTTCTCTGTTACAAACTAATTCTAAGGGTAAAACTTGAAAAAGTACAACAGAGAATATTTGTTTCAAGAATTACCATGATTCGTATCTATTAGAATATAAATTTGATTGGTCAAAATCATCTTTGAAATGGGGTTTTTGGCAGTCATGCAAAATCACACACTACCCCAAAATCACAGGCTGGTGTGACGTGTGAGTTGGTGCCATACTGGTTTTCCACACCAGTAGGTCATTTCAGCTTTGCTGGAACCTGTATAAATAGGCTTTTATTAGGAGTTGAGACTCATTTTAAGTACCTACATGTAGGCACAGATGAACTAATTGTTGTTATTTCAAAATATTATCGACTTTATGAAGGCTTGAATCACTTTTGGTCACAAATCATAGAAAGTGTGCATATGGGGCCTTACATGTCATTTGCCCAGACATGTGCCCAGAAAAAGAATTCTTATAGGTATGCTTCTTTTACAATAGCAAGGACACATCTGACATAAATGATAATGTGATTTTCTAAATCTACAGGTCAAAATAGTCTGGACCTGAGATTTTCATAGAGGTAAGAAGATTGTTTCTGTAGGAAATTAAGCCCTCAACATGGCTTGTAACTCAAATGTGATTCTCCCAGACACAATTTCGCCCAGACAATTTTGGTCATTTTGGGCACATTTTATCCCCCTGGAGCCCAAAATATGCATATGGGACCTTCAAAACCATATGTCACATGAAGATCTCATCCAGCCTGACACTTTGAGCCATAGAAATAGAGGCGGAAACTAAAATTCGAAGAGTAGGGGCTGGAACACCACCAAATTCGTCATATGCAAACCTTCTATGATTTTCAACCTTTTGCTTATCAGGCAAACAAAAAACAAACTTACATATAACAGTTGTTTCTCCTGTTCTGCTAGAAAAGACATCTTTATGACTCACCCAAATGTAACCTAACCCCTGACTTTAGGGTTAGATTCCAGTACCTTCTGTGGTCTACCCCCATCAACCTTTCCACACTTTCTTGGTCATGGAGGGAGGGGGTTTCTCTCATGGTCACAGATATGGCTGGGTGATATCTGGCCTTTAGAGAAATGTGAGCAGACAAGGAGAAAGGGGACCCCGTCCTCCCTTTCATGGGCTACCATTTTGCGTTGCCTGCTCAGAAGTAGCCCTGATCAGAGTACTGGTGAGCATCTAAAGCACTCTTGAATACTTACATGTATGATGATACTGTAGGTATGTGTACTTCAGGTCGGCATATAACTCCCTGTATGAATGTCATACAGGGAGTTTAGACCTGAGGGAATGACATGGAGAGGTTGTAAAAGTACTAGCAGGGACCAGGGAATGACATGGGGAGGTCATACAGGGGCTTGGAGAGACCAAGGATGACATGGGAAGGCTATATAGGTATTGAGATAGACCAGGGAATGACATGGGGAGGCCATAATTATATGGGCTGAGAGAGACCAGGGAATGACATGGGGAGGTCATATAGGGGCTGAGAGAGACCAGGGAATAATATGGGGAGGTCGTACAGGGGCTGAGAGAGACCAGGGAATGACATGGGGAAGTCATACAGGACCTGAAAGAGACTAGGGATGACATGGTAGGGCCATACAGTCGCTGAGACAGACCATGGAATGACATGGGGAGGTCATACAGGTACTAGCAGGGACCAGGGAATGACATGTCCAGAGAAGTCATACAGGTGCTCAGAGAGGCGAGGAAATGACATGTCCAGAGAGGTTATACAGGTGCTTAGAGAGGGGAGGGAATGACATGGAGAGGTGATACAGGGACATGTAGAGACCAGGGAATGACATGGGGAGGTCATACAGGGACTGGCAGGGACCAGGGAATCACATGGGGAGGTTGTACAGGGGCTGACAGGGGTCAGGGAATGACATCAAACAATGTCACTACTAACCATTAAAATTTTTAAATTACTTTGGAGAACCCTTATTCCGCTGTACTCAGTGGGATAAGGGGTATCCCACTGAGTATGATCATAAGAAATCTGACCATAATGTATATCAAAGTAGTTTTTATCAAAACTACAAAATCTGTGTTTGATGCAAATGGTATAAACGAGGACAGTAAGGACCTTAGTGATAGGGTAATGGTTGAACCATATTACATCAAGAACTTTGTGGACATTTCTTTTTAATTCTTGTTTTACTGCCTTGATAATGAATATATATATATATATATATATATATATATATATATATATATATATATATATATATATATATATATGAAACTATATACACTTGTGTATAATTAGCCGCGGACGGTGAGGGACTACTTGCAGAGCATGGTGATATCTATGATGTCATCTGTCATCGAATGATGTAATGGTAAACAGTCTCCAGTATAGAAGGGGGAACTTTGTATGACCCTAGTATAAACTTGTTGACGTAGTTAATCAAGGTGTATTCCAAGAAATTAATTCTTTGGATAATATGGAAGAGGTTATTTATTACATTAATCCAAATGATATGTTTGTTACATGTAATGACCCAGTACAGGGTGAAGATGAACCAATTTTTTCTGTAGACGTTGAAGGTTTACCCAGCATCAGGGTGTATGACAATTGTATAAAAGGTGTATGTTTGTGTGTTCATTATATTTGTGGGGAGAGAGCTCAGATTTTGCCATGTAGAGTGGCTTCTTTGATCTAACAAAAAGGTCTCCTTAATAATAGTGATATTGAGACTGATTTCCTATGGCATGGTTTCGTCCAAGGCTTCAAGATTGTAGACCCAGACTGTAAAACTACTTATCACTGTAAGAATTGTAAATCAATTCTTGAAGGAAATTTTACAATGAATTTTGTGGTATATTGTTGGATAAATTGGAGGCAGGTCTGGTCTCAAAATCTGAAAGTAAACCTCAGTGTATTCATTCTCTTGGTGGGGTAGAGAAATCCAATGGCATGTTGAGACCTATAACAGATTGTAGTATGCCTGAAAAAAATCTCCATTAATAACTTCATGGATACTACCAGTTCAACCTTTTCTTATAATAATATTAGCAGTGTGGTTGATTTAAAATCAGCCTACAGAACTATAAATGTCTATGGTCCCCACACAACTATGCAGGGTTTCAGATGGGATTTGGTCATGGGGATGAATACAATGTGAGTAATAGACTAACCTTTGGTCTCAAATGTGCTCCGTATATATTTAATAGAATTTCTGACTTCATTGTAGAGGCGGCCAAGTTCTACGGTGTAAAAAAGATTGTTAATTATTTAGACGACTTTATAGTCATTGCTGACTTGTATGAGGAGTGTCTCAGTCAAAGAAATTTGTTGGTTGAGTGTATGCAATAAATGGGCTTTGTGATTTTAGAGAAAAAAGTAACTGAACCAGCTCAAGAGTGTAAATTTTTAGGAATTATTATAAACTTGAGGGATTTAGAATTATCTTTAACTAAGGATAAAGTAGAAAAAATGAAGGAAATCTTATTAGAAGTACGTTTCAAAAAAGAAGAGAATTGGTGGACTTATGCCATTCTGCTCTCAGGTGGTTAAAGGTGGCAGAACCTTTAGTAGAAGGATTTTTGATTTATGTGCCCGAGCTAAGCCGAGGGGTTGCATTAGAGTCTCTGATTGTACTAGACAGGACATGCATTGGTGGTTGGATTTTAGTAATACGTTTAACTGAAAAAGTTTAATCCTTAATGACGTAGTAGAGAGTCCAATGTATTCGGATTCTCCTATTAAGGGCTTTGGAGCCTGGATGGGCAATGATTTTCTGTAAGGTGACTGGACATTGTTTGATAAATTTAATCTGGGTGTAGACCATTTTACTGTCCCTCCAATACTTGATAACCTGAGAAATCACCACAGGAATATCAATGTGGATCAATTGTACCCTGTTATGATGGGTTTAAAACATTGGATTTCTAGTTATAAAAATAAAAGAATCCATTGTATAACGGATAATATGCAAGTTCTAGCCATGATCAACACGGGTAGATCTAAAAACAAACTTTGCATGGAATGGTTAAGAGAGATTTTTTGGTTGTGTTTCATCACCAATGTAGAACTTTATGCTACTTATATTAGGTCCGAGGATAATATTCTGGCTGATCAGTTGTCAAGACTTGCTTATAAAGGTATGTCTAAAAAATGTATCGCCACTCTACATGATTATGATATGTTCTGTTTTGGTTCCAGAGTGGAAGAGGTTGCAAAGAAGAAAAAGGTATCTTTTGGACAAGGTTGTGTCAGAGAATACTAGGAGAACTAGGAAACAGTATCTTAAAAGGTATAAAAATTTTGTAAAGAATTTAGTTTAAAACCTTTTCTATGTCCTCCATCACAGGGTTCAATGTATGCAGTGTATCGTTCTGAGTATATGAAGCCATCATCTGTAAAAAATTACATGTCTGCAGTTTGGTACCAACAAAAATTAAAGGGTTTCGTTGATTACAGCAGTAATTTCATGTTAAAAAGACTTTGGATGGTATCGAGAGACATGATACTTATCCTACAAGAGAAGTTCATCCTTTAACTCCTCAGGAAATGCTAAAATTAAGGTCGAATTTAGACCTATCTAACAGAGCAGATATGAAATTTTGGTTGGCTATATTAACATGTTTTAGAGGTGTACTCAGGGTAGGCCACGTGGTAAAATCCCCTCATACGTTGAGGGTAGGTGATGTTTTGTTTAATGGTGAATACGTTAGCCTGCATGTAAAAACTTCTAAAACTGACCAACTTGGTAGGGGATCGTTTAAGGTATTCTTGGTTAGGAATGACAGTTCCTTGCTGTCTCATATAGAGGTTTGCAGTATTTGTGTAAAAACAGGGATAAAAATGATTACCTGTTTTAGTCTAAGGGTAGTGGTATGGAGTACCAATATGTCAATTCTAAATTGAAACTTTTAGTCTTACAGTCTGATATCGAAGGTTCCATTTCTACTCATTCACTTAGACATGGAGGTGCTACAATGTTAAACATGCTGGCCTCAGTGTAGAGGTTATCAAGAAGAAAGTCAATTGGAAATCCAATGCTGTATATGGTTATTTACATGATTATAAAGATGAATTATTGGAGTTAGATAGAGTTTGCCAATCTCATTTGCAATGCTGATTGGTATGTGTTTACATGTGTTTGGCGTGTTTAGGTGTGTGTTTGTCATATATGGTGCTGATAGCCCCAAGGTCAGTAACCCACCAAACTCATGTGTTTCTGTGATGAGATCATTCATTATTATATATTCATCATTACTTTTTTCATATACCGTATCACCTATAATATTATATTAATGTCCGCATATTACCGGTATATTCTTCCCTGGAAGCGAGATAACTTATGGAACTATATACACTCGTGTATATATATATATAATTAGCCACGGACAGTTAGGGACTACTTGCAGAGCGTAGTGATATCTTTAATATCATCGAATGACGTCATGGTAAACAGTCCTCCAGTATATAAGGGGGAACCTTGAATCAACCGTCAGTTGGCTAATTTCACCTGTACAGGTAACACCACACCAGGTGTTTCCTTGATTTTTAATTTTTACTATTGTTATTTATTGTTCAAATTTACTGACTTATACCTTTGTCAACTAATTATTATGGTTGTCTTATTAATAAAGGGATGTATGGTGCTTATAGCCCCAAGGTCAGTAACCCATCAAACTCATGTGTTTCTGTGATGAGATCATTCATTATTATATATTCATCATTACATTTTTCATATACCGTATCACCTATAATATTATATTAATGTCCGCATATTACCAGTTTATTCTTCCCTGGAAGCGAGATAACTTATGGAACTATATACACATGTTCTGTTTTGGTTCCAGAGTGGAAGAGGTTGCAAAGAAGAAAAAGGTATCTTTTGGACAAGGTTGTGTCAGAGAATACTAGGAGAACTAGGAAACAGGATCTTAAAAGGTATAAAAATTTTGTAAAAAATTAAGTTTAAAACCTTTTCTATGTCCTCCATCATAGGGTTCAATGTATGCAGTGTATCGTTCTGAGTATATGAAGCCATCATCTGTAAAAAATTACATGTCTGCAGTTTGGTACCAACAGAAATTAAAGGGTTTCATTGATTACAGCAGTAATTTCATGTTAAAAAGACTTTGGATGGTATCGAGAGACATGATACTTATCCTACAAGAGAAGTTCATCCTTTAACTCCTCAGGAAATGCTAAAATTAAGGTCGAATTTAGACCTATCTAACAGAGCAGATATGAAATTTTGGTTGGCTATATTAATATGTTTTAGAGGTGTACTCAGGGTAGGCCACGTGGTAAAATACCCTCATACGTTGAGGGTAGGTGATGTTTTGTTTAATGGTGAATATGTTAGCCTGCATGTAAAAACTTTTAAAACTGACCAACTTGGTAGGGGATCGTTTAAGGTATTCTTGGTTAGGAATGACAGTTCCTTGCTGTCTCATATAGAGGTTTGCAGTATTTGTGTAAAAACAGGGATAAAAATGATTACCTGTTTTAGTCTAAGGGTAGTGGTATGGAGAACCAATATGTCAATTCTAAATTGAAACTTTTAGTCTTACAGTCTGATATCGAAGGTTCCATTTCTACTCATTCACTTAGACATGGAGGTGCTACAATGTTAAACATGCTGGCATCAGTGTAGAGGTTATCAAGAAGAAAGTCAATTGGAAATCCAATGCTGTATATGGTTATTTACATGATTATAAAGATGAATTATTGGAGTTAGATAGAGTTTGCCAATCTCATTTGCAATGCTGATTGGTATGTGTTTACATGTGTTTGGCGTGTTTAGGTGTGTGTTTGTCATATATGGTGCTGATAGCCCCAAGGTCAGTAACCCACCAAACTCATGTGTTTCTGTGATGAGATCATTCATTATTATATATTCATCATTACTTTTTTCATATACCGTATCACCTATAATATTATATTAATGTCCGCATATTACCGGTATATTCTTCCCTGGAAGCGAGATAACTTATGGAACTATATACACTCGTGTATATATATATATATAATTAGCCACGGACAGTTAGGGACTACTTGCAGAGCGTAGTGATATCTTTAATATCATCGAATGATGTCATGGTAAACAGTCCTCCAGTATATAAGGGGGAACCTTGAATCAACCGTCAGTTGGCTAATTTCACCTGTACAGGTAACACCACACCAGGTGTTTCCTTGATTTTTAATTTTTACTATTGTTATTTATTGTTCAAATTTACTGACTTATACCTTTGTCAACTAATTATTATGGTTGTCTTATTAATAAAGGGATGTATGGTGCTTATAGCCCCAAGGTCAGTAACCCATCAAACTCATGTGTTTCTGTGATGAGATCATTCATTATTATATATTCATCATTACATTTTTCATATACCGTATCACCTATAATATTATATTAATGTCCGCATATTACCAGTTTATTCTTCCCTGGAAGCGAGATAACTTATGGAACTATATACACATGTTCTGTTTTGGTTCCAGAGTGGAAGAGGTTGCAAAGAAGAAAAAGGTATCTTTTGGACAAGGTTGTGTCAGAGAATACTAGGAGAACTAGGAAACAGGATCTTAAAAGGTATAAAAATTTTGTAAAAAATTAAGTTTAAAACCTTTTCTATGTCCTCCATCATAGGGTTCAATGTATGCAGTGTATCGTTCTGAGCATATGAAGCCATCATCTGTAAAAAATTACATGTCTGCAGTTTGGTACCAACAGAAATTAAAGGGTTTCATTGATTACAGCAGTAATTTCATGTTAAAAAGACTTTGGATGGTATCGAGAGACATGATACTTATCCTACAAGAGAAGTTCATCCTTTAACTCCTCAGGAAATGCTAAAATTAAGGTCGAATTTAGACCTATCTAACAGAGCAGATATGAAATTTTGGTTGGCTATATTAATATGTTTTAGAGGTGTACTCAGGGTAGGCCACGTGGTAAAATACCCTCATACGTTGAGGGTAGGTGATGTTTTGTTTAATGGTGAATACGTTAGCCTGCATGTAAAAACTTTTAAAACTGACCAACTTGGTAGGGGATCGTTTAAGGTATTCTTGGTTAGGAATGACAGTTCCTTGCTGTATCATATAGAGGTTTGCAGTCTTTGTGTAAAAACAGGGATAAAAATGATTACCTGTTTTAGTCTAAGGGTAGTGGTATGGAGAACCAATATGTCAATTCTAAATTGAAACTTTTAGTCTTACAGTCTGATATCGAAGGTTCCATTTCTACTCATTCACTTAGACATGGAGGTGCTACAATGTTAAACATGCTGGCCTCAGTGTAGAGGTTATCAAGAAGAAAGTCAATTGGAAATCCAATGCTGTATATGGTTATTTACATGATTATAAAGATGAATTATTGGAGTTAGATAGAGTTTGCCAATCTCATTTGCAATGCTGATTGGTATGTGTTTACATGTGTTTGGCGTGTTTAGGTGTGTGTTTGTCATATATGGTGCTGATAGCCCCAAGGTCAGTAACCCACCAAACTCATGTGTTTCTGTGATGAGATCATTCATTATTATATATTCATCATTACTTTTTTCATATACCGTATCACCTATAATATTATATTAATGTCCGCATATTACCGGTATATTCTTCCCTGGAAGCGAGATAACTTATGGAACTATATACACTCATGTATATATATATATATAATTAGCCACGGACAGTTAGGGACTACTTGCAGAGCGTAGTGATATCTTTAATATCATCGAATGACGTCATGGTAAACAGTCCTCCAGTATATAAGGGGGAACCTTGAACCAACCGTCAGTTGGCTAATTTCACCTGTACAGGTAACACCACACCAGGTGTTTCCTTGATTTTTAATTTTTACTATTGTTATTTATTGTTCAAATTTACTGACTTATACCTTTGTCAACTAATTATTATGGTTGTCTTATTATTAAAGGGATGTATGGTGCTTATAGCCCCAAGGTCAGTAACCCATCAAACTCATGTGTTTCTGTGATGAGATCATTCATTATTATATATTCATCATTACATTTTTCATATACCGTATCACCTATAATATTATATTAATGTCCGCATATTACCAGTTTATTCTTCCCTGGAAGCGAGATAACTATATATATATATATATATATATATATATATATATATATATATATAAATATATATATATATACTGTCTGCATATTTTTATATTTTTTAGGGTATGGTTTAGGTCACATATTCTTTTTTTAACATAGAAATTATCAACCCTGTATGGTTTTACTTTGCTTTCATCTTGAGAATCATGAAATATTTGCAGTAAAGTCCTGCATTGATTACTCACTTAAACACCATGACCTCAAGTATTTAACAAGCTGCCTGACAGTGTTGACTATATGGCTAACAAATCGTAGTACTTGTTTCATTCATTTGAAATATTTCCTATCATTTATGAATGTCAAATCATTATCTCCATTAATAATCTTACCATACTAAGTCTGCATGACCCTGGTGGTATTCTGATATAAGGCCAAATGAGGAAAAGGTTTGTTTCCAGTCACTCAACCAACCTGAAAGAATCAGATATACCCATACATTTCTATAAGAACTCAAATAAACATTAAAAGAAAGAAAAAAACGGGCCATTTCAAATTTGTTTGTGACTAAGGAGCCTTGCATAGACCTTATGTATTAAATGATTTTGTGATATAGGGACCATTTAGCAGATAGAGACTTTACTTAGGCCCTATGTCTCAAAACTGATGATTTTGAGGGATATGGACTTTTTAAGAGTTAGGGGCCTCACAAGCAGTATACCATTTGTTCAGTATGATTGTGTCTTCTTACAGTGCACACATCAATCCAATATGGTCCCCAGCACTTTATTAATGGATTGCAATATGATAATGACCCAACAGGTTCAATCTAGCATTGTGCACACCATTTTAGGGATAATGTATACAAGGTTATCTGAGAAGAAACTGAGAACAGCTAATATTATGCATAGATGACACCATAGCTGTGTCAATATCTGAAATACAAATTTCTGGTCTCTGAGGTTGACGCTAACATAGGCCTTCCTGCCTTTAGGTTATCTCAGTGCTAAAACTGTATGATTATGAAATGGTTTCGGTGAGATGATTTTCTACTTCTCTCACCCTTAATAATGGCACTTCACTGGTGTGGCACACCAAAGGTCGAAGGAGAATTATTAATATTATCCTTATCTCATAATAGCCCATAGGTTCGATTGATGTCTCCAAGTATTCGATCCTCAATGTGACAGTTAAATATTCATATTTTACCAGGGATATATCTAGTGAAATAAATACCAGACAAGTGATTTAAAGTTCAACAATGTCAGTATGATTTATTCACTACCTAAGGTCTAACAGTGGTCAGAATAAATAGATAAATATCTTCAAGTATTAATTCTCTACTGTGCAGGGTTATATCACATATCCGGCAACATCCCCATGTCACATCGCAGCAGCGGGAACATTGGCGCCAAAGAAATATTCATCCATAGATATAGGCCTATCACTTTATTTACATGTCAACTTAGAACAACAATATTATTTACACTACTATAACAAGTAGTCAAAGTCAATCCCTCACTTCAGAGGGTTCGGTGGACACCAAGTGCTGCACACCAAGTTGGTGATAAAGTTCATCGAGTTCATGTCTGGTCACCTCGGTGGGTAGCAGCTTCACTGAGAAACCCACCGAGAAGCCACCGAGTTGGTCACCGGAAGGCAAAAGTTGGAGAAAACAGAATGATTTCTTAGAAAACTGCCATATAACAGGCTAACATAACATGGGGGAACTATGACTGACCCAGAGACATAATTTTGGTAAAGTAGTTAAGTGTGGGAATCTAGATTTGAAGAGGAAATGGCCAAAATATTTGGGGATGACTCCCACTCTAGGCTACTATCAAAAAGTCACCGGAAGGCAAAAGTTGGAGAAAACAGAATGATTTCTTAGAAAACTGCCATATAACAGGCTAACATAACATGGGGGAACTATGACTGACCCAGAGACATAATTTTGGTAAAGTAGTTAAGTGTGGGAATGTAGATTTGAAGAGGAAATGGCCAAAATATTTGGGGATGACTCCCACTCTAGGCTACTATCAAAAAGTCACACGAAACGTGACATTGCATCACCATGGCAACTCTCCATTGTGACATCACACTCCCACAATGCAACATCCAAGATGGAGGACAACAGTTAACATGGTCCTGAGTTTCACTTCTTCTCTCAGCCTTTCTGGCAAATTCTGGATTTAAAAAGTGTCGTTCCCTTATTCTGAGGTAAGGTACAATAGAACTAAGTCACCAACTAGTGACAGGTGGGATTTGGGGCAGCTTGGGGCTAGCACTAAGCAGTAGAGAGCAAAATCATAATCTCTGCGACCAAATCATGATCCCCATGACCTTGGCTGTCTCAACTGGAATTGGGCATGCATTGTTTGTTGTATCAATGCATGCATGGAGTGCACACACAGATAATATCAAATATCACAGCAATGAGAGAGTATCTAGCAGTGTACCTATGTATACATTTGTTGTAGATTAACAGAACCTCTTACTGTAATTCTACACTCATAGTTTCTGTAAATTTACAGCAATAGTTGCTGGAACCTCAGGTGCCAGCAAAGGTTTCTGTAAATCAACAGTATATTTTATTGTTCATTTACAGCAAAACCTGCTGTCCATTCACAGAAAATATTACTGTTTGAGTACAAGACATTTTTCTGCAATTCTACACATTTTGTTAATTTACAACATATGTTTCCATTAATCTGATTGATCTTGCTGCATGATCACAGTGATTGTTACAATATGATTACTCTGGACTGTGCTGTAAAATTACAGTGACTCACCTCCTGTAGATTTACAGCAAAAGGTACTGGAACCAGAGTTGCCAGCAACAATTGCTATAAAAAAAAACCTGGCTACTGCTAACAGTGTACACCACACACCATGTTGCAATCGACCTTTTGTTTTTTAATAAAAAAAAAGGTTAATGGTTTTATGTCAGAATCTGGGGACCACCATATAGATAAGACAGTACCACTGAAAGGGGATGGCCTCCATCCTTTATTTTGTTCATATATTTAAGGATAGCGTAAGTGCAGAACTCCTCCCCTCCTAACCACCCCTACAATAGATCACTGTAGGTTCTCAGTGCAGTAGCCGGGGCTTAGCAGGAGGCACCCTAGTTGGCCTTCACGTAAACCCCAGTAGCTAACATTGCAATGGATCGCACAGCCATGTGTACCAAGTGCCTACACTGAAAGCCAAGACAAACACAAATTAACCTGGTTCTACTTTTTACCCTGCCTTCTACTAGAGTTAATGAAGCAAGATCGAAGTTCGGCATCAATCTCTACTATTAAAGTAGTTACTGAGCAAGAGGTAAAGACTCCGCTGTTTCTTGCAAGAATTAATATCTAATATTAGAACAGTTAATAGTTCTGCAGTATTTCAGGATGTTCAAGCAAACTATGTTCAAGTTGGAGTCTTTGATGATTTATCATCTTAAATCTATTCTACTACAATTTTGCTTATCTACAGGGTAGATGGTCATGACCGTAGGGGTTCCTTAAATTATTTCAGTAGTTACATGATTAAATAGATAATTGTATGTAATTCTTCATTGAGTCCAGTGACATGTCTTTCTTTTTTCTTTAAAAACAAATAAACCCATTTTCGGGCAAATAATCAGTTTACATTCATTTTGATTTAAAGTAGAAATTTTAGTACCATGGTGACAATGGCAGAAAAACAGTTCTATTTTCCTATCCTATTGATTAAAATCCACACACGCAAATATCTTCAGAATCAAGCTAATAACGTATAACTTGCATACTTGCAAGTGTGCCGTTGGTCATAGATTGGTCAAGTGCCAGTCTTAAAGGCACACTGAATCAATAAGCTACGTCCGCCGACGTTTGCACTGTGGCGGACAAAGTCGACTCAGAACTGCTTTAATTTCTACTCATATGTGTTATCATTCATATTGTACACACGTACCAAAATCCAATTTTGATGAGTTATGTACTTTGTCTCCCTGGAGGGTCATGCCAAAGATGAAAAGAGAACCAAAGAAAATAAAACGTACAAGTTTTGGTATTGCTAAAAAGAATCCACAAACTTGTTTAGGAGAAACGTGCATGTTTGTTTACAACTAAAAAAATGATAACCATGCATTCTGCTGTAACTTCTTTGTCAATAACATGAAAACGAGTTAGGGCATACATTGTTCCATCAGTACTCTCTGAAAAAAAAAACTTTAGAGGTTCTTCCTCGTTATCTTTTGGCAAGACCCTCCTGATGTGTTTGTTTATAGAAGCTACCCTGTTTGATGTGTCACTTCAACCTCTTAAATTGATGCCATCTATTCAAATTCTTATTACTTATCTTATTTGTGTATATTTGTCTGAGAGACTGCACCAAGGGATAAGTCAGTTGAGCTAGCAATGTATTGAACACTCTCAAATAGCAGCTCTATTTGGCAGACATCACATGTTCCCAGGTCATTGCTGACAAGTTAATTCTGCCACAAATTGGTTTGGGTGCAGGTTTACAGATTGGGAATAGAACAGCTTTAGATGTTAACCCTTAGGTGCCCAAGCGCGCTTAGATGTTCGGTGTTGTGCTTAAATGCATGTAGTTTGAAGGAAATTTTCAATAAGTTACTTCTACAGGTTCAAATTGCACAATTAAATCCTCTATAGAATGGCTATGACATCCCAATTCTGATACAAACATTCATTTTGCTGTATCTACAATAATACATGCACATTGAGTTAAAATTTGAAAATTAATTCCCATTTATGCACTTAATTAGAGAGCAACCCTCCAGGGAGCTATATCTTTCATAATACCAAACTGGTGGCTTATCAAATACCCCCAAGTCCCCCACTCTCATTAGATTCTACACACTTAAGGCATTCCATTAACAATAACTCAATAACTAAGATAATCCATGCCTTGTTACTAATACATTATATCCTTCCTGAATAGCACACATGACTACCTTCAGGCATTAGCTTTGAAAGTTCTGTAAGTGATCAAGCTTGAAGGGAAAATGGATATGTAGCACATGAGAGACCAAAATACTGCCAAATGACAACAAATGGAATGTTTTGCTCACTATGGTTACCAGACCTGACCACCAATGCCATGTCTTAATGAAAGTCTGGGGCAAGGGTTTTCAGATAAAGTAATGCTGAGCCAAACCATATTAAAGGATATATTAAATATTAAAATAACACAAAGTCTTATAAAGAAAAGACAGTGACAACCTTGTAAAATTAGGTAAAATCTTATATAATTCAGGGCACAAAAAGGTTAAGAGAAATGATTCCCTTTGTCCTTCATGTCTCCATGGTGGAAGGCCACAGTTTATTTAACTTGTTTGATTAGAGTAAATAGTCGGGTCGTTGATACCCAGTTACAATTTTTCCTACACCACAAACTATGTTTCAATCGATCAGTTTCTATATGATATGATGCCACAGCTATAACTTGATTCATGAATTGGTATATAGATACATGATATCCATGTTTTAGCCCATGAAAGCAAAATGAAAAGAAAATTAGAATCTGAACAGACCAAGAGGATAATACAACTAAAAGTTAACATTCATTCGGGATGGACCAGGGCTTTTAGGTCTCGAAGAATCAGACCTGGAACTAGCAAGAAGAGATTTACCCATGAATAGTGTGTCCTGACTCACTAGTAGTGGATAATTATAATGGGCATCAGGATGACATATCAGATGGTAGTTGATGGTATTGACACACCAGCCACATGACTAGTCCCTCTGCTATTGCCAAAACTGGAATATATTTCATCAATAACTGTCCAGACAGGATGTATCCAATGAGTCCATTGTGGAACTCCAGAGGCATGTCAGCTGACAGCTTGGGTATCAGCGAGCTCTCTTCATGTGCCAGTGGCGTTGTAAAACAAGTGGCCCTCTGTTACATCTCAAATAGACTGGGCTTTCTGCTAACACACACTGGTATTATTCCTGTTTATTACACGACTTCTGTGATTTTGGGTGCTTTTCCTGGATATTCCCATGCACATACCTGTTGATATTGTAAGGTGTGCGGTTATCCAACGTTATACCACGATTTGTGGGTTACACAGTGCTTTTTGGGGTCTATTCCCATCCACATATCTGTCGATATTGCACACTCTATAGGCTGTAACATCAATTTTGTAAGGCGTGCGGTTATCCAGGTAAGGCGTGCGGTTATCCAGGTAAGGCGTGCGGTTATCCTGGATAACCGCACGCCTGGATATCCTGGATAACTCTCCCATGTCACATGTCACATATTAAAACCCACGAAATTTTCCATGCCAGGGCAGGGCTCGAACCTACAGTCTCAGATCCCTAATCCAACTCCCTGTGCATTGCGCCACAGGGACTGACGACATACGCTCGGTTAGAACCAGGTCTTGCTATGATACGAAGCCGTGTGCGCTGTCGCTGTCCGCTGCCGGGCGAGGAGGTGTATTATACACAAACATAACAGCGAGACGCATTGAAATCTTTAGCCGTGTGCCGCTGCCAAGCCGTGTATTATACACAAACATAACAGCGAGACGCGTCTTTTTTCGCCGTGTGCGCTGTCGCTGTCCGCTGCCGGGCGACGAGGTGTATTATACACAAACATAACAGCGAGACGGAGGAGACGCGGTGGCCTTGCGGTTAGCGCTTTGCGCTCAGCCGTCAGAGGTACATGGATCGCGTCCCGGTCTGGGTGGTTCTTTTTTTGCCGTGTGCGCTGTCGCTGTCCGCTGGCGGGTGAGGAGGTGTATGTACCGATCGTGTACATACAATGGCTGGCATCGAGTTCCGGGGAGGGGGAATTATTTTTATTTTCATCTTGAATTTATTGGTATAATATTGATTATTTATTGGTTTTGTGGTATAAAATAAGTAGTCAATGGATAACTCATGACTTGGTTACTTGTTCAATGACAGGCACCCAGTGCTGTTATCCATGGATATCATGCACACCTTACATGTCATGTGTTACATGTTAAAACCTACGAAATTTTCATTGCCAGGGTAGGGGTCAAACCTGCAGTATCCTGATCCCAATTCCAACTCCCTATGCAGTGCGCCACAGGGACTGACGAGAAATGGTTGGCTAGAACCAGGTCTTTATGATATAAAGCCACCCAGCAGTAGTGTAGTGTGAACGTGTCCAGCACCTTGACCCATAACCAGGCCAGTCGCGCACAGTACCAAACCAATGGCTGCTGGGCGCCGAGGTGTGTGTGCCGATGGTCTAGTGGTTAGCGCATTGCGCTCAGCTGCTACATGCCTACAGTGATGTGACAACTCATTCCAGACTGTATAGGTAGCTCCATACCCAGTCTGTGGTATTCCTACTTATTTAATATTTAGTATAAAAAGTTGAAAAGGTTTCTTTGCTCAGTTCTGATAAACCTTTCTTATCATGAGTTTAAAAAAGAGGTATATAAAAAAGACAAATAACTTTTTATTTTCTGAAGAGGGCGATGATGAGAAACAATAGGCTTATAAAATTCAGCATGGATAGGATATGTAGCATTTAATGTATGTTATGGGAACGCACTAGTGGATTTACGGGTTAATAATCCACGACCCCGAAGGGGAAGTGGATTATTAACCCGTAAATCCACTCGTGCGTTCCCATAACATACATTAAAGCGTTTATCGAACATATTTCTCCATTTTGTTTCAATTTCTTAACTTATAACCCAAGATTTAATCCAGGAGAAGACATTTTGTAAATGCATGCAATCCGCACGGTTTGCCAAGCCAGCGTAGCCATTGTTTTTTCTCCACCCGTCATACCCTCATCTTTCCAATGATTTTTTGGGTATAATCCAAGGATGTCAAGCCCTGTTATTCTACCACCGCCAAATATACAATCTCTAGTTGATGTTCGCCTACATTTTGTATCCATTTTCTTATAAATAAATAAGAATCCATTGATTTTCCATAACGATCCAACGCACACGGCCCGGTACACGGCCATTGCTTCTTGTTGACATAGCGGGGAGGTGCCCGGATGTAAAAACTAGGTCAGCCACGCGTCGAGAAAGGTATGGCCGGACGGGGTAGGTCCCGACTCGTATCGATGTGGAAAATCAATGGATTCTTATTTATTTCGAAGAAAATGGAGGAATTTGGCATGGCATGTTAATATAGGATATCTAACGATGTTTTCCTGTGAATAACTCCACCAGGCTCCATTGAAATCTATGCTAACGAGGTCTGCAAACATCAGGTATGTGGGAAAAAATTTTCAAATACTGGATGTACTTTGCCTTCTATCACCGGTCGGCTTGGTATAGTGGACAGCGAGCTCGCCTCCTGCCACAGCGGCCGGGGAACGATTCCCCGTTGAACCTAGACGGTTTTAACAGGAAACGTATGGAGGAGTTGACATTGTATACTTCTCCAATTTACATGTCCGGATTGAAACCAGCAGCTTCTTGAAGACGAAGAAAGGTCTGAGAGTGCGTTATAGCTATATAACGCACAGGGGTTATGAGCAAAAAAGCACTGTCCAGGCCCAAATAATTAGATAATCTGCTACATTTACATGACTTAGTATAAGTTGCATATTACCTATGAGCAGGACAGGAATACAATTCTCCTAGATCTGCTCAGAGGTCTATCAAATCTCCCCAACCTTACATATAGATTGTCACAAATACTGCTTGCACACATAGAAGAGGAAGTATAATTATTATCTTTATACCCATTGATAATTAGGAATAGTGTCTATGCCTCCATCAGCCAATAACAATATATGTGACACGATCTGCAAAAATGGGGCTTAGTGCAGGGGGTTTAAGGCCCCTTCTCCCAGTACGTGTCACATATTTCTTTTCTTCTCAGAAATGAAATTAATTTGTTGGGTGTATTAATCTGCCTCATCACATTTTCCTACACTCTCTCTCTCAATTAGGCTTAGATGTGCCTGTCTGTACAGAGATATATGCCTTGCTCCCCAAAGTTGGGTTAGTCCAATCTGTGGCTTACAAGCTTGTTAGTCTGTGTCTCATTTGAAAACAAACTAGATACTGTAGTCAGTAAGAGTAACCAAGCCCTGGCATGCCATCCATCACTGTCCCGCATTTGGACGCCTGTCATGTAGCTCCTTTATCCGTGTACTGTGATAACTTGGGAGTGAGGGGTGGTGTGCTAGTATAGGCATGTAGGTATTACCGAGCACAGATTAGTACCCTCAATCTATACTTTGAGAAGCCCTGGAATTTATTCCCTGGTGTGGCGTGTGGCAACTAAGCTTATTTAGCTGTGCACATTTTGGGTATTGCCTGTCCTGATGAGGGATGTAATAGGCGTAAGGTTAGCATGATGTATAAAGCTAGTGGTGATGGAAGGGTGGAAAATGATAGTTAGATGGGTCTAGAGGGATAGGGAAATACATCGGATATTTTAACTACACACTTGTCTTCCCAACCTGGCCATTGATGACCAATTTCCCACCCACCCATCCCCAATATCTAGATACTGGAGCTCTATGTAGGCCTGCTGTTATACTCCGCATATGAGGTTTGGCTTAAACATGAGGATATGCCCCTGCTGCATCCTATGCACACAGCCAAAGTTAGCGATGTGTTTTATTGTCCTCAAGGATTTGATTCTATAGCACTATTTAAGTGACTAAAATGTGACTCAGGATATGCCAAATATATTATGTCTGAACTCATGGTGCATCTTTTACGTGGGGTACATCAGTATGAATTCTTATGCTTCTCTTGATCTCCTCAAGTAAGTCCACATATGAAACAAACAGATCTAAATAGAGGCGTTCATGCCTAAGTTGTACAACATGTAACCTAAACATTCACCCAACATAAGACTTGATGTCTTAAGTTGATTCAATTAATATCAAATCTAGCAATTTGCTACATTGGATAAAGTTTTGTCTTTACTGGGATAAAATCCATGCATATGTACATATGAATCCTACTGCAATCCCCCAATTTCATAAACTACTTACTGCCTGACAAATTTGACCACATTCAGCTAGTCTTACATACTGTTTTATAACTCTTTGTACCCTTCATACAATTAATGATTTTCATATCCTACTTTTAATCCCCAATAAACCCTATTGCAATCTACTTATTGTATATCCTAGGAAGAGTTATCTGTGTAATTAGCAGTTCTGACTTTTTGAACGTCATATGCGACCTGTATGTTTGTGTCAAGTCAAGGTCTGAAATACCTTTCAGCATGTGAAATCTTTTACTACATTACATGGTTTAAAATTCATGTTTCAAGTTGTCTACATACTGGATAACTCATTTTCCGCCCAATATAGCTTCAGGATTGAGCACACATATTACTTTATTACTTACAGCCTGGGAGTTGTTCATTCTTCCTGTGCCTCACACTGTAGGAGGAGGAAGCATGAGGAGCTCATCCCCCCAGGGAGAACTACAACGCCATGTAGCAGTGGCCCCTGCTGGCGTCTATGTGACCTAATCGGCTTATATTAGGAGCAGAGTTCACCATCCCTTCGATCCATCTCCTAACAATAACATGCAGAGGGAGCTCTGCACTACCTCTAATTTGTTCCGCTCAGACGGCCATAGGCTGCCGAGCCAGGTTTGGGATTCTTACCAGCTCCTTGGGGACACCTTCCCCTTTCTCCTCTGAGGCCTGTCTCACAAGCAACAATCACCAAGTGATGAATTCGTCTACCAAGGTTCCGGTTCATTCATCAGAAAGACAACTCTGTTATATTATGGGCCATTTGGGCTGTAATGTACAGGGACAATGGGACAGGTTTATAACAGTTGTGAGTGTAGGATTTGTGACGGGACATGGGATGGGGTCCTGGGGGCTCCACAGAGAAAGTGGAGCTTGGGTCTATCAGGGTTTGTAAACTGGGTATATGGGCTGAAAACGATGTGAGTATGTAGTTGAAATGACATCTGCAGTAAAGGCATTCTTATAAAAACTGCTTGGAATATTTCAGTTATAGTCAATCATTTAGCCAGCCTACCAATTAGTCAAAAGATTAGGTAGCCTGCCAACTAGCTACTTAGTGTATTAGAATGTTACTCAGTCAATAAATTCAAGAAGTGAACATTGGTGAATTTGCAAACTAATTTAATTGCTCTTTCAAAGATTGATATAATTTTACCATTATGATAGTCAGTCTGGACGTTTGAAAGCATCTGTCTGTTTCAATAGGCAGTGGCCTTTTGGTCATTTTCATCTAGATGTTTATTCAAGTTGATACAAAGAAGTACTTCGATGTTTAAGAAAAATCATTAATCCTGATTAAATGTGCTTCCAACAGGAGAGAATTTGATCTTTTGGGTAGATCTATATGTAAACAGCAGTTTAAGGTGTGGTGTGTCTCAATTGAGACATATTGATATGTTCAGCAATTGATACTGCTTCACAGTAAGAAACTAAAATGACTCTGCTTACCAGTTGTAAGCAGTAACTTGATTACTGAAACCTGTAGAAATGTTAAAGAAAAATCATTAATCCTGATTAAATGTGCTTCCAACAGGAGAGAATTAGATCTATACAGTGAAGTCACATATGTAAACAGCAGTTTAAGGTGTGGTGTGTCTCAATTGAGACATATTATTATGTTCAGCGATTGATACTGCTTCATAGTAAGAAACTAAAATGACTCTGCTTACCAGTTGTAAGCAGTAACTTGATTACTGAAACCTGTAGAAAAGGTTCAAATGGGATTAAAGTGCACTGCTTAGAATAGTATTACAATAATATTTTTGCTAGGCTTATACAGCAGCCCATGTTGGTTAAACTGCTAGCTATTCTGAATGTGTATCTTTGGCAGAAAGCACTTAGCTTATGATACACCAGATGCAACATTTACAGAGGATGGTCAATTATCTATCAGAAGGCTCTTAGGTAGTTCCTCTCTGGCATTTAGGAGTCACTTTATCTCCAAGAGTTAAATGTCTACCTGCACTTGTATATAAATGAGGTTAAAACTGTCTACTTGCTTCTCTACATGGTGCTGGAGATATTTAAGAGAAAGACCCGGGAACAAAGCTACATTATAGATTATCATTTCCTAGGCCTGTCTATTTTTCTTATCACTGATGTCCATACAAAGTGGCCCTTTATCCCAGTAGCCCCCTGGCCAACATGAAACAGGGCATTACCATAGGTCAGCAGCAGCCACCTTCGTCACAATCTATACCACCAGGTGGTCCTGGTATTGCTCACCAGGACAGCAACTGGGCATATTGTGACTTGGTGATTCTGTTTGAGAAGGGGATGAGATCTATGCCATGTGCACTGTTATATATATATATATCATTGATTGATTTCAGATACTGGACTTTTAGTAAAATCTAGCTACTTGTGATACCTAGCACTGAAATTAGACTCTTATGGTTGCCGACTTTACAAATGGTGGCAGCATCAAGTAATCTCCTGTTAATTAACTCCCCCAGTAGGTCATTGCTTTCTCCCATCAGATCCAATAGCCTTTCACTAAATACCAAGGGTAACAGAGGTTGGAGAAGGAAGCCTCTAGGTGGCTAAGTGTACTGCAAAGGAGCAGTTGATGGACACAAATTAGGCCTGCAGGAGAAATGGAGAGGCTCAGGGAATTGGTCTTGTAAGAAGAATGTGTACTTCCCTGTAGTTAGAATGTCTTCTTCTTAACTGGCAACATGTTTTGTTCAAAAGAAAGTCAATGTTTGAGCAAACAACCTCTATATATTAGTATATTAGTTTCATTAAATACTTTTGTTCCTCAAAGGAGGAACACAGGCCTGTTATCGTAGTTATCATAGTCGCATTAAGTTGTTTTGGTCAGATTCCATTTTTCATTTCTGCCTACTATCTCACAACTATATATCATCCTGTCATTCATTTCTATTCATAAATTGGTTTGCACAGAGATTTTCAAATTGGGAATACAAAAGAGATAAGCATGATTACCCATTTTTTAATCAGGAAAGATTGTTTGAAGGTCACAGATTGTCAGGCCCTTTTAATGAGTAAATGTATATCATTCTAAAGTCCATCCTTAGACAATAAATTTACTATTTCTTATACCCCACACTTCATATTTAGACCCATGTCTGACATGGTGTAAAACTCCTATCAGTAATTGGCAAAACAATATGATGCCAACTATGTTTCAGTTAATCAAAATTTAGAAAATATAGTGTTACAAAGAACAGATGGTCAAAACAACTATAAAATAACATCTAGCAGGGTTTATGGAGCCAGGCCTTTAGGTCACACATAGGCAGCCCCAGAACTAACAAGACAGGATGACCCCAGGAGTTGTGTTTCCTGATAGTGGACCCACTGGTAGTGGATATAAATAGGCTCATCACGATGTCACATCAGAAGGGTTACTGGTATTGATACTCGAGGCACATGTGCAGCCTTTCCAGTGCTGCATAACTAGGGTTTATTTCATCAGTAACTGCCAGGACATATCCAATGAGTCCACATCAGATCTCTAGAGGCATGCATCAGCAGACTACAAGGTATCAGCAAGAACTCTCCACATGCTAGGGGTGGAATAGAAAAGGTGAAATCTCTTACATTCCAAATAGACCAGGCTTTTGCTAACGGCTGCTGCTGCTATTCCTGTCCACCCTGTGCTTCATTCCAGTCCTTATCTGTAGCACCACCACCTTCATTACTACCATTGATCAGTCCTTATACCAACAGAAATTTTATAAATGTCCCATCTGCCCTCTATGCACGCCCTGGTATCTCATTATGTACACACCATAACTAATGAAGAAAGTCTAAGATACATTTTAGTCACAGTCTTGCCAATATTAGCATTATTTGTCTTGTCGTTGTTGTTGTTGTTGTTGTTGTTGTTGTTGTTGTTCTTCTTCTTCTTCTTCTTCTTCTTCTTCTTCTTCTTCTTCTTCTTCTTCTTCTTCTTCTTCACCTTCCTAGGTGTACTAGGTAGGTGAGGCTAAAAATAGCATATGATATGTCTTCCAGTGGGGGATCAGCACGTGGGACCTGGGGGTACTCACTGGAGTGAGTCACTCACCCTGTCAGGTTAATCATAGGGTAGCCTTGGGTTCTACAGGGGGAACTTGGTCAGCTTGGTTTGAATATGTCATTGATAATTATAATACATAGAATAGTCATTGACATATCCCCACATTCCCCATATTCCCACTTCGTCTCGGTTAAAGGGAAGAAAATTATAAGGAATGAGAGGCTATATCAAGTCCATTGACATATTTAAAGATTGAGGAAAAATAAAAGGTGGTACATGATGCAAAAAGGTTGATGTGTTGATTTTTCATCAATGTGACTGTGGGACAATCGTTGGATAAAATCTAGTTAGAATCGGTGTACCGGTAGTAGTTTGTATGATACTGTATATAGGATAACAACTGGTATTTTTTTGTCTAAATGAAAACTATGTGAAAAACATAAATCCTCTGAAAGGTGTGGCAAACTTGGTACAAAAATTTCTAAAAATATATGGTGACAGATGTGAGGATTTTGGTGAATTCGAAATCATCAAAACTTTGACGGCCAAGCTGGAGAAAATATGGAGATCGGAGTTACCATCCATGTCTTGGGAGGTGGGGCTGTTTGCCTCAGGATCTGGATCGTCGAACTAGTGAGGTGAGTGGTGTTCTAGGTTTGGGGGGGGGCTGTCTGAATTGTCAATTAGCTGTTGTGAAAGTGCTTTTGTGGTTTTTGTTAAAAGGGACATCTGGTTTCTGTCTAGGATCCATACCATCTATGTGGTGATAGGATGGGTACTGTACCTGTGTCGTTCAGACTGGGGGCCAGGTGAGGGGCCTGCCGGTGGATCGAGTGGGCCCTGTAGTGTCTGGATGTAGACAGATCGGCTGGTTCCAGAAAGAAACGGAAGACGTGGGTTGATATATAGTGGTTAAAAGGAAAGAAATTTTGCATGGAATTTGCTAAAATTCTTGCCGGCTGTACAATTTTTTACAGGCCTGGATTTGTCTTTGATCCAGGGTGGACAGTTGTTGGCCTTTTAGGCATCTTATAAGGATGTAGAAGAGGAGTGAAGAAAAGGACTAGATCCAGAAGGTGGCAAGGCTATTGTGATTGACTTTGATTCCTGTGATTCGACTTGTGATTAATATACTGCTGCCAGGAGGGCCTGATCAACTGTGATAGTTATGCAATAATACCTTGATTCCTGTAATTTAACTGTGATTGACATACTGCTGCCAGGAGAGCCTGATCAACTGTGATAGTGCCATGTGTATAGAAAGTCCACCACCAGTTTGGAGTTCTGGTTTTAATTTTGGGGCTTCTACATTTGACGCTGGTGTTATCTGAATTAGAATTGGTCAGTGATTGGGGAGTGCAAACTCAGGGCATGTTGCAAGTCTACAGTCAATATAAACATGTGCTTATGTTATTGTATTGACGTACGCACCATGCTGCACACCAAGCTGCGTTTGGCGCGAAATGCACGGACGCAGCATCAGGAATTGAAAGTTGGGAGTTTGCTATACAAGGTCCAATCTGGGTCAGTGGGGCTGCTATTGCTATAGGAATGTGGCGGTATGTTTGTTTTAGTGGGGTTTGTTTGTCAGCTGATAAGGGCTGATAAGGTATGGGGTCGGTATCCCTGGGAAATACAGTTAGGGTGGTTCGACATAGCCGAGCAGTGCAGTCACAGTGGGTGAGGTATCCCCATATAAGGCCAGCACTCATTATGCATACTATTTAAAAAAAATTATTTGTAATGGAATAAAGAGAGGAATTACTAGTTAATATTAAGTTATACTTAAATAATAATGTGTATAATATATACATACCTCCATTATGTGACATAGATGTTGACCCTCCACAAGCTGATGCACAAATTATACAGGTGTACATTTTAAAAGATAAAAATATGTTTGCTATCACCACATACAGTGTGGAAACACTAGAACAATGGTAGGTTCAGACATCTTATTGTAGTTTAAGCCTACCAGCATCTGGGGATTAGTCACACCTGAGTGACCCTGAGTGGAAACGACCAGACCACCTACTACATCTGCCAAATATTTTCTAAAAAAAGGGAGCTTAAATGGATTATCCTATGCAGTGTTTCTAGAATGCATGCATATGGTCCCTGAGACCCCCTGCTCCCTGTTCCAGCCTCTAGTACCCCTTGTATCTCCATCATTACAAGGTCTAGAACCCGTGTATATGTACATTGAGACCCCCTGCTCCCTGTCTGTACCTCTACCCCTTCTATCCCCGTCATTACAAGGTCTAGAACCCGTGTAAATGGACCATGAGACCCCCTGCTCCCTGTCCGTACCTCTACCCCTTCTATCCCCTTCATTACAAGGTCTAGAACCTGCATGTGTATATGGACCCTGAGACACCCTGCTCCCTGTCCGTACCTCTACCCTTTCTATCCCCTTCATTACAAGGTCTAGAACCTGTGTATATGGACCCTGAGACCCCTGCTCCCTATCCATACCCCTACCTCTTCTTTCCCCATCATTAGAGGGTCTAGACGCTGTGTATAATTGTCTCACAGACCCATGTTCCCTGTCTGTACCTCTACCCCTTCTATTCCAGTCATTAGAGAGCCTAGACCCCATGGATATATGCTCTCTGAGACTCTCTGCTCATTGCTAGCTTCTCACTGAAAAAAAGATTATCATTATCATTATTATCATACCTACCGGTACCTCTAGGATAGTGATACATTGGGGTCATTGTATGATAAGGTGGGAGTGGGTAAGGTCAGTTGTATGTGTGAAAAACTGCTGACCAGGGGATCATGGATGTGTGGAACATCATGCATGAGCTTGTGATCTGCCTTAATTGACAGGTCAAAAATATTGGGTTCTACCTGCATCACTTCTATTGTGGTAAACAGGGGTACAAACATGGATTAGGCATGGGGGAACACAGACACGTACAATAGGCCTGTCACCTACAGGAGCCCTGATTAAGGCTCATAAAAAGATGAAAGCCAAGTATGATGCCTCAGCAGAGACATGTTTTCTGCTGCCTTCATTTGGATATCATCCCTGAGATTTAATTAGTGGGTGGCTATATCTTCCTTTTGTTTAATATCCTTTGCGGAAGTGATCAGCGCCAATGCAGCCTCTGTGGGTAGGTGTGTTTGTTTACCAAAAACCAAGAGGTTGGGCGAGTAGCCTAGGGCGCTGGAGACTGTGTTTTATTCATACTGAAAATCACAGCCTAGACGAAGGTTGACCAAATGCTTTTGTGATTTGGATACAAAGGCTCTAAAGAATGATTCTATTGTCTGGTGCTGACGCTCACCGAGGCCTTGAGACCTGCTCCAGTGTGCACTCCCTGTAACATTGTTAATGCCAAATTTATTGCAAAATAATGCGAAGAATTTTGAGGTGTATTGTTTGGAATAATCAGTATTCAGGACACAAGGTGTTCCATGGATACAGATTACTCTCTGAAAGAAACCAAGGGCCACATTGGCAGCTATGTTTTCTTCTGTACACCATGCTGTTACATGTCTGGTAGCATGATCTGTTACCACATGTATATGGTGAGAACCATCCACAGCTTGATTGAAAGGACCTATGGTATCCATGGGGACGTGGGAATAGGCTGTTAGCACTGGTTCGCGGAGTGTCATGTATGGCAGGTGCCACAAAAGTCAAACACTTGTTTGAACATTGAGCGCCAATAGTATCTTGATCTGACTGCTTCATATGTTTAACTGAACCCAAGTGTCTACCCAATGGGGAACAATGTGTGGATTCAATGATGGACTCTGCCCATTTTTCAGGAATCACAATTTGAAGGGTGGGGTCCAGGGATTTACGCATGACAGTATCAGTGACTCTGAAGAGAACCTCATCTAGAATGATGAACTGATTATGATTGCTCAAGATTTGGTTAGTTAAACCTGAGTCGATTGGCAATTTTCCAGATTCAACGTAATTTAGCATTGATGAGGCAAAAAGGTCTTCTTTTTGTGCCTTTATTATTACCTCTCTAGAAGGTGTGACAGAGGGATGCTTGCAAAGCTTTGTGATTGCCCTTTCTGCTATAGGTAATACCTTTTGTCAGAGCTTGGCTCTTTTGGCATTAGCTGCCCTGACAGATACCCTTGGTGACCTGGTTTTGGGGGTTGACCTCTTGACCTAAAACCAGCCGTCTTGACCTTTGTGGGTCGGCTCTGTTTATTGATAGTGATTCTGGTCTGTAATTGGGTGGGAGCTGGGGGTGTGTCTTCCTGGGAGTTATGTAACTGCGCCCTGCTTAAGACACACAGCTCTGAGTGCGCTGTAAGTGAATCTATATAATTCCTTTAAGAGCTATTTTTCTTTGCAATGACACCCTTTGGTGGTTTGCCTGTGCTTCCCCAGATTTTGCCTCCTTTTAGTATTGATCTGGGAGGTCCCATCTTGATTGGGTAGTTGGGTACTGGTTCATTTGATCTGAAAACCTTAGTCATGGTGATATCAGAAAAAGATAACTTTTTGGGGGGAAGTATGATTTTCCCTTGTGATCTAACCGGAACTGGGTGATCAGAGCTTGGTGGGTAGGTCCTCCTGGAGAGGAAATCTGCCACAAAATTGGCTCTGCCTTGCAGGTATCTTACTTCAAAATCATAAGACATGACTGTGTCCACCCATCTGGCTAGTCTCCCATTTGTGATGTTTTCCTTTTTATTGAAGAGGGAAACTAAGGCGGTGTGGTCAGAGTAAACCTTGAAGTGAGTTCCATCCACATAATGGTGGAACTTTTTTACTGCAAAGACTATGCCCAGTAATTCTTTGTCTGTTATTCTGCATCTGGTTTATTGTGGGGTCAAACCTCTGCCTGCAAATTCAATTGCTTAGATTTACTGCATGGTTTACCTGTACTGAGGATCTGTCTGCTAGGAGGACAGTCATATGTGATCTTCCATGTCTAAAGTTTGGGCTGTTGATCACTTTATCTGCCATTTTCTGACTGATAAAAGATAAGGAAGTGCCATAGTCTACCAATGCTCTGTAGTGGTAGTCATTTATGTCAATAAAAACTGCACCTCAAGTTAACTCGGTATTAATGTAAGAGACCTTACCTTGCTGCCCATACTTATCTGACTTGATTCTCAGTTGGAGGCGTGCCACTCTGCTGTTGCTGTCCTCATAACAGTCCTCACTGTCTGAAGAGCTGTCATCAAGGTTTAACCTACTGTTGATGTCAGGCTGTTGGAGGGAGTTGACTTCAGCATCACTTTGAACATCAGTTGATTGGTGGCTGGTGGGGGGCATTCCAGATTTCTTGTCCACTTTGGTGGGGGCGGGGTCACGCAGTGCATGGCGACCTTCCCCAGAAACCTATTTTTCATCTACATATTTCTCTTCATCAACAATGAAGTCTTCATCGCCATCATTGTGATCAAAGTCATCATTATCAATATTATTGAGATCAGTATCATTGTCAGATTCAGTAGGCTCATTATCCTTATTACTCCTAGAGTACCTGCTGGGTGTTGAATCCCTGACCCTTCTTTTAATGTGTGAGGTGTCATTAGGGGCTGTGGAACCAGCAGAAGGTGTGAGCCTCTTAAAAGAGACCTGTTTATTGTCAGCTGGGGCTGTGGCCACTGTGATGATAATTTTGTTATCATCTGTACCTGAATACCTGTGGGCACTTAGAGACCTCTTATACTGGGGTGATTGGACATGTTGATTTCCAGCTGAGTCTTGAGATCTAGATCTGCCCTTGTACCTCCTGTTGTTGGGCTCAGATTGTCTATTGTAATTGCCACCTGGAAGCCTGTCATCCTTTTTATTGTCCTGATAATGGACCTGCCATTAGTATTATTGTTGTTGAAAATGGCATAGAGGTCTGCTTGCTGGGCGGAGGCCAAGGAGGCTTTGTTGGCTTCAAGGTTGAGCTCCTGTTTGAGTGCTAGGCGCTCTGCCTCTACTATAGACTTAGGTACTTCAGGAAGGATAACTGCCTTAATATCAGGTTTTAGGCCATTGATTAAATAATCCACCTGCATGGATTCTTCCAAGCTGCTATTAGCCAGGAGAAGAGTCATGTCTGCCAGATATTGCTCCACAGTCTCATTTGGCTGTTGTTTCCTATTTCTGTAACCTTTAATGATGGTTGCAGGGTGGGGGGTACCAAAACGTTGTAGGAAAGCAGCATATACAGCCTCACTATCATACATGATGGGCTTTTCAAATATATTGGAGAAAAACCATTGGGCTGCCCTCCCCTTAAGAAAGTTGTACAAGCATGAGGCGTGAAGGAGGGGATGGTGAGGGTACATATTTCTGATCAAGAAATTAAATTCCATGATGAATTTGGATGCAGATCTGTACTGAGTTGGTTTATCAAAGGTCTCAGGCTTATCAAAAGAGCTGAGCTGGGCTGAGGAGAGTTTCTCATTATCCAGTGTCATTTGTCCCATGCTGTTGGTGAAGTGGGACTGCCATAGATTTGGGAGTGTTTAATATCCTTTGCGGAGTGGGCATATGCCCGGTGATAACCCGTTTGACGTGCACCTGTGCTTTGGGAGTGCAAGGTTTGCATAGGTATGGGCACATTACCAGGGGTGTGTCCTTGTGCTGGAGTGTATATGTCTCCTACCACTTAGCCTAGGGTGCTGGGTCTTGCTTCTGCTTGGGTGGGAGCAGGTGCTGCCATCTGGTGAGTAGCGGATAAAGCAGGGCTTTCGTCACAGACGACTGGTGTGAGGTGGGCGTGGCATGTATTGAGCCAGTTGGATTGCTGCATTGGAATGCGCTGCTGGACTTGACCTGATGCTTGCGCCTTGTGGTAGGATGGAGGCTGCAGGAGGTGCACTCGGGGTCTGAGTGGTGTGAGTTAACCCTGTGCTGGCTGGTGCTGGGTGGGTAACAGGGGCATAAGTTGGGGGTAATCTATATTTCTGTTTATTCTCTCAGAAATATCTGCAGCCAATATTTCAGATCTCCGTAAAACATCAGCATTGTCCTCAGTGGCTCTCCTCTGTGTGTGTATCATGTCATGCTCCATCTGAGCTCTCCAGGTATCCATGTTATCCAGTCTGTCATTGACTCTTGACGGTTGACTGGTATGTTCCTGGCCTACCCTTAATCTCATCAGACAGGAGATGTATTTGGCCAGTCAGCAAGTTAGATAAAAAAATCACTGACTGCCTGTGTGCATTCTCTTACCAGGTTCCTGGCCAGGCCATCCTGGTCATACCTGGGTGGGAGTCCACATGTCATGCTGCTGTCTGTCCTGTACCTGTTAAGGTGAGGGAAAGAGACCTCATTATCTTCTTCAGAAGTGATGATGTCCTCTGATGTGAAGTCAGGGGCAGTTGGTCTTCTGTTGAAGAATTGAGTGGTAGCTATTATATTACCTCCATCTGCTGCTGAATCTACACTTCTTAGCAGTCTATAATAAGGAGGTGTTTGTCTCCTATGAGGTGAGCTGGACTGTATTCTTCACCTCCTGGGGCTAGGTAAAAGTGTACATATAGTCAGGGGAGGAGATTCCAGGCTAGGGGAGAAGCTGTTGGGTGGTGGTGGGGTTGCCTCAGGGATGGATTTTGGTATGATCTGAAGGGATCACTGAAAGTTCTAGCGTCAGGCCAATATTCAGGAAAGTTGTAGCGTCAGGCCAATATTCTATTGACACAATCTAAAAAGGCTGAGGGGCTTTCACCACACTGTGTCTTCAAAGTTGCAGATTGGTGCCTGCTGAGCTCTGTCTGTACTATTTGAGTTTGCTGATCTCCACCTGGCAATGGCTGATCTTATTCTTTGTCTCCAGGGATCAGAATTAGGTGGTGTATTAGTAGTAGAGTCTTGGACTACAAAGTTATCTCAACTGAGCTCAGAGCGGTCTGGGTGTATAAAACCTGTGTGTTTTGAGGTCAGGTGTGTACCGGTACTAGGCTGCTGAGTAGGAACTGGTATGCTCTGTAGTTGAGGAGGCCTGGGCTCTAAATGTGAGTCTAAATCCAGGTAACTAGGAGAGGTGTAGGCTGTATTTCACTTGGTAGACCAGCAAGTCTTAGTGCTGGGGACTCAGCGTCTGAGAAACCAGGTAAAGTCAAATTAAGTCCTGGTGCCTGTGATGTACTAGGTGTGCTGGTCTGTGTACCGGCATTACTATTAACTATAGTTGATGAGTTCCTACTCACAGGTGTTGATTTAGGTGTTAATAATGATGCTGGCAGGATAGGATCCAACAGAAATGCGTCAGGTGACTAATCAGTTGTTTGAGTAGACTGGTGTGTGTCTGGAGCTGCTGCTGCTGCTGCTGGTTGGGGTGCATCTAGCCCTGGGGATGTAACGGCACGTTCTGAAGCAAGCTCTTTAGGTGTCGTCTCACATTGATTAATGGGATTGTTACAGTGAGGATTCTCCACCATTGTCAACAGGTCGTTACATGTCATGAAGTGAGGTAACAGGAGTCCAGACAATTCAGTTGATGATCCAGCTTCATTGTAAGATTGGCATGACAGTAGTCAATACTGTATTACAGTATGGTACTTGCCAGTCTGACCAAGCTATATCCTGGGGCACCTGAGTGTCCTAGGGTCTAGGTTTGGAGAAGAATAAGATGCTCTGATTGGGTTCTGCCTGCTTATGAAGGGAGTCCCACCCAGTGTTACTCATGTGCTATTTCTGGAAGTGCACATTGACTCAGTCTGGGGGATGAGCAGCTCAGCCCCTTTCTGTTTGGATCCAGTCAAATCCGGAGTAGGAGAGAGGGAACTGCTCTCAAGAGTGAGTCACCTGGGCAGGTGGATCCAGTGGGGGATCCGCAGGTGGGACCTGGGGGTACTCACTGGGGGTGAGTGAGTCAGACGGGGGTGAGTGAGTCACTCACCCTGTCAGGTTAAAAATATGGTAGCCTTGGGTTCTACAGGGAGAAACTTGGTCAGCTTGGTTTGAATATGTCGTTGATAATTATAATACATAGAATAGTCCATTGACATTACCCTTCCCATCCTGAAAGCCCCAATCCCATTCCAACAAGCACTATAGCTATTATGGATATTCTCACTCAGGGAACATGATCCATTTCATCTTTGAGGCCCTTATAGCAGGGTTCCAATAATCTTTGATGGTTGTGTCTGCCTGTCTCTATATCCAGCTCAATCCATCTTTGTGTAGGGAATCCTATTTACTATGTATCAAGGTCCGTATTTATTCGAGACTGTTACTATGTACAGTATCGTGGTAGGATAGGCGCTCTTCGGGAGCGTCTCCTACGTCTCTCGTAAGAGGGCACTACTGGTGGCCTGGGGTGGTGTGACGTAAGGGGCAGACCAGAGGGCCCTCAGTATGGAACCAATCAACCGTAACGAGAGGTATATATTCCGCCGTCCTTTTACGATCGGGGGATTTTGCAGTCCTACCAATCTGGTAGGCTGACCCTGTCTGGAAATGGCCTAACGGTTATCTAAGCAAGAGCATTACCACCTTATGGGGTACTGGCTATAGGCATATGAAAGGTTGAAATGCATTTGCAAGTGGTCTTGTATCAGTACCATACTAAAGTGATTCTGAAACCTACTCGAACCGACTAGTTATTGCTTTGATAATATAGTTATCTCGATATCAGTAGGATTTGAAACGGCAATACCTACACTGGTGGCATGACCAGGATACAGTAGGAATTAAATTAACCCTTTCACCCCTGGACGAAATCATAGAAGGGAGAGAAACAAAAGGCTTTGAAGGGAGAGAAGATGTGGGAGAAGCTACCGACTCAATCGGTAGAATCCGGTAGTTATGTCGGATCAGCAGGTCTAAAAAGCAAACAGGAACAGATTCTCTCTTCTGATGAAATGGAAGATGATGGATTTATTCCGCAAGGGGTGAAGCTGGATGAAGAAATCTTTCCTCCCAGCTCTCAAGGCCAAGGCCTGCTGCATTTTGCAGAAAATAAAATTGCTTCCTTGAATCCTATGGGAGGGGCTCGAGGCAGAGCTCAAGGGGGTGCTCGAAGTCCCAATTATGGGGAAACCCTCTATGATATCGATGAATGTCTCTTCAACCCTGGGGGTTCGGCGAAAACGGCTCCAATGCCTCCTAAGAGGTCGGTAGCATTCATGGACGAGGCAATTCGGGAAGCTGAAAAAGCCTGAAAGGAACTCAAAGAGTTGCAAGCAGAGATCGCAAATGCAATGTTTGCATTGATGATCTCGATAAAAGATATGACATGAAACAGCAGGATTTGAATGCCACTACACATCAGCTGAACTTGGCGAGACTTTTGATTAATTTAAACAGATTAACGACAATCTGAACCAGTTGGTACAAGCTCGAGATCGACAGGTTAAACAGAATGAAGAGATCAATCGAGGTATTCTTAACCCCTAGGTGCCCAAGCCCGCTTTAAAGCGTGGTTTTGGGCTTAAATGCATGTATATTGAAGGAAATTATGATTCACAAACTTCTACTGGCCCAATCTGTAAAGTTAGACCCTCTTTAGAATGGCCATGACTTCCCAGTTATGATACACCCATCTAATTTGATCTATCTCCATTATATCAGGCACAGGAAGTCAAGACTTGAAAATGAGCTGTCATTTTATGTGATTAATTAGAGTACAACCCTTCAGGAGCTAATATGTGGTATGGTACCAAAATGATGCTGGATTATATACACCAAAGTTCCCATGCCACAATTAGATTTAACAAGAACTGTTCATATCTATAAAGACAATCCATGCATTGATTACTACTAACACAGTATCCTTCCTGAGTGGCTGTACACATGCAGGCAGAAGCAGCTTTGAATGTTCTGTATGGCCCAAGATTGGAGGAATATGGACATAGATATAGCCCAAGAGAGACCAAATACCAACAAATGACAACAAAAGGAATGTTTCAGTACTATGGTTACCAGACCTGACCAGAAATGTCACGTCCTTGACTTAAAGTCTTCATTGAGTTATAAGTATTCAGAAAATGTAATGCTGAGCCCATAACAAAAGAGAAGGTCAGAATAACACATGGTCTTATCAACAAATTGATATGTTTGTGAAATAATGTAAAATCTTTAAATAATCCTTGGCACAGAAAGGTTAATGAGAATAAAGATCTTGAAAAGAAAAAAGCAGAATCAGTTCAAGAGCTAGCAGAACTCAAAACGACAATCTGAACCAGTTGGTACAACCGAGTATGCTTGATGACTATATCAAGAGAACCAAAGCTAAGTTACCGCCTTTTATTGCACTTAATGTGAGTGCGGTACCTAATGTTGGAGATCAGTTCCAAGCCATGAGGAATGATTGTTCTGATGATGATGTTCGTGTACCTACTAGTAAGCCTGCTCTGTCTCAAACTAAATCGATACTGAAACCTGGAACTTCAGGAGGGGTTACAGGCTCGAGACCAAATAGATCAAACCAGATAAATGCACCTGCAAGAATGAGCACTACTACAGGTAGTACTTTCCATAGTACACAAAGTCAAGCTACCCAACAACCGTTGACCAGTAGTACCAGTACCTCATTGGGGTCTAGACTACTTTTCCCTGTATTTGCGGGAACAGCTCAAAACCAAACCCAACCAATGACAGCAGGTATTAATCGAGGTAATACTCCTGTTTCATTGAGCTCAGGCCAGTCCTCGACACCATCTTCGACACAACCTGTAGCAAATCCAGCAGTAACTGTTCAATATCAAAATGGAACAGTTAGTGGAGCATGTTATTTAACAAGACCCACTGCACCCACGCCGGTTCGAAGGTCTAGTCCTAGTCCTAGAGTGAGTGATTTGTACAACGCTAACCTCGCCATCGCTGGCTTGGGATTAGATACAATCTTACGACATTCTGATGGTTTTGATGTTGTCAAGAAAACAGTAAAACTTGCTCGTTCTATCGAAAGATCAACCCATACAGGGGAGATATCCCTTGGCTAGAATGGTTAGCAGGTTTCATGGATGACATGACAATAAGTAGTTGGAGTGATGAGGAAGCCCTTCCTCAACTCTGTAAATGCCTCCAAGAAGGAGTGGGAAAATTAGCTCTTGATAAGTGGACTGAAGAATGTTTCGGTGGGACCTTTTCACAGTTAACCTTGACAACCTTGAGAAAGAAAAATCTATAGGTGATAGTAAATTCGAAAGCTCGAGAGAAGAGGGGTCAAGCTTAAATAAGTCATGAGAGCTGCAGGTGTTCAACTCTTCCCGAGTCATCCATGTTTCAAATACTTAAAGAATCAAGGATTAGATCTTGGTGTCACTAAAGATTTTAAATGGTTTACAGTTGATCCTTCTCCATTGGGAGTAAGACACTGTTCTTGACTGTATCTGTACTAGGACGTATTGATAAAGTTTTACATCAAATTGAAACGGAAGAAGCCCCACCATTTAAGGTGCCCTATCGAAGGTTACGTCTGTCAAAGAAAAAATTGGTGGAAGAACATATAAAATCAATGTTGAAAGATGGTGTAATCATTCCAAGTACCAGCCCATGGTCGAGTCCAGTACAAATGGTTACAAAGAAAGATGGTACTATGAGATTCTGTGTTGATTATAGAAAACTCAATAGTATCACTAAGAAAAATGTTTATCCTCTACCTCGAATAGATGAGACATTGAATTCCTTAGGGGGAAATCGATGGATCTGTAGTTTAGACCTAGAGTCTGGCTATTGGCAGATCGCTATGAGAGAGGAAGATAAAGAAATAAACGCATTCACTAGTCATATGGGACTATACCAATTCGAATTGATGCCTTTTGGGCTATGCAATGCTCCAGCTACTTTAGAGGCTATGATGGAATCTCTCCTGAGTGACCTCTTATGGGGGAGCAGTTTGGTATACCTTGACGATGTCATAGTGTTCGGTAAGACATTCAAAGAATGCGCTAACAACCTTGAAATGGTTTGGGAACAAATGTAATGGATTAAAACTGTGTAAAAAGTGTGCATTGTTTCAGAAGGTATTAAAGCAGATCCCGATAAACTCAAAACAGTTTCTGGTTTGGAAAGACCAAGAGGCTCGAAAGATGTACACTCGTTTCTGGGATTCTGTTCTTACTATAGATCTAGACTTTATTCCAGGATGCTCTAGGGTAGCGTATCCCTTACAAACTATCACACATTTGACTCCTGTCAGAACTTGAGACCCATTCCCCTGGGGGAATGATCAAGAGACTGCTTTCGAGGAACTGAAGCGATTATATACGGAACCTCCAGTGTTAAAATATCTGAATGAGACTGGTCATTTCATTCTGGACACTGATGTAAGTAACGAATCTATTGGAGCGGCATTATCTCAGATACAGAATGGTGTCAAGGTTCCAATAGCTTTTGCGAGTAAAAGTCTTAATAAGGCTCAAAGGAAGTTTTGTACCACTAAACGGGAGTTGTTGGCTGTGACTTTCTCTATGGAGGGAATTTTACTCTTTGCACCGATCACTCATCCTTGAAATGGTTATTAAATTTTAAGGATGCAGAGGGAATTATTGGGAGGTGGCTGGCACACCTAAGTGAGTTCAGGCTGGAAAACAGTCATATCCGTTCGAAAATGTAGCAGACTGGAATGTAACAACTGCGGTGCTCACAATGCTATAATAGCCAGCATGGGACCCCCTGTAGATCCTGTATTGATGCAGAATCTTTTGCAGTGGACTCCTGATTTCATAAGACAGTTTCAGGAGGCAGACCCTACATTTTCTCATCTGAAAGAATTGGTTAACGAGGGGAAATGTCCAGTGAGACCGGAAATCTCATTGGAGAATAGAGAACTGAGACTTCTTCTCCCGCAATGGTCCGAATTCATTCAGGATGACCTATTGTGTAGATGGAAAATAAGGCCAGGTAAGAGAAGGATATTACAAATAGTGATGAATCCTGCCATGAGACAGGATGTCATGTTCTTCTGTCACGGACATAAATGGTGTAAGATTCGCCTGAATTGCACTTGATATTATTACTGGTTTTAACACAACCATTAATAACAACACTTGCATGATGGTAGTTTCGGATTATTACATAAAGTACACAAAAATGTTGCTGTTACCAAATCATCAGGCTAAGACCTGCGCTATAGCTTTGGTTAAGGGCTGGATCCTCCAATTTGGGGCACTTTTGATGTTGCATTCGGATCAGGGACGGGAGTTTGAGTCCTCACTCTGGTCAGAAATGTGTCATTACCTCGCCATATGTAAGACTTGAACCAATCCATACAGACCACAGAGTGATGGTATGGTGGAAGGGTTCAATCGCACTTTGATTCAATGCTTGAAACCATTGGTCAATAGACATAGGGATGATTAGGATGATCAATACGATTTTTCTTGTTCATGCTTACAACAATACAGTACATGCTTTGACTAATTGTACGCCGAACATGTTGGTCTTTGGGGAATACATCATTATGCCAGCTGATTTGGTGTATGGTATGGGGATTAGTCCTGAAACCCCTCGATTGTATTTTACGAGACTGTTTAAGCATGCTCATGAGTCTGTTTGAATTCAACTACAAAAAAATGCCAATTGGCAGAAAATAGGTTACGACACAGGTTTGAAACCTCACCATTTCGAACTCGGTGATAGAGTGGTTCGAATACATGAACCCCTCGTCAATGTCAAGTTAGCCTATAAATGGGACGGCCAATATATTATCCTCGATATAGTAACTTATGGGAGGGAGTATAAATCTAGTGTGGATCGATTATGACCCTGGTTAGGTAGAGAGCTTATCACTGAAACCTACAGAATCGGCCTGGAACTGGTGGAGGAAGTGGGTGAGGCTGTGCGGATTACCCCGTCTAATGCAAAAAGAGGCCCTTGGAGGCCTAGAAAGCAAACGACAGAGGAGGGAACCCCGAAATGTAAGCTATCCCAACCAAAAGGCAAAAAGAAAAAAGTCTCGGCAGGTGAAGGTAAAAGGAAAAGGAAAACGATTGCTAAGACTTAGCAGTCAATGGAAAAGGCTCATCCCACTAACCTGACCTAACCTGAATATCACAACGAGTGTAATGCCCTGTCTGGTTATTTGTAATGGCTAAACGAGAGAACGTAAACTTAACGCAAAGGCTAGAATGGTGACCTTTTTGATGATCTTGTGGGTGGAGGACGGATAATCCGGCAGAATAGCTATAAGGCATTCTGTATTATCATTTTAATTCCTCTATGAGCTCCTAATGAATCAAAAAGATGTCAACATGGAAGACTGAATAGACCAGTTAAATTGTGGAATAACTCGCTTTCCCGAAAGGGTAAGGCTGGAAAGTATTGTGGGAACTAGGTCAACTGACCTCATTTCGATAATAGGGTCAAGACGTAAGGTTAAAGCTACGAGCAAGACTGCACATGCGCATTGTTTCAAATGATATCAGGTGACGCTTTGGATCCTGCCACTGCCAACCAGACGTGTGTAGGATGTAAAGTAGCGTCTCGAGAAAGGAAAAGTTAATTAAAGCTATAATCCTTGTATACCTCCATCTATACAAGGAGTGTTGGTTGGCTTCGAGTCAACCACACATACCCTAACGGGCTAATGACCGAGCGCGATGTTCAAATGAACCTCGCAAGCGGCGGTGGGGGTAGCACCCCATCACATAGTGTGCTCAAAGGGGCAGAGGGGGAGACTAATGTGTCGCACAATAGTTTGGGTAACACAGTGTCTCCTATCCACCAAGAGGAGGATGATCTCTTGGGTGTGGGAATGCTAAGCATATCGGATGCACAGAATGAACCTCGAATCAAAGTGGAGGACGACTTTGACTAAACGATGCTGTCGAGACGATTACGCGGATCACTATTTGAATACAACTGTTGAACATACAAACAGGACTCATGTTGTTTATATACCTTGGACTTACCTGAACACCTATCTTGAAGGAGTTACCTATATGTGTTCATCTCGAAGGACTTATTCTTTTGGTTTGTTGCACCACCGACCAGGAGTATTAACCTTACTATTGAATAATATGTACTCAGGTCTCGAAAAGACGATTCATTATGTTAATGTGTTATTCTCTTGTTGCAAACGAGATCGCTTTTATATACAACCTGGTGCGTGGATATAGGTTTTGGACTCCTATTTATTGGTATTCCAAGCGGAGCTTCGAGATATCTATTACTCAGGAGACTCATATGGAACCTATTCAGTGTCAACCCTGGAGGTAGGATATGGTCAAAAATCATAGAAAGTGTGCAAATAGGCCTTGGTGGAGTTTTGAGAGGTCTGAGAAAAAATTATGTAGTATCCCGGTTGGAGTCAATGGAGATAGGTGGAGCTATCGTATTGGAAGAGATGGGTAAAGATCCTAGAGATATAGTACATGGCAGTGGTTTCAAATTTTTATTGTTTAATGCTCAAAGTTTAAAGGATAAATATAACTATGTGGCAAAAGAGTTTGTAGGGTTCGATGCTATTGGTATAACAGAAACCTGGTTAAAACCATCAACCCCGAGCAGTCAAATTAGTATTCATAACATGTCACTTTACAGAAATGATAGAAGGAGAGGGAAGAGAGGTGGAGTGAGCTGCTACTTGAGAGATGTATATGTACCATATTTAACTATTCTGAATGATCTAACAGTGGTGAATCGTAACATTGAAACACTATGTATATCACTTAAATACCCAGGACATCGAGAGAAAGTGATTGTTGTAGTATATAGACCCCCAAAGGGTAAAGTATTGGAGTGCTATGATCAACTGAGATTAATTGTAAATGATATTGAATGTAGAGGGAAAGAGTTATGGATCATGGGTGATATGAATGTGAATAGTCGCAGTGGAAATTGTATAAAATTTAGAAGAATGTCTACATTTTTGAAGGATACTGGTCTCAAATATTATAGAACTGCCCAGACATACTACCATACTTATGGGAAATCGACCTTAGATCATTATTATACCAACTGTGACTGTGTAATGGAGGTAGGTCTACTAAATGACATCTGTGGAGACCATGTACCTGTTTACCTAATCAGAAAGTTAGTGAAACCTGTTAAAAATCCAGTCAAAGTTATCAGTACTAGGAACATGAAGTCTCTTAATAAAGAAAACTTCTGTAGGTTCATAGCCAGTAGAGACTGGACAGATTGCATTGTGAATGATACAAACTCAGTTAATATATATGAAAAAGTAGTCAATTGTATTAAGTCGTACCTGGATGAATATCACCCTGTAATAAAATTTAAAGTACGAGAGAATGACATATTTTTTGATGAAAGAGTTGGTAGAATGATTTCTAAGAAAAAGAGACTTTTTAGAAGGGCAAAACTCTGTATTACTGGTTATAGAAATGATTTGTTGGACAGGGTAAAGGTACTAATAAAGGCTATTAACCAACGCCTGGTATAGAAGAAGCGTACTGTTATGCTACAATTACTCAATAAATACAGAAAGGACCCAAAAAGATTTTGGAAAATATTAAAGCTGCAGACCGATCACTATGACTAATGTTTTCTCTAAACTTATTGAGAAATGTGTACATCGACAGTTAATGAACTTCATTACAGAAAATAATATAATAAGTGGAAATCAATATGGTTTTATTCCTGGTAAATCTACGGTTGATGCAACTTTTGGACTGATTCAATACTTGTTTGAAGCTAGAAATCGGAATGAATATTCAGTTATTTTGTTTTTGGACTTAAAAAAGGTGTTTAATACTGTAAATCTAAATATAATGTTAAAGAAATTGAAATATATAAATTGTGATGATATGTGTCTGAAATGGTTTGAAAGTTTTCTATGTAATAGACTCCAATCAACAAGAGTTAATAACAAGTCTTCTGACACAAAGGTTATGGATTGTGGAGTAGCTCAGGGCACAGTACTGGGACCATTGATGTTTAACTTGTATTTAAATTCTATAGTGGCAGTTATTGAACACTGTCAATATTTCCTGTATGCGGATGATGTAGCATTGGTGGTAAATGGAAATGATGTTGAAATAATGTCAAGTCTATTACAGTCTGATATCAATAGAATTGGTGAATGGTGTAAGACAAATATACTTACAGTTAATGTCAGGAAGACCAAATTATTATGGTGTCATTCGACAAGACAGCGTATTAACCCTATGGATATTTTTATGCAGGGTACTAAATTAACTGTTGTACAGAGTTTTTCATACCTTGGTGTCTTAATAGATAGTGGTTTAACTTTTAAATCACACTGTAAAAAAGTAGATATAATGGGTACAACTAAGCTGAAACAATTGAAGAAATATACTGAAGTATGTTGATAGAGAAAATTCCCTGCGTATTTACAAACAAATGATTGTACCAACTTTAGAATATTGCAGTTATATCCTAGATAGTGGACCCAAGACCATTGTAGACCATATTCATGTAATCCAAACTCACTGCCTTAGAGCCTATTTAAAGGTAAGAAATGCCCAAGATATGCATGTAGCTGATTTACTACAGCAGTGTAAGGTGGACACCCTAGACCTAAGGAGAAGAAAGTCCTTGACATGCCTAATGTATAAATATGCACAAGACATTGATCATATACTGGTACCTCCTAGGTTATTAAGAGGACATGATAAGAAGAAGTTAAAGGTGAATAGGCCAGTCTATGAATCATACAGGGTTAGTCCGCTATATAGAGGTAACCGTCTTTGGGAAACTCTGACGAGTGATATACAACAGAAGGATACTCTAAACAACTTTAAAGCATGTTTGAAAGGAGAGGTATTAAATACCTTGGGCAATGTATGATTTATATGAATTTTATGTCTTGGTTAGTGTAATTTCATATGATAGTTTCATGGAAACTACCTGAACTTCAATTATGACTCAATTGAACCTGTGTATAACTATTGTATCAATTATCCCACTTGGCGACTTGTTGTAATAACTTATGTCTAAGTGTTTCGAGAAGCCAATAAACAGTGTTAAAACTTCAAAACTTCAAAAATACCTTTTGTGGATAGTGTATAGGTCTTGGGGTAACTGCACATGAAATATTATGAGTTAAATATGAAAACCGTTGCTATGGCAATGCCCAGAACCTATCTACCTGGAAACGATGTCCTCCCGAGTAACCATTCGGGGTATTTTCCCTTTATTGATTCAAAATGACCTATGATATGCTTCTGGTCCACTGTTATTATGATTTTGCTTGTAGTACTGGGTCTAATGGTTGGGTTTGGAGTATTGTAGTCAGACGTAACAGGCTTTTTGCCTTTCCCTCAGGTCATTTTCCTATAGGGCCTAGCCTGGAATTCAAGTAAATCTCAGATTCTAAGATATTCATTTCTTTCTGTTCTATATAAAAGCTGAACAGACTATGGTAGGAACTATTGATTATATAGAATACAATGCCCACAGCATGTACTTTCAGGTGGTATATAGTTTTGATGGGGGGGAAAATCTGTAATTTCTGTTCAAAATACCTTGTAGTTCATCACTCGCCTGGACATTATGTTCAGAATTGTGATAAAATTCCATTAAAAGTAGGCTCATTTTATGATAGCAAGGAATCAGCTGACACAGATAACAAATGAATTCCATCATCTACTGCTCAAGATGGTCCAGATCTGTGATTTTCAATGAGATAAAATGATTATTTCTGTAGGAAATCAACCCCTCAACATGACATGTTACTCAATGGTCACTCACCCGGACACAATTTCACCTGGACAAAAAAGCATTTCCCATCCCTGATACTGCAAAGGTTTAGCAGCAATCAATTGTCCCATACATTGAGTACTAAGGTATATGTAGGGGGTAAATAACAGGCCAAGTTAGGATATTTAAATATCCCTATTGTGCAGGGGAGGGGCAGGAATATTGAATTTTGTGTGAGGACAAAAATGTAGGCAGAATCATGATAAAAGCCGTTAAAAGTATTCTCATTTCACGATAATAAGGTCACATCTGACATTAAGAAACATGTTATTCTCATGATCTACAGGTCAAAATGGTCTAGATCCGAGATTTTCATGGTAATATGACAATTGTTTCTGTAGAAAATCAAGCCCTCAAAATGGCATATTACTCAAATGTCATTCGCCCGGACATATGACAAGAATCTCTACAAACATTTATTATAAGTACACTCATTTCATGATATAAAAGACACATCTGACATACATAACAATGTGATTTCTGTAATCTACAGGTCTAAATGGTCGGACACGATTTCGCCCGGACAAAATAGCACTTCCCATCTCTGCTACTGCAAAGGATGGAGAGTAATCCATTGCCCTATACATTGGGCACTTAGGTATATGTAGGGGGTAAATAACTGACTTAGTTAGGATAGTTAAATGTGTTAATCCTACGCAGGAGGGGAAGGAACATGATTTTTCGCCCGGACAAGGAAAAAAGGGGATTTTCAAGGAAAAGCACTTATTGTCCCCTCACAGTGAAGTTTATGGAGGAAATCAAATTTTGTTTTCAACATACTTTACCCCCAATATGTAGCAAATCTTTTAAGGCATAATTGAACCCATTTCACTTTTAGTTATTTAATGGGGGGAGGCCAAATGACCAAATTATCGCCCGGACAGACCACTTTACAAAAAGTAAAATGCTCCAGAAGAATAGAAAAAATCCGACCAGGAACATAATTTTTGCTTCTATTTCACCACAAGACTCTATAATTTACATAATAAAAGTGGACAGACACATACCTAGTCCTCATTCTACAAAAATTGATGAAATTTGTCGATTTTATTGATTTTCCAAGCTGAAAGGGGCCAATTTTAGGTATGTTCAACCCCCTGGAGCCCAGAATATTGATATTGGACCACTAAAACCCCTATATAACATCAAGAACTCATTGAGCCCAAAAATATGACCCAAAACAATTGGGGGAAAACAAAATCCTAAGTGTAGGGGGCTGACTTTCACCAAAATTCCCATTTGCACACCTTCTGTGGATTTAGACCATATGGACTACCTTCATCTTTCCTATGGAGGCTGAATGAAGTAGGTCTTTCGGCAGGTTGAACTCTAAGTTATATATTGTTGTTAATAACTGCTGCTGTACCAATGTATACCGGTATCATGTTATCACCTTGTGGTTAACTATCTCTATTATTTCAAGATTGTTATTATGAATCTTGTATATTCATGTCGAGGTTACATGAACTGTGTTCAAGTCCTTTTCAGGACTAGCCATTTGGGTTTCTTAACAGATATCACGTTTAATATGCTATAGTAATAGTAACATCTCGTTATCATCTCGATTCCCTAGGTGAAATGTATAGATAAAATATGGTAAAATCATCATTATATCTATTACTATTTTTCCCTAGTGTTATCTGGAGGGGGGTAGTGTAGGGAATGGTATTTACTATGTATCAAGGTCCGTATTCATATGAGACTGTTACTATGTACCTTATCGTGGTAGGATAGGCGCTCTTAGAGAGCGTCTCCTACATCTCTCGTATGAGGGCACCTCTCGTGGCCTCGGGCAATGTGACGTAGAGGGCGGACCAGATGGCACTCAGTGCAATCAACCGAGAGGTATAAATTCCGCCGTCCTCCTACGATTGGGGGATTTCACAGTCCTACCGAGCTGGTAGGCTGACTCTGTCTCGAAATGGCTTAATGGTTATCCTAAGCGAGAGCATTACCACCTTACGGGATACTGGCTATAGGCATATGAAAGGCTGAAACACATTTGCAAGTCGTCTTGTAACAGTACCTTAATAAAGTGGTTCTGAAACCTACTCAAACTGACTAGTTATTGCTTTGATAATATAGTTATCTCGATATCAGTAGGACCTCGAAACGGCAATACCTAGATTTGTATGTAATAGCACAAAGCCTCAGGCCTCCACCTTACAGTGGCAACACAATGGAAATCAGGTTAAGCATTATTTGACAGGGGGTGTGTATCACATAGGGATGGATGACTAGTATTCCTGTGAATTAGAGGAAGAGGGGTACTTAGGTTTAACCCTTATCGACTAGATTCAGAGAGTTCTCTCCACCTTACACATAGATCAATGCATACAAAGTGAGCACAGCTGCCAAATGAGATCCCTGTAAGATGTAGTTGTGTTGGTTATGGGTCGACAAAGAAGTCTGACCTGCTGACCCCTACACCCTAGGTAAGGTTATGTGGTCTTGACCTAGTCTCCAATGTTATCTATTATACTGGGGTCTTTGACCATTCAATATTCGGTAACCCTTTTCACCCTTGCCAGAAACAAACACAGAAAAGTTCTGTATCAGTCACTTCAATATGGTCATGGTCATGTATATCACTTATACTTATGTATTAGGCTCAACATATTTTAAACTAAATAAGTTAATACACTATCATTGAGTATGATTTCGTGAAATACACCAAAGAACCAAGTTGCCCTTCCCTGCCGACTATGCTTGTTGCAGCACACAATGTCTTTTTCTCATGCATTTCTGAATCCAAAAGCATAATATTGCTAATTACTGGTATGCCTAGAGACTGGTATGGAAATATTCATGGTATCCCATTTGGATATGACTTTAAACATGGCTAACATCTAATGATGTTAGCACTAGTCTTCCAGGTCATAAAAATGGAACAGAAAAAAACAACAATTTATCCATCTCCTTGAGTAAATAGGATTAAGTCTATACTTAATTGATATTTCACATGTTGAAAAGTCAGAAGGGATGATAATGTTTAATTAACACTTGAAAGGTGACATTCCTCACTCCTTGGCTGCGACTACTCTAATAGCACTGGTACCAGCTGCTCACTGACTGACATTTCCACTGAACTGCTCAAACCTTGTTTGCTCTCTTCTAGTTATCCAGTCAAGGTGAACACCCTGATACATGATTTCAGAGGTATTACTATTGTGTTTACAAACAAACTTTGCTGCATGAGTTGATTATATTCTGTAATACCATACTATGTCTGGACCCGAGGTAGCACTGATCGGCAAACAGCTGCATTAGTTGATCTGGTCTAATGCATGTATATCCTCTGCTTTATAGGGTGATAACGTGGATTGTTACTGCTGGGTCAGTCTGTGTCAAAACACGCAATGGCTCCTCTTCTCTCTTAATCTGGTAGTAGATATATATATATATATATATATATATATATATATATATATATATATATATATATATATATATCCTAAATACCACCTGCAAATATGGCTTTCAATTTCTAAACGGTTTCTGATTTTTTACCCGTCTTGTACAGGTGGTTGAGCTCATCAAGTGGAGTTCTTAAAGCTGGTTAATTTTCAAAGGTCTATTTTCAAGAAACTATTTCAATTAGGAGCCCACCACTTTATCAGGCAACCCAACTACATGTTGTCAACATGTCCAAGCATCGAAATGTCAAATGTCATGAGATCTGTATAAGCACCAGTGCTGTCAACATGAGTTCAATAACACCAAAATAAGTTAAACATTGAACAAATCTTTATTACTCTAAAACCAAATTATGGAGACCTGGAGCTCATGTACAAAGCAAATTATATTTGATAGCTGCAATATATGGGGTGCTGTGTGCACCCAAAATAGGCAATACTGCCAAACTTTGGCAGCCGTTTTTGTGATGTGGACAAACTGGAGTGGCCCCAAAAAGAAATTTTCCTGAAAGGTCCAGTCTGTCTATCAGAAAAATCCAGTCAATAATTACTTCCGTACTTTCTTCAATGTATGGATATCATCAAAATTTAAAGAAATTCATTATTTAGATTATTGTCTTAGTCCTTTTTAGTAAGGTGATGGTAAACACATCCTTTAATGTGATACCAAGCTTGACTAGCTTTGTTAATTTTATAGTGCATTTCTATCAGGAGATTCAATATCAAAAAGAAAGCTCAAGTAATGTATATTTTTTTCTGACAAGAGCGATGATGAGAAACAACAGGTTTATCATGATCATGATGGATAGGATTCTCTGATTATATTAACATGACTTAGTGTAAGTTGTATATCAGTTATGAGTGGGACAGGCATACAATTCCCCCAAATCTACTCAGAGTTCTATCAAATCCTCTCCAACCTTACATGAAGATGGTCACAAATACTGCTTGCACACATAGAAGAGGAAGCATTTTACTATCTCTATAGCCAGCGATAATTAGGAACCATGTCCATACCTCCATCAGCCGATACCGATATCTTTCTTTTCCTCTCAGAAATGAATATAACTTCCCAAGTGCATTAATCTGCCTTATCACATTTTCCTATGTGTTCTCTATCCAGGCCTGTCTGTCTGTACAGAGATATATGCCTTCCTCCCCAAAGTTAGGTTAGTCCAATCTGTGGCTTACAAGCTTGTTAGTCTGCGTCTCATTTGGAAACCAACTAGATACTGTAGTCAGTAAGAGTAACCCAGCTCTGGCATGACATCCATCACTGTCCCACATTTGGACCCCTGTCATGTAGCTCCTTTATTATTATGCTTTGCATAACTTTGGAGTGCTAGTATAGCCTTTTGGTGCCCAAAACTATTTGACAATTTCTATTTATTTCATAGGTATATCAATGTTGTTAAGTACCATATACTATTCTGATCTTCTTTCTTGATATTGGCCTCTTATGACATTCTGAATGCCTTTAATTTAGAATTTCAGTTCAGATGAGATTTCAGGTCTGGTCTCAGTCCAGTTTGGTTGCCATAGCAACTAAACATTCTATTTTGTTATCATGTGGCAGTATTTGGGTCAATCTGCTGAATATCTCCATATTGTTATACTATAGTGATAACTGTACTAAGCAAAGTTTGTTCCTACTACCATGGAAATAGATTGTTTTGGTAGCAAATGATGAAAGGTATTTTTATGGATATGAAAGGTATTTTTATGGATATGAAAGATTTCTATCAATGAATAACATAGAACAAATGACAACTTCTTATTCTTGTGTGATGTAACCAAGGAATAGTAGTTTGGTACCATGCCAGGCTCTTGCTCTCTGGAAGGCTAACACTCTAATGGGTCACATATCTAACAACCAAATTTCATGTTTTGACTCACTGTTCTAAGATTAATAAAGATAGAGCAATATGGATGGTCTCATTGTAATTGTGAGGTTATGGCCGTTCTAGAGAGCGTATAACTTGGACCAGTAGAAGTGTGTAGATCTATGATATCTCCTTTCTATATATATATATATATATATATATATATATATATATATATATATATATATATATATATATATCTACCCTCTACCCATGCCCACTTAAAAAGGTCTGTTTCTTCTCTTTCCTATCCCCTCAGGATGTGTGTGGTGCACATATCCTTAGCACAACCATAGCGTATTGATGTGGGTAGTAAAAGTGGGGCTCCAAATTACCAGTACTTTCTGTCAGTGGGCCTCCAAAACGTATTGATGTGGGTAGTAAAAGTGGGCCTCCAAAATACCGGTACTTTCTGTTGGTGGACAACCAAAACGTATTGATGTGGGTAGTAAAAAGGGCCCCTCAAAATACCAGTAATCTGGAGGCTAGGGCACCCCAAAATGCCACATATTCTCGCTTATTTAATAGATTTTAGCATAGTATATCTGTAAAAGGGGATAGTTTAAGAACAAAACACTTTTATATCTAAGATGTAACCTACTTTCTCTTTATGTTATCAAAAAATGATCTCTATCAATCATGTGCATGTACTCATTAATTAGTCTTGAAATAGGGTAATTGGCTAATAATTTCAAAAATGAAGAATCATGTCATATTCATGGCCAGGTAATGTGGTGATGTCTTTGATCATATTTGTCAATGAGGCCTTCATTAGATGGAGTAATACTTGAAGAATTGTGAGCAACCTCAAAATTACCCAATTTTTCATGTTTTTAGCTAATTAATTAATTAATTGTTAATTTATGCTGAATACGTTTTAGCAGGTTTTAGCTCTTCTGTGCTGAGTTTGATACAAGGAGAATTCCCAAAGAAGCTGTGTGCCATAACATATTAATGTGTAATGAAGAGGAGTTCCCATCATTATAGAGCATTTTGGCTGAGGCTTTCTACAGTGGCCATAATGTATTAATGTGTAATGGATTAGAACTCCCATCATTGTAAAACGTTTTAGAGTGTATTGGCCTGAGGCTTTCTATATTGTCCATAATGTATTAATGTGTAATGAATTAAAATTCCCAACATTGAAAAACGTTTTAGTATGTATTGACCTGAGGCCTTCTACAGGATCCATAATGCATCAATGTGTAATGAAAATGAGTTCCCCTCATTGTAAAACGTTTTGGAACGTTTTGGTACAAGGATTACAGTGCCTATGTTGCATTAGAGTATGGGTATATGATGGGTAGTGGTACCATACATAACAATATGACGTGTACTGGTACCATAGAACACAATATGACGTGCACTGATACCATACATCACAATATGACGTGTACTGTGATGTATGATACATGTATTGTATCTACAGGTGTGTAGGTGCCATGTACGATACATGTATTGTATCTACAGGTGTGTAGGTGCCATGTATGAGACATGTAATATATCTACAGGTGTGTAGGTGGTATGTGCGATACACATATTGTATCTACAGGTGTGTGGGTGCCATGTATGATACATGTATTGTATCCACAGGTGTGTAGGTGCCATGTATGATACATGTAGTATATCTACAGGTGTGTAGGTGGTATGTGCGATACACATATTGTATCTACAGGTGTGTAGGTGCCATGTACGATACATGTATTGTATCTACAGGTGTGTAGGTGCCATGTACGATACATAAGCAAATGTCAACGACCATGGAATATTTTTGCATCGTATTCCCCGAAGTGAGTCTGCCGTATTCAACGAGGCCTTATAGGCCGAGTTGAATGCGGGCAGACTCACTTCGTCAATACGTACTAAAACGCATTTATGTCATGGCTACAGGTTTAATTTTGCTTTTAAAGACAAGAACACTATCAAAGTTACTTAATTTCAGTGTCTATTTGTTGCAGCAGGTCACATGACCACCAGTCATTAAATACGGGCACATTGTATTCAATCCCCCCATTGAATACGGTTGTTATAGTACTAATCTATAGTGGTGCTCGTATCAGCCATGACATAAATAAGCAAATGTCAACAACCATGGAACTATAAGGCCTCTTTGAATATGGCAGACTCACTTCGGGGAATACAATGCAAAAATATTCCATGGTCGTTGACATTTGCATTTATGTCATGGCCCTATGGGGTTAATTTGCTTTAAAATAGAGAAACACAGCTCAAATCTGTTCAGAATCCAAGATGGCAGACACCCATTGAATACGGCCACATTGTATTCCATCCCCCCATTGAATACGGCATATCCAGTACTGTTCTATAGTAACGGTCGTATCTGCCATGACATACATGTATTGTATCTACAGGTGTGTAGGTGCAATGTACGATACATGTATTGTATCTACAGGTGTGTAGGTGCCATGTACGATACATGTATTGTATCTACAGGTGTGTAGGTGCCATGTACGATACATGTATTGTATCTACTGGTGTGTAGATGCCATGTACGATACATGTATTGTATCTACAGGTGTGCAGGTGCCATGTACGATACATGTTGTATAACTACAGGTGTGTAGGTGCCATGTACGATACATGTATTGTATCTACTGGTGTGTAGATGCCATGTACGATACATGTAGTGTATGTACAGGTGTGTAGGTGCCATGTATGATACATGTAGTGCATCTACAGGTATGTAGGTGGTATGTATGATACATGTAGTATATCTACAGGTGTGTAGGAGCCATGTATGATACATGCAGTGTATTTACAGGTTTTAGGTGTACAATACACGTAACATTATCTACCGGTGTGTAGGTTATACATACAATTTATGTAGTGTATCTACAGGTCTATATGTGTCATTTACAATATATTTACCATGTGAATCCTTGCCAAAACGTTTTAGAACATTTTGCTGTAACGGCATGTCCTCTGCAGAACACATTGATATGTTTTGGCATGATTAGACCAGTCTGCAATTGAGCTTGCTAAAACGTTTCAAAACGTTTTACTTTGAAGCTAGTACCATTTCATTACACCTGAATACGTTTTGGCATTCAGAGGCTACATCTGAGTGCCTTCAGCCAAAACGTTTCAAAAGGTTTTACTTTAGATGATGATTTAGTTCAAGTAGACTTGCCAAAACGTTTAGATGTGTATTGTCCCCATCACTGGAACTACTAACTCAGGTTAATGTGTATTAATCTGGGAAAATTACATTGAAAATAGAGAGAATCCCATCTTGAATACGCATTATTACTGTATGGTTCTACAAAACTTGAAAAATCCATTACACATAATACGTTTTGGTTGTCCACTGACAGAAAGTACTGGTATTTTGGAGTCCGACTTTTACTACCCACATTAGTACGTTTTGGTTGTGCACTGACAGAAAGTACTGGTATTTTGGACCCCCACTTTTACTACCCACATTAATACGTTTTGGTTGACCACTGACAGAAAGCACTGGCAGTCCTAAGGATATGCGTTGGCACTGACACATTCCTCTGTGAAATTTTGTAATGTAGTTCTCACCATGAATATGACCTTAGCTGTCGATATGGCCTTAAACATCTATTACTCACTTACTAACTAACCTAAAGACAACCACATACCTAGAGTTGACCACCTGTCAGCTTGTTTTACTCACTTTCACATGTAATGTATTGGTCTTAAACCCTAATATTATTGAAATAGAGGTGTTATAGTACCCCATTGAATGATGTCCTGGAATATATGAAGTAATTGTCATTACATGATAATACACTAAAGTTACCATGTTTAAATGGATTTTACATTGACCAGCTGGTCATTTCATCAGAATTTTCCAATTTTGTTCCGATAATTTGTAGATGACAAGCGCTCACATATATACCATTTTGACTCTAGGCATAGATAAAAACCTTTGCTAAATGATTGCATAAGGAAAAGTGCAGAAATGTGAATACTTTCTGTATAGGACCTATTTCCTAGAACATACCAATTTCACCTTGAGATGACCACAATTTCACCTTGAGATGACCACCCCTTACTGAGTTATTTATGCATTTCATTGAATAGATACAATTTATAATATAGCATTACATCCAAATATTCATATTTAGAACAGTTTCGGATAGACAATTTCCCTGCATGATGTTCCAATACACACATTTCAACCTTTTCTGGAATCCTACTACTAGTAGTATGTAGAGTAAGTTTGTGATACTGAGAGCATGATTATAAAATCAAGAGCTGGATTAGTATAGTGTATATTTCAAATTGATTAAAGCACAGTTAAATCCAAGCTTTTTAAATGCAGGGTTAGCATTATCACCTTTGTTTTGATGAGATTTACGATATCAATGGGCATGCCATTGTTACAATTTTCATTTAATTTTAGCCACTCTAAATCATATATTTTCCTTATGGTGCAGTATCTTTAACAATGCTATTTTATTTCAAATAAATATAAAGGAACTTGTTTAATCTTTAATTTGATGTTCTAATCAAAAGGGCTTAATCAAAAGGGCTTTATCAAAAGGGCGGATATTAAGTTGTTAACTCTAGGTGCAAAGTGTTCGTCTCAAGGTGAAATTGAACTAAATGGAATGTTTGTAGTAAGAGTGATAAACTAGAAATAAAATATATAAATGGATTTTCGAAATATAACAGGTACAAAAGCCCAAACAATTATCTTTCATTCAGTGTCTTTGAAAGTCTGAAGACCCAAAACTTTTAGAGATATTAGCAACTACATATACCTTATTATGAACCTGCACAGGAACGGTTGTCTTTAGTTTAATCTACCCTACAGGTATTTAAAGCCCAAAACCGTGCTTTAAAGCGCGCTTGGGCACCTAGGGGATAGGTATGTAGGTGTTACCAGGTGCAGATTAGTACCCTATCTCTATACTTTGAGAAGCCCTGGAATTTAGCTCCTGCTGTGGCATGTTGGAACTAAGCTTATTTAGCTGAGCACATTTTGGATATTGCCATTTTGGATAAGGGATGTGATAGGCAAAAGCCTAGCATGATGTATGAAGCTAGTGGTGATGGAAGGGTGGAAAATGATAGATAGATAAATGGGTCTACATGGAAGGGGAAATACATTGTATATTTTTACTACACACTAGTATTCCCAATCTGGCCATTGATGATCAATGGCCCCCAATATCTAGATACTAGAGCTCTATGTAGCCCTACTCTAATACCCTGCACATAACGTGTGGCTTAAACTCAAGGATATACCCCTGCTGCATCCAATACAGGCGGCCAAAGGTAGGGGTGTATCTTATCCTCCTCGAGGATTTGATACTATAAAACTGTTAAAGTGACTAAAATGTGACTCAGGATATGCCAAATATACTATTTCTTATACGCTGGGTAAATCAGTATGAATTCTTCCTCTACTGTTGATGTCTATCTTTTTACTACCTTATATGGCTATGCTTAAGTGACACCTTTAAAACTTACATTTCATGTTATCTACATACAGGATAACCCATTTTCCTCCCAATATAGCTTCAGGATTAAGCACACATATCAATGTATTACTTATCTCCTGTCACTCACACTGTAGGAGGAGGAAGCACAAGGAGCTCTTCCCCCAGGGAGAACAAAAACACCATGCAGGGGTAGCCCCTGCTGGCGTCTATGTGCACTAATCGGCTTACATTAGGAGCAGAGTTCAGCATCCCTTCGATCCATCTCCTAACAATAACAGGCAGAGGGAGCTCTGCACTACCTCTAATTTGTTCTGCTCAGACGGCCCTAGGCTGCCCAGCCAGGTTTAGGATACTTACCGGCTCCTTTGGGGACACTGTCCCCCGTTCTCCTCTTGGGCCTGTCTCACAAGCAACAATCACCAAGTGATGAATTTGTATACAAAAGTTCTGGTCCATTCATCAGGAAGGCAGCTCTGCTAAATTGTCAACGAAACATTACAAGTGGGTGAAGTGATAAACACTGAATCCTGAGAAGTTCATTTGATCCTCTTTATTGCACAGATGAAATGAGTGTTTATACAGGTGGTAACAATGATACTCTCGCCAGTGTCCAAGCTCTGCCCCTGAGCCTATAGCTCAACCTGTTGTAGGTTCTGATATGAGGTATAGGTACCGGTGTGAAGAGATGTAAGGTAGAGATACTGGGAGCTGCTCATGCGGTGTATTATATACTCAGCTGAGCAACTCGCGGTATGATGAAAACTGCTCTCTGTCAGGTGCATCATTGGATGTTGCAATACCGGGCAGAGAGCAGGTCGCCACTTGGACCAATGAGGGACAAGGGCATATTGTGGGATATGCCATGGTCCCAAAAAAGCATCCACTGGTATGTCGCAATGCCTCCAGTGGGATCATGGCCTGAGTTACCAGTTTGGCTCTTGTAACATCCATGTTGGGATGGTACAAGACCAGCTCAATGGATTCCACTGCACTGTAAAAACAGTGTTTAGGGATTAAACACCAGTGTTTAGAAGTTAAACACTTGGTTAATCACTTGTTTGTCCCACTTTTCTCAACGCTTCTTAAGTGTTAAACACGTTCAATTTTAAATGCGTTTAACTAGGAAGTGTTTAATCAAGTGTTTAAATGCTAAACACTTAAACACTTCAGTGTTTAGGTGTTTGAGAATAAGTGTTTAAAAGCAAAACACCTAAACACTTCAAGTGTTTAGATGTTTAAATGTTGGTGTTGAGAAAATTTGGTGTGTATCTTTAAACACCTTTTTTGCAGTGTGGAGGAGGCGGGGTTTGGGGCTTGTGGACAGAGCTCGGGGGGGGGGGGTATGCGAATGGCAAGGTGTAAAATAATGATAATACCCAGATTAGTCCATTGACAATATTTTGCCATTTGGACTGTCATGCACAGGGACAATGAGGCAGGTTTATAACAGTTGTGGATGTCGGGTAAGTAAGGGGGACACCCGATGGGGTCCTGGGGGCTTCACAGGGAAAGTGAAGCTTGGGTCTATCAGAGTTTGTGTACTGGGTGTGTGGGCTGAAAACGATGTGGGTGCTTAGTTGGAATGACATCTTATTCGGGTAGCAGGGTAGGTCGTCTGAGGTGTGAGTAAGTGAGTTAGCAAGGATACAGGCAGCTCACTCTGGGCCGTCGGGAAAAAGTCAGCTCCCAGGGGGAATTGTACATGTAGTACTATTTCTGACCACAAGGGTGCATTAAAATGGCAAAATGTTAAAGGCACCCAGAGATCCTCTGAACAATTACTTTCTATGAAGAATCTATTGGTGTGATCAGATTTATTCAGCGTACTAGATTGCTAGGTAGATATTCAGCCAATAAGGTCTAGCAGTGATATAGTTAAACCACTGAATCCATCAAATAGGGCCTGGCCCTAATGATTTCAGGATAAATAAAAGAACTTCAAACTCAAAATCACTAAATTGCCTTTTCAAAGATTGATAGAACTTATTTGATTTGTCAGTCTGAAAGTTTGAAAGGATCTCTCCATTTCAATAGGCAGTTACCTCAGTCATTTCATCTGGAGAAACAACAATGACAAGTATTCAGTAGACCAAATGTCAATGCTAATTCCTGATATATATGTTCCCAATGGGATAAAACCAGGTCTATAAGGCAAAGTCACTTATGTGAACAGCAGTTTAAAAGTTCAATATGTTTGGCAAGTGACACTTCTTTATGGTACAAAACTATAGGGCCTCGCTCTGACGACCCTGTTTACCAGTTGTAAACAGTAACTTGATTACTGAAGCCTGGAGAAAGGGTTTTTCCCAAAGACAAATTAGGAATAAAGTGACTATTTTGAATAGTGCCATGTTTGCTCGGCTTCCCATGCCCTGAGGCTGTGAACAGTAATTTGTGCTAGGAGATGGGGAGCAGCTCATGCTGGTTAAACTGCTTGCTATTCTGAGTGTCTACCTTTGGCAGTAAGCTGCAACATTAACAAAAGATGGTCAATCATTTATCATAAATCTCTCAGATAGTTCTTTTGTGGGGTTTAGGAGTCAGTCTATCCCCAGCAGTCAAATGTCTCACTGCATCTGTATACAAAATGAGGTTAAGACTGTCTGCTTGCTTTTGTAGATGCGAGCTGGTATTTAGGAGAAAGAGCCGAGAACAAAGGTACAATATAGATTATCATTTCCTAGGCCTGTCTGTTATTCTTATCACTGATGTCCACACAAAGTGGTCATTATCCCCCAGTAACCTCCCAGCCAATATAAATCAGGGCATTGCATAGGTTAGCAGCAAGTGGAAACATTCATCATTATCACTACTCCAGGATGTGCTGTGTTACTTGCCTTGACAACTACTGGGGATATTGTGAAATGGTGATTCTGTTTGAGGAGGGGATAAGATCCATAATATTATTGGAAAAAGGGACTGTAAGGTGATTTTAAACAGATGCTTAGGTACATCTGCCATGTGCATGATGTGTGTATTATTGGTTGACTTTAGATACCAGACTATTTAGCCATTCAATGTAGCTCCTTGTAATACCTAGTTCTGAAATTAGACTCGTAAGGTAACTTTACCAATGGTAGCAGCATTACTTAAGCTCATGTTAATTAACTCCTCCAGTAGGCCATTGCTTTCTCCAATCAGCAGCAGTAGCAGTTTCACTAAATACGAAGGGTAGCAGAGGCTGGAGGAGGAAACCTCCAGGAGGCTAAGTGTACTGCAAAGGAGCATTTGACACACACAAATTAGGCCTGCAGGAGAACTGAAGAGGCTCAGGGAATTGGTCTTGTAAGACATCCATTTTAAACACTTAGAGGGAGTTCAGGCAGGGGGAGTACTAGAATGATGGTAGTGTCTAGGGTCAGCCAGGTTAATTGACTCACTAGCTCCATCTAACTTACACATACTTTGGTTGTGTCTATTGCAGCCTCCCTTATGCCCTCGGGTGTCAAAGTTTGTGGATGGTGTTGAAGAACTCGAAACACAATGTATTGCAAGTGAGTAGTATATAGGGAACAGCTACTGAAATCGATTTGACCTGCTTACAAACCAGAAGTGACCTAGTTTTGAGACTGGAAGTGACCATATATAGGCATGTGCGGGGCGGTGGGTAGGTAGGTAGGTAGGTAGGTAAGTAAATTAAAATAAAGGTAGGGGAAGGTAGGGGGGGGGTAAGTAGGGTGTGCATGTGTTATGCACACGCCTATGTTAAAATGTGTATGCCTCCCCCTTTCCCCTTATTACTTAAGGGGTGCCCCCACCCCATAGCCTACCCTACCGTACCCTACTTTATCTTACCCTACCTAACCTATTCTATTCTATCCAGTAAGCAGCATGTTTACTACATTTCCCCACCGTAACGTTAAAAAAGATAAATGAGCCTATCAACATGTTCCACTTAACCTTTTAATGCTCCACCTTACCATAGCATGCATACCCTTATCATAAAATTTTCCCACCACTACCATCATCGCCGCGCACCCATTGCTGCTCACTGGGTCGTGGATGAATCTTGAAACCTTTTTTGTTTTTACAAATTTACTCACAAAATTTCACTTTGTACAACACAGAATAAGTGTTAAAACACACCTTGAATATTGTCTTTTTTTTTTTACAAAATGGAAAAATGTAACACCAAAATCTTTCCCAAGTTTTCCAAATTTACCAAAGTCTTTTTTGTAAAATATTACACAAAAAATATTACAAAAATTTTACTTTTACACACAAGATTATTTGCTATGTACAACACTGAATCCGTGTTGAAAAACGGTTTTAATCTATGTATTTTTTCACAAAATACAAGAAATGTAACATTTCACTAAAATGTTGCAAAACGTTTTGGAAAATTTTACAAAATTTACCAAAATGTCATGGGAATCATTACAAAAATTCCACTTTTACTCACAAGGTTTTACTATGTACAACAAGAAAAAAGAGAAAGAGAGATTTTTTTTCTTAAAATGTCCAAGGGTAAAAGTGCTTACTCCATCTTTTACACACGCATAGGTAGGTAGATAGGTAGGTAGGTAGGGCGGGGTAAAATTTAACGACTGGCATTAATCTTTAAATACTACCACCATTAAAAGTGACATTGTGGTGTGTGCATATCAGTTTTGTGTTACACTTTTGGATGTTTATACTGTGTTCCTGGTAAAGTAGGTTTATAAATTAATCACAGGTTTAATTGGAGCTAACTCGTGCTAATTTTTTTTTGAAGGGCTTTCCACCAATGTACAGTGAAGTAGTGTGAAGAAAACAAAGTAGATGCAAATTAAGTTCCAAAGTGTTGTATGTTGTATTTTTTATGTCAGTGGTCACACTGGATTTATCATTCAACCAAACTCTGCAGCAACCTGAGAGATTGACCCCGTTAATCAAAAGTGACAAATTCTGAAATGACGGAACTGGGTAAAATCTGTTGACTGGGTTTGATCCTAGAACACAGGTACGATTGGGAGTGTTGCTGCTGCTGCTGATGCCTTTTATCCTAGAGGATGTAGCACAGATGGTCGTGAACAGAGTGTAACATGCACAGTATGTAAACTGTTAATTTGTACATGGTGATATGAGTCCATTTTTTTCATGCTGTGGTGGAGAGAATGTTATGTTGAGTAACTCCTTTCTTTTGATCTTGAAACATGTGGCACAGGTGGCGAGACAGTGTTAACCATGTTGATAGGGTTGTTTGTTTTTTATGTTGTGCTTGAGAGTCTTTAGAGGCACCATTTGACCTAATTTTACAATATATATATATGGGTTCCATTGTTTAAGCTGTTCTGTTCACTGGTGACTTGTTCATAGCTGACCTGCTGTGGAAATTGGGACAAAACGCTTATAAAGTTGTTTTAAGCACACAAGCACCTGTTACTTGACAGGAATTTTAGTGAACAGTAAGCCAGTTCCCCCTGTAGTGATTTATTCACAGGCAAGGGTTTGACAGTGCCAGAAAAGAGGGCATAGATATTGTTAGGGTGCTGTGTGTTTGACTGACCCTTTCATAGGCTTGTTTGAAGTTATCCCTTAAGGATTCTACAAATATTACCTGATAAGATGCTTCCGGATTCATCCTCACTACGCCAAAGACTAGGTCTGCAGGCATAATTAAGTCCTCTCCAAATACAAGGAGATTAGGGGAACAGTTTGTACTTGAATGTACAGTGCTATTGTAAACATGCACAACAAATTCACACTGCCCACTAGTTCTATGTCCATGACAAAAATACAAATATCAGGTCGCATAAGAAACTTAATCAAACGTGATGTGACCATATCAGCAATTGTGTAGAGGCAATGATAAAGGGTGCTCCATGCTAAAAGTCTACTTTAAAATGCAGATCACAACCTTTCCAGTGATATATTGCAAGAGAAGATGCTCCTGTTAGTTTCAGGGGAATGGCTTGCTAAATATGAGTAGGTATGACCATTTCTGAGTGGCAATAAGCTCTACGCCTAATTGGTTGTGAGATACATCTATAATTAGCATAATTTATGCCAATGTAGTGGTTCGTATGTACTGCTCGTATGGTTTGAAGTAAAACCAGACAAGGTATCTCGGGTTAGTGCAACAGACACGTGTTTATTTCTGTGGATGTTTACATCTACTTCGAGGTTATGCGCTTAATATAATAGCAAGCTCAGTGGAAAGTGGTCCGACTCAGTTCGTAGGTAGATCCAGACTAACGCCTTCCCCGGCCCCATGTAGGAGCTGCAGTAAGAAGAACAGTGCTGCCACCACCCTGCAGCGACCAGGGGTTGTAAGGACCTCTAGTGACTACCGGTGATAGGCGCACCGCTCGAAACGCCCTCTCGAGGAAGACGCTCACACTATATCATGATCTACGAGCCCCTACACTTCCCCCACCAGAATAAGGAAAGGGGTGTACAAAAAAGATATATAAGTAGTAGAACAACTTCATTATTCTACAATTAGGGCTTGAAGTAGTATACATGAGTTCGAAGTAGAATGTGATATGTTATTTGTGTGACGTCGACCACGTAAGGTTTAAGGTAAATTATATAACAACACAGTTTGAACCTGATTTAAGAGAAAGGATTGAAACAAGTTCGAAAGAACAAGTTAGAATCCGTAATTACATTTAAAGTACTAATATGTAGGATTCATAACATACCGAGAAAATTTTTACAGTTCACGTATGAACCCTATATAATAGTTTTTTTAGCACAGTTTACCATTATTGTGGGTTTTATTTTTTTATATTTATATCTACCACTATTGACCCGAACTAGATAATAAACACATAAGGTTGGTGCCTGAGTGTTATGTACTATGGAGTGTACTTTTAGAGAAAAATATACTTCGAATTACAGATCTCATACGTTTATAGCACAAATTAACATTTTTATGGTAATAAATATTTTATTAGATCAAACTTAGTAGAGTATATTAGGTTCGATATGTATATGCAGTAACTTTTATACGTAGGTAGGTAATAGTGGTTATGAATAATACACAATATAATAAACTATAGCAGCCCATGGCCACTAGTGTAGTTGGTCTGGTTTACAATGCTAATATACTTCATGGGGTCTTCGGATTTTATCTGCTTGTCTGCAGATCCATTCGGCGGTCGAAGGACTTGGCGGTGGCAAGCTGCGTCGCTGTGTGTTGTGCCCTGGAGAAGATGGGAAGATTTAGATTCCTCCATTGGGTTTCCTGGGGCTGCATCCTTCCGGGATCCTTCAGTTGGGCACGGTTCCGGTCTACATAAAGCAATATGTTCATTGGTTTCCTATAAAAAATTGGGTCACCCTTATAAATAAATATATCATGAACTACAGGTCAGTCTCCATTACCATCTCGCCAGACATGGCCTCCGGTTCAGAGTCTAGACTGATCAGGTTTTGGACTACTGGGATTGAATCTGGGGTAGCAGCCGCAGGGACCATTTCCGGATTTGGGTTTGGGGTGTCGGCTGAACTGTCCATAGCAGTAGTCAGGGCAGCAGTAGCAGCTTCAATTTCACTTCAGGGTTCACTGCTACTCCAGGCTCAGTGGTAGAGTGCTTCGGGGTGGACACACTCATAAAACCCAAAGATTTAATATCCTCCTCGAGCTGTCTAGCCTCCTCGAGCTTAGCCTGGAGCTTCTCGAATGCACTTTCAGGAGTGCCATGCCAATCTTTCCTGAAACAGCCGAATGCTGCCATGAATCAGACATCCTGGTGGTCACACTGCCTTATCAGCTCCTGGAGTTCGGTTTCATATTTCAGCTTCATAGCTTTTACCTCGTTTTCACGTTGGAGAGAAGCTCGAAGCTGATCATTAGCTTGCCCCTGCATGTCCTGAGATAGCCGGGCTATTTCCGTCTCTGGATTTCATGCAGGCACTCGAAGACACCTTCAGTTACACCACAAAGGTATCCGGTCGCTTGGCCGATGTGTCGGTCTTGCCACACCTTAAAGACATCAGCCTGGATCTCACAGGACTCCTGTGTTCGTTGTTTGATGTGATCATCGGGGTCCTCCAGTTCGAGGTTGGACTTCACCAAGTGCAATACGTTAGTGGTTCTCATATTTCTGACTGGAGGTGATGTCTGGGGAGTCTGGTGGGAATCAGAGCCACTCTCATAGGCAGAGCTCGAGGTAGCAGTAGCATTCGGGGATGGTCTCTCAGCGTCGGGTCATCGGGACGATCCTACCACTGCCCCTCTCTCGTCTATGGTGATGCCACGCCCCCTACCAGCATCGGATAATGGCTGGGTGGGGTCTTTCATCACCAGCTCTCTGCCTGGTCTCTTTGGGTCCACCGGTAGGGTCCGTCCCCGACCAGAGGTGGTGGCGAGACTAGCAGGTGGGCCCATCGGCTTTGATTTCCTTGAAGGCAGTAGGGTCTGGGATTCAGGACCCGGCTTCTGAACATCAGTCAGAGTTGGGAAATTGTCAGGGTCTGGAGCATCCCTCAGCTTCTGGAGCAGAGCATTGTCCTGGGGTGTACCCTGGTATCGTGGGGTGGTATCCACATCGCCTCTCATCCAATCGGTGTGAGACAATGTGGTCCGCCCCTCAGCCAAGTCTGAATGTTCCCAGTCAGTGGTCCTCGCGGAGGTCGGTAGCAGCTCGAATCTAAAGGTGAGACCTGCTCTACACTAGTTAGGTCTTGAGCTGATGTCCCCAAGATTTTACTTGGGTCAGGGGACTTCTGTTTATGATCAGGTGTCGGGGCTGGGGATTGAGACTCAGATTTCGGTCGCTTAGCATCCCAAGATCGAGGCTCATTGCCAGGGTGGGGAGGTGGCTTCCCAATGCGGTTGAGGGCATCGGGGTCTTTTCTCTGGACTTTGACACGCCAGTGCATTTCTGCAGACATGTCGAATCGATGGGACCGTACATTTTTGAGGAAATAGGCGTCCTGCTTCCCCTTGATAGAATGGCAAAAGTGATCGGTCCTCAGAGTGATCGTGTGTCGTTCATCGGTGGTCATCTGTTCCCATTTGGTCATTAAGTGCTCATGAAGTTTCAGAGCTTTCAGCCAGGCGTCGCTGGCTTTAAGACCATGGACTTGAGCCAAATGCTCGGCCATACGACCTCGTCTCATGGTTTTCAGGCCCTGACACCTCTGGTTCTGGTTCTTCTCGTTTGTGCACCTGTACACCGGGGCATGGTGCATGAGGTGCTCCACAAGATGTCGGAAGAAGGAGTCTCTTTCTGATTTGTTTACACAAATCTCGAAGGGGCACATCGGGTTATCTGGAGTCCAGTTCGCAGCAGCATACTGCAGCTTCATACGGTGCTCGAAGCCATAGTAAAACTTGGGTGTCTTAGCCATGTCACTTAATGAGGCCACCGACAAGCATCTTTCCTGAGGATTTTCATCCACTCCAAGTCGTCACTCTCGCCATCACGATTGGTGGCAGGAGGAATCGAGTAGCTGTCATTATATCGCTGACAGTCCATTAAACAATTTGGGGTGTAGTCAGGGAAGCCAGTCCGAGCATTAACCCACTTGTTCAGACTGGATTCATCAGGAGCATCCTTCAGGGGTTCCTCCAAAGATTCAATGTTTTCCAGCAGTTGCCGGCTCATTTCTGCCACCTGCTGGTCTCGATCTCCATTACCGTCTTTAGGTTCTTCCTGAAGTTCCTCCTCCTCGACTGCTGTACTACTGACAGGCTCGGGAGGTACAGGAGTAATCTAACCGGAGATGGGGAATCGTCTCTTTTGGCGGTCTTGCCACCTTGAGTTCGGCTCCGGGAGCTTCAAGATGAAGTCGAGGCTATGGAGTCGTTGCTGTCTTCTGCCTTCTCCTCTACCACCTTCTTTTTCCAATGGCTCGATATAGTTTAGGTCTCGGGCTTATCTTTCGATTCCTTGACAGCCTTTTCGACCTCCTTCCGTATCTTGGATATCTGCTTCATAAGCTCTTTTCGTTTTTTATTGATTTCCTCTTGTCGAGCATTCAGCTCTTCGAGGCTCATCTCCTTAGAAGCATGGGCGGTGGTCACCTTGGTGAAGTAGCAGGCTCCACCTTCCATGCTCGAGGCAGCATCTGGGACCTTGCTGGCAGCGTCCCCATCACTAGCTGTCTCGTTCCTCATGCGTTGCTCCTCTTTTCCAACCTCGGGGTCTGCCAGTAATGCATATTCCTCGTCTCTCACTGGGGAGTTTTTCTGTGAGTCGGACATGAACGGGTCCTTAATGGGTCCTTGGGGTAGTAGGACTTCGGGCGACTGGATGCTTGGCAAGCCTTCCTCGAACCCTACTAGGCCATACAGAATCGGGTAAGCGGTCTGTGACCTAATTCGGTCGTCGTCACAAATGGCGTCAACGACGGCGACTAGGCTAGCGCTGACGCACATAGCCTCAGCCAGTCTGAAATAGTTCTCAAACCAGATGTCGGCAACATCAGAAACTCCTAACTCAGTGCATCCTTGACAGATTCTTGTCTGCAGGTCGTAGGGGATCAAACGGGGTGGCTGGCCCTTGAGTCCTAGATACTGCGGTGGACAGTATCTATTTTTACTTGTGGCCGTCCAGATAAATCCTTTGGTCACATTCACATATCCCACGGCTGGAGGTTGGTCAGGCAGAGTCACTGGGACTTCGATGATGACCGAAGGCGTAGTTCCCTCGGGCGCTTTCGATCTGGGGGTCTGCACCCTTAGGGATGCTCAGTGTATCTGAAGTCGCCTCAGGAAGAGACGGCTCCATTTCGGTGGTGTCAATCAGCTCTACTGCAGGACTTTGGCGTGCTTCATCTTGTGCTCGAAGTGGGGTCGGGTGCCCCTCAGGATTGGCCGTTACGGTCGCCACCACCTCCGACTAAGCCATATTTCGGGCTTAGACGGCTCAGGGTTTGTCCTCCCTTGTATGGAGCCTAAGTGGGTACAAGATGTTCAAGTTTTTCTGGATTAACTCACTTTTAGATGAGGAGAAACAGCGGCACATCTTACCCCTGTAAGACGGTTTGCGTGCTGTGAGTGATATTGGGGTCACAATAATCCAAGCGAGACCAATGCGTATGTGCCGCTGCACTGCACCACTCCGGGTCCCCGGTTCACTAACGCCCCCTTTCCCGCCCGCGGCAGGCGTCCATACTACCCCGGATAACCGAGCTTCGAGGTTTAATTTTCTCCATAGCCTGTTGATGGGATTACCTCCTTCTCTGTTTATTTCGACGGGAGTTTAGCAGAAAAAAACATGTAGCTTCAAGCGTACATGCCAGACTAGCTGTGTGCCACCCACAGGAACCATAAACAGGGTGGTAATACACGTCGTGGTCGTATCGAATCGTACACGAGGTATCTCAACCTCCAAACACATAACAAAACAGGACTCTACACTCATTGTGATTTCGGAACATTAAGTAACAGCAGTCTGTCCAGCAATTCTAGGACTGCGCCTCACCTCTCTACTTTGGTTCTTCAACCGAGTATCTCGAGAAGGTCCAGTGGAAGGTGCCAACGTCTTCCCCCTACCTTGGATTCTCTGTTCCGCCGACACTTTTTTATCACGATTGGATTTTAAATTCGTGTCAGTGTCGACCTTCTTAGGTCGTCCCCTCTTGGGCTTCACATCACCAATTCTTTTACAGGGTCTGCCCCTTTTTCGTCTAGGGATGTTCTCTTTCAGTTTCCTTGCCAATTCATCGGTCTTAATTAGGATCTTGTCATTCGAACAGTTGCCAGACCCATAAGCATCACAGTACTTTCAGATATGATCCGGGCGACCAAATGTGAGCCGTCCCAGTTCGAAATTAGCTTCTTACACCTTAAAGGTTCATGTATCCTGAATACTCGATCGTCGACACTAAATTGGCACATATCATAGTATCATATCCAACTTTCTGCCATTTTGCATTCTTGAGTAGCTCATTTCAGACTCTCATATGCTCTCTTAAACTGGTCGCTAAGAGATTCTACAAACATCACTGTACATGGGGCTTCAGGGCTTACCCCTATAACTCCATATACTAAATCCGCGGGCATTATGATATCCTTCCCAAATACTAACAGGTTTGGAGAGCAGTTTGTTGCAGAATGTACAGTGCTATTATAGGCATGTACCACGAAATCACATTGTTCATCCCAGTCATCCTGGCAGGAATTCACCAAGGGTTTTAGGACTTGTATCAATGTCCGATTGAATCTCTCTACCTGTCCATCAGACTAGGGGCCTATATGGATTAGTTTGAGTTTTGCAGATGGCTAAATAGTGGCACATCTCTTGCCAAAAGTTAGACTGGAATTATCTCCCTTGATCACTGTGCATCATTAATGGGGCTCCTAGTTGTAAAACCCATCCCCTCATGAAAACATTCACACAGGTGGCAGCTCTTTTGATTGCAGGGTCAGTTTGTTGGAACTGTTGGATGGTCTCTATTGGCCATTCTACAACATTTTCCATACAGGAATGCGATAGGGGTTCAAACTGCCCGTTTTAAACTATAGCAACTACCCCATTGTGAGCTCCACAATCATCACAATCACTCTTTTGGCACTTTCTAATGGGCCTTCGGGATAGGGCATCCATATTAACATGCTTCAAACCCGCTGGATGTTGGATCTGGCTATGCTCCAACCCAAATTCTGACAAATGTGCCAGCAAGCGGCCAATCTTTTCTTCGGCGTCTTTAAAATTAAGGAGCCACCTCAAGGAGGAATGGTCTGTTTTACATATCCTGAAGTGTAAAATCGGTGCCCCACAAGAAGTGCCGAAACTTTTTGGTATACACCACTACAGCCAGTAACTCTTGTTCAGTGGTGCAATAGTTTTGATGTGCCCTGTTCAATGTATTACCAGCAAAAGCAATAAGTACTTCGACTCCATCCTGGACCTGAGATAGAGCTGCACCAATACTATCATTGCTAGTGTCCATGTCCAATATGAAATGATCATCCACCGTAGGATATTTCAATACTGGCGTGTTAGCAAACAGGTGTTTTATTTGCTCGAAGGCTGTGTCCTGTTCGTCACCCCAGGGAAAGCGCTCTTTCACTCTACCCGGAGTCCAATGTGCTAATACCTGCAAGGGATAGCTCACTTTGGAGTAATTCAGAATGAAATCTCGATAGTAGGAGCAGAAGCCTAGGAAGGATCTTATTTCCTTCGCATTTATGGGTTTCTGCTTTTTGGACACTGTTTTTCAGGGTCAGCCTTTACACCATCGGGAGTTATTATACGACCATGATAAGTAATGGATGTTTCAAACAGATTAAATTTCTTAGCCTTTAATTTCAAACCGTTGGCTAGTATCCTTTTTAGGGTCCATCCCAATTTGCCAATTCCCAGATTGGAAGTCCAGGGTACAGAAGTATTTGTTTCTCCCCTAGCGAGTTCAACGTCTCATCTATCTAGGGATAAGTATTTTTTTTAGTTAAGCCATTAAACTTCCGGTAATCTATGAAGAACCGGATGGATCCATCCTTCTTCATATTCATGCATACGGGGCTGGACAGGGACTTGTGCTAGGCACAATAACTCCCTTTTCCAGTTGATCCAGGATTCGCCTCTCGGCCTCTAATTTCTTTTTTAGAGGTAATCTCCGATAGGGTATCTTGAATGGCTTCACGTCGCCAGTGCCAATCGTGCTAGTCCAACCTACTGAACCCCCAGGTTTTCCGAACCATCATAGTAGGTGGATAGCAAAGCTCGAAGTTGTTCCTTCTCTGACTTACTTTTCAGAGAAGAATCCTCCACTTTTTCATGTCATCAGGTAACCCTCAAACTGTACCTTCAGACAGTTCGGTCTGAAATTGGGCTTCCGAAATGTGTTCAGTCAAGAACATTTCACCGATTTTCTCATTTTTCTTCAAGTAAATAGGGGTTTGTCCTCTATTCATAATCGGAACTACTGTACATGATATGCTTCCCACTAAAGTGTCGGCAGACTCTAGCTGTTGGCTAGATAACACCTCAGGGTTAGGTTCGAACACGGCATTCAAGCCTCGGAAAGCATTGTTTGAAGAACACAATACATCGCAGGCAATTCCAGCTGGGATTATTACAGTGTGTACCACGTTGGCTACCGAAGACACGTGTCTCAATATACATGAAATCTCACAGTTGTATGGTTGCCGAATCTTCAACATGCCAAAACGGGGATCCAACACAGCACCATACAAGCTTGCGAAATCCAAACCAATAATACCATCGTCACTTATATCAGCAATGGTGGGACTCATCATGTACTCGTAGCCCCCCATTCCGATCTGTATAAAATTCTTGCCAAAGGTCTGCATCTGGCTACCATCAGCCGTGCAAGCATTTACACTAACTGGTAGTGTTTCATGGTTGCCAGACACCAGGCTGAAGAATCTTCTCGAGACACACAAATGGCTGGCACCAGTGTCAATCAAAAATTCCCCAGTCCACCCCTTCACCGATACAGCAATGTACCAACGTTTCCCCCCCCCCCAAAGGAGAGGAGTTCTGTGCAAATTGGAGTTGTTCATGAGAATCACCGATCTCCCATCCGAAACCTTTCAAAAAAGTTACACACGGATAGTTCAGGGGGAGGTGTGTCGCACTCACACGCATCAACTCTTCAACCCAACCTCCCTCTTCTTTGACGCAGGATCTCTCCCCTGGGTTCCGACCCTCACCTGTTCCTACCCCGTCGAAGCCTCCGGCTCAGACTGGGGTGGGGGGATCATTGCCACGTACCAGTCCCCCGGAAGGTACTGACTCTCAAACTGACTCGGACTCACCAGTGGTGGCATTTTGGCAGATTTTCGGATTACGGATCACATCCCTTGCCACAGATGTGACCCTCTTTAGTTTTCCTCCTCCAACTTCTCCTCCACATAATTAACTCGGGATAGCTGTGCACTCATGGGCATAGTGCCCCATTTCTTGACAGCGGTAGCAGTGCAGCCTGCTTTGGTCTACTATTCGGCATTCGGGTTGAGTGTACATCGTTTCCGCGAACGTCTTCATGAAATCTTCCATCATCTTTTTCATGTCTAAAGGTTCAGGTGAGACTGGGGCCCTTGCTACGGGTTGCCTCGGAGTGCGGCTTATAGCCATATCTGTGTTTCAAGTCTCTGGGACACGTCTTGACTCCCCTCGAGGTCGGTTGGTATTTTGATTGTATATTGTTGAAAAAATGGCTCATAATAGCTTTATACGAAATCTTAAAAGGTTCATTCTCACCAGTGTCAATTGTATGAAGTACTGTGTCAGTATGTCCCAATTTTTCACCTAGTGCTGCAAAAGCTTTTCTATTCTAAGTCTTGTCTAGCAGGTGAATTAAGGCTTCACATTGCACATCCGTCTCGACATGACTTTTAGCTATTAGATTATCTAATTCTACTACTTCAGATAAGATAACCGACCACAGGAGAAATCTTATCTTTTCATAAAGATATAGATTTTTCTCGCTGTTTTTAACATGAAAAAATTAACTCTTTAGTTTTTTTGGGTCTTCTTGGATACAGGGGCCTATAGAATAAGAAGTATTCAACCTGGTCTTATTTCTGGTCTTATTTGAAAGAAAACACATGGGCCCTTAAAAGAAGGGCAAATTTGTGTGTGTAGGTTTGCAATGTTTTTTTAAATATGGTGGCCCAAAGTTGAAAAATGGCCCAAAATAGCTTTTTTTCAATTTCCAAGCAGTAAGAGACCAACATAAATTCATTTATTCCTTAGTGGGGGTCCTATCTAACATTTTTATGTGATTTGGAGGTGATATAACCGGTTTTTTTTTCTATCAGTTTTTCTATCAATGTCTGGCCTGTTCCTCTCACCGAGCTGCAGGTGATAGCATGAACATTGTTGCAACTTAAAGTTATTTAACTCCCTGTGCATTCTATTATGATGTTGAAAATGCAAATACAACATCATTAAGACATGAGGGATGCACCTGTCTTTTGTAAAGCTTTGCCTGTTCAATATCTTAATAAGACTTTTAAAGACAAAGATAACTTATGTATTAGAGAAATTGTCATTTTACCGTACATAATGATAAATTCCTGGTGAATTAAGATGAAAGTCCCAGTCAATGGTTTTCCAAAAAAACCAATACTTGTTCTGATATCTGAATTAGGGCCTGAGGAATTAGGTAAAACCTAAAGCTCACTTCAAGTAGTCTGTCATAAGGGAGCCAATTCTAGAGTGGTACCCATGACTGCTCTTTTGAGGGCACTGCTGCATGTCTTCAGAGTGCTTATCTTTTGAGCACTTCATTGATGCATCATGACAACCATCTGATACACTGAAAACCTACGGCATCCAGAACTCGTCAATAGTGACGTCAATAGCCCCGGCCGCTGGTGCTTGAACATTGAAGTGGATCTCGATGATGCTGAAATGAAACAATTTCCTTTTAGCGACTCACCCAACCAAAAATTACCTCAAAATTTAACAAAACTCTGCATTTACACTTTTCACCTACCTGTCACCTTCCATATACACATCCAGGTGTAGAATAACGCCATTTGGAGATACCAAATATAAGAAATAAACCTCTATGGTGCTGATTTCACAAACTTTCACATAAAAAACGTCGGCAAGCCTTTTTATACCCCATTGAGCCATGGGAAACAAGCTCTCTCAGGCAACCAATCACAACCAAAATTTTTTGACCTATTTTTTTTAACACAAATGATCAAAATTCGAAATTTTACCCAAAATACAAAATTTTCAAGCCACTTACCTTGATTCATCCAGAAACAATTCTCCCTTATTTGTCAATATGGTATTAATGTGGACCTCTTGTGAATCATACTGGATGGTTTATTGTCTAAAGGCTGTGTCCCTATTTTTGTTCCTCACTCACAAAACTGACAGCCAGACATGGTCCCAGCCCCAGTCGAGCCTGTAAAAGCAATTGCCCCAGCAGGAAGGAAGACACTGAGCCGTCCACACTCCCAGTCGCAAACTACCATCAAGACCATCACACCTCAACCTCCAATTAGAAACCAACAGAAGACCTGGAACACCTATACCACCGAATTACAGAAATTAAAACTTTAGCACTCCAATTTGAGGCCAGGCTTCAGCACCAGCACTGTGCCAACTGTGCTACCGCAAGCTAGAGGGTTTTGCTTGCCCTTTTGCCTACAGCAAGACTCTCTTCCCCTGGCTGTCTGACCATCAACACTTTTCTAACCTCCTTCCAACCATCAATGTGCCAACCTATGCCATCAAGCAATCAAGGCATGGACGATGAAAGTGGCACTGAGAGTATTGGCTCCATCACTTCTGAAGCTGGAGATCTAACCTCTGTGGACCAGAATTTCAGCAACCTGTCAGTCTCCAGCTGCCAAACAGTGAAAAGACGATCAAAAGCCAGGAGAAAGGCTGGACCAGTGACCTCTAGGAAATGATTAATTCATTTGCATCTATGGTATATAGGTTTACTACCTATGTACAAACTTACTGTAAGCAGTAGTTTTAATTGTAAAGGTTCCTCAGGGTTGCTCTGAGCTCTCACCACATCCATTTCTGGCATTACTCTCCAAGCACAACTGGGATATGCTATGCATATAGAGGCTTTTTTGTAGAATCTGCTGGGAACATAACATCCTCTCAGGGTCATGCTGCCTTGGTGGTTTCCTGCCAGAAGGCTGCATTATGTGCATCGTGACCACTCTTTAGTGCAGGTAGAAAGACCTGTTGCTGATGATTGCTACATAGTCAGATCATAAGATATATTTGTTTGACCCTTTAGCGAGTATACACACTTTAAAGCCTGTGACTTGACCTTTTAAAAGACAATTCACCCCCTGGAGGTATTTTCCCTGGAATAGCCACACTATTTGTAAGTTTACATATCAGTCAGTCAGATATAGTCAGTCAATCGTTTAGCCAGCCTACCAGTTAGTCAAAAGATTAGCTAGACTATCACCTAGCAACATAGTGTCCTAGATTGGTAGGTAGTTAGTCAGTTAATATAAAGTCAAGAAGTCAAACATCGGTGAATTTGCAAACTAATCTAATGGCCCTTTCAAGGATTGATAGAATCAGACTAATAATATTATTATAATTAGTTTGTTTCAATAGCAGGTCATTTTCATTTGTAGGTTTATTCCAAGTGACACAAAGAAATAGTTCAATGTTAAATTAACATCGTTTTTTTTTTATTAAAAATGCCTCCAACAGGAGAGAATTAGGTCTATAATGTTATTATTATTTAAACAGCAGTGTAAGGTGTGGTGTGTTACAATATTTTGGGCAAGTAGTACTGCTTTACAGTACAAAACTAAAACAACTCTGCTTACCAGCTGTAAGCAGTAACTGGATTAATGAAGCCTAGAGAAAGGGTTCTTCATAAATCCCAATGGCAAATTAGGAATAAAGTGGCTACTTTGAATTTGCTCGGCTTTCCATGCCCTGGGGCTGTGTACAGTAACTTGTGCAAGGGGATGGAGAGCAGCCCAAGCTGGTTAAACTGCTTGTATTCAGAGTGTCTACCTTTGGCAGTGAGCACTTAGCTTATGATACGCCAGCTGCAACATTCACAGAAGGATGGCCAATTGTTTATCGTACAGCTCTCAGGTACATCTTTTGTGGCGTTTCAGAGCCAGTTTATCACAACAAACATCTTACTGCATCTGTATATTAATGAGGTTTAGACTAAAGGTTCTGTACATGGTGCTGGAGAGCTTGGAGTTTGGAGAAAGAGCCAAGAACAAAGCTACATTATAGATTATCATTTCCTAACCCTCTCTATTATTCTTATCACTGGTGTCCACACAAAGTGGCCCCTTCCCCTAGTAACCTCCTGGCCATTTTGAAACAGGGCATTACCATAGGTCAGCAGCAAGTGGAAACATTTATCACAATCCCTGCCATGAGGATGTGCTGGTGTTGCTTACCAGGCAGCCACTTGGGATATTGTGACTTGACAATTCTGTTTAAGAAGGGGATGACATCTATATTGAGACTTTAAGATGACTTAATGCCCAGGTACATGTGCCATGTGCGTAATATGTATATCATTGGTTGATTTAGGATACTGGATTATTAATTTGGGTCATTTAATGTAACTCCTTGTTATACCTAGTTCTGATATTACACTCGTAGGGTTGCCAACTTTACAGCATCACTTTATCTCCTGTTAAGTAACTCCTCCAGTATGCCATTGCTTTCTCCCGTCAGCAGCAATATCTGATTCACTTAATACCAAGGGCAGCAGAGGCTGGAAGAGGAAGCCTCTAGGAGGCTAAGTGTACTGCAAAGGAGCAGTTGACGCACACAAATTAGGCCTGCAGGGAATTGGTTTTGGAAGAGATCTATTTTAAACACTTAGAGAGCTGTGAGGGAGTTACGGCAGGGGAGTACTAGAATGAGTGTCTAGGGTCAGCCAGGTTAATTGACTCACTGGCTCCATCAACCCTACACAGACCTAGGTTGTGTCTATTGCAATCTCCCTTGTGCCCTTGGGCATTAAAGAACTAGAAACACAATGTCTTGCGAATGTCACAAAATGCAATTGGTGGATACTTTATAATAGGTCCTTATTATGAAAAGCTTATTGCAAAACAAGGAATCAAAGTCTAAGTTTGGTAAAGAATCATTGACAATATAGCCTCTAATCGTAAAAGCTTTTTTTCTCCACACCCTGATGCCATGCTCTTATATCTATCCTCTAAATTCTGCAAAGTCAATCTGCGACACCCCTTTACTTAACAGTAACTCTCTACAATTGCCAATGGCTTTCGCGGAACCAGAATCCTCCCCATGGACCACGAGGGCCGTCATACCGGCCAGGCATATTACATAGGTTCAGGCTTTATTTGATTCTGCTAGTCACGATTGGATTACCCCGACACACAGGTGAACAGACAGGCCAGTAGGGGGTAGGCCCCATGGTGACATTGGTGTGATTACATATAAAGAGAGATGACAAGCTTGAGGAGCTGTTCATCCATTTGTCATGGCGTAGACCTGCTCAACGCATCTACTCTAGGTCCCAGGTCTACTGAGTAGTCTCCTGTTTCCAAGACATAATGTTGTTTATCTTTGTGCCTCATTCCTTCTTTGATTAGATATGAGGTATTTACAATTTTCATGTAGCTGATTTTCCTAAATATAATCTTTATCATTGCCCCATGATGCAATTGAGGAGTACATCAGGGCCTTATTAAGTAGTTTTGAATATGGTCCAACAGAATACCTATCATTTTATTTCTTCAATTAGAAAGTAGTCTACAACTGACTTTCCTATTTGCAACGTAGATATGATGACAGAATGAGGAATATTAATCCCACCTTTCTTATCAAATCATAATACAGTCAGCCCCTTGCTTCCTTAGATATGGAAATGCAAGGAGAAATGTCCGACGAAGCAAATTATCTGAGAAGTTAAGTCCAAATATAATAGAAAACATAGAGGGTAGTTCGAGATTCTCTGTCTGAAGTAATGAGGGATCTGGGCCCTTTTTCTGTATTTTTAAACGATCATGATAAAGTGTTTCTAAAAGATCTAAACGATTATTGTATGCCCACAATACTCCTTCACTGAAAACCTGAGAGGTCCGAAACTAGTGAGTGCAGACGACTTTAGGTCCTCAGGTTGACAATACCTAAATCTACAGCTTTAGGTCGTCAAAATTACGACTGTAGGTTGTCATCCTGACCACCTAAGTCATCAGTATGACGACTTTGTATTGTCAGTGTGACGAGTTTAGGTCGTTATTTGGCCTTGACTACCCTAAACTCGTCTTTATTGACGAGTTTTAGGTGGTGGCATGTTTTGTGTGATTCTATGTTGTAAGAGAAATGGAATTGTATAGGATTTCGCTCAACAATTATTAAAAGAGAAGGCAATGTATATTATCCTGAATCTATTTCTGCTTGAATTTTCATTGAATGGCATTTCTGATTATTCAGACAGTTACTCCTATGGAGATAAAGCATATAAACGACTTTTATAATTCATCAAATGTAAGTCACTTTTGCAAATCAAGTAGATGGTGTTCAAAACGTTGTACTGAAGGTGATTAATTATGTTAAATATTGTATGCCCATACATTTAACTCATTATTTATCCATTCCAATTGTGCATAAATGGCAGTAGTTTGACTTAGTCCCACCTCTGGACCTCATACAAACTTCCAATAAGAAATGCATAAAATGAGCATAACGATTATTTATCAACTCTAGAGCTTCTCATCAAAGCACATACAGAAATAGAATTCTCACGATAACTAAGAAACCATTTCTGATCAATGATTAAACTGTATAAACGATTGTTAATAATTGTCCAACTCCAGGCCGCAGAGGAATCAAAAGGTCGAGGAGGTGGGGTATCTGTCCTAGTCCAAATGTGCCATAGTAATCGATATTCATGGGATATTTACAACGATCCTATCCTGTGGCAAAGATGGCACAACATACGTTAATCTCATTCCTAGAATATTCTCACATCTGTTGCAGAATGGCTTTATCGATTCTTAAATAATTGGGATTGATTTAATGAAGAAGGCCCACTTCATTCAGAATTCAACATTTGCCAGGCTCGACCTTTTTTCTCATCAATGCTAATGGAAATGACAGATCACTGCCAACAAAACAATCCAGCACATCCGGAAAGCAATTACTGGCTGACAGTATTGGGACTATTTTCAAAAAGACAATGTTTGAGCCATCAATATTAAGATGTTTCCAATAATAGGGACGCTCGCGAGATTAGGACTGAATTTGACTTATTTGTATGGTTTGTTGTGTCTTCAGTTCATGAGTATGGTTATAAACATCGTATTTTTAATTGAACATGGATTCCATGGCTAGGATTCAGTCTCCAAGAATTTAGTCGGCCTCTGGCATTTCCCCAAGATTGGGAGGTAGGATTTTAGGGAGGTTTTCAATCGAGTTAACCAATCAGTTTAACCAATTTTAAATGGTCTCAAATTTGGTTGCTTAAATTTACTCAAGGTAGAGAACATGTAAAGGTGAGGTTCCTTTTGATAATAATCAAGCAGAGAAGAGGCAGAAAGCTAATATAGATAAAGTATTTTAAAGACTCCTCAATTCTGCCTCTAATACTCAATTAGCACCTTCATTAATCGATGCTACAATCGATTGTATCTATAATCTTTATTAGTTTACACAATTAAATTCAACCAAACACATATATATATATATATATATATATATATATATATATATATATATATATATATATATATATATATAAGTTAATTATGTTCGCTTGGGAATATAATAATAATAATAATAATAATAATAATAATAAATATTATAATAATATTATAATAATATCACAAGTGGAATAAGGAAGGAGACAATGGGTTTAATGAGAATTGACTTAGTCAATATCAATTCTGTACATGCCTTTATTAATAAGACAATAATTTAATAATAACAATACAGTAATACAATAGTAATACAATAACAATATAATACAAATATACAATAATAAGATTTAAAAGTTAAAATTTCCGGCACCACCCAGCGTGGTGTGTGCCGCTCGAAGGATATACGCCAACTGACGGTTAATTTGGATCCCGCAGCTTTTATAGGCGCTATTTGTTTTCCTTGACGTCAACATACCAATGCGCGCCCTGGAGGAGAAAGTAGTACCACCCGCTGCACATATTAATTATATATATATACACGGGTGTATATAGTCCCATAGTTACCCTTCTGCAGCCATATTCTTATGTATCACAACCTGGACCGGCAGGACTTGGATATAGAATACAAGCACTGTACTTCTATAAAATGAGCTGACTTCTATTTTTTCACTAGAGATCCCTGTGGGAGAGATACCGACACAGTTGGATTTGTTATCTGAGGGCCTAGGGGGAAGAAGAGAGATAGAGGAGAATGGGTAACCAGAGATAACCCCACACGGGCTGGAAGCCAAAGACTCAACAGGATGAAGTGAGCATCTCTGTGTCAGCTGCTTGACAAAAGCTTTCACAGAGACACTCTGTCAGAGCAGCTCAGAGCAGATCTATAGTAATGCTAATGGAGGAGTTTTCAGACCAACTCCTCTCTGTACCTAGTAGGAACCACGTAATACAACACCATCTAATACACTGAAAAAAGTCTTCCTGACAAAATGACATGTATATCCATGTCAACTTGATTTGACACAGAGAGCACATGTCATTGGGACATGGCACATATGTCACCATGACAACTGTCTTCATTACGCATGTCAAGTGGAGTTGACGAACCAAATGTGAGAGTGTCAAACTCATTCAACATGCCTTTCATGCATGTCATGTGGGAGACAATCGTGACCGGTGCAGTATGCGTCAAAGCGATCAGTCTTCTTTTCTCTGTGTATACCTTCAAAGGATGAAACATGAGAATGTTCCTTTTCTCTGTGAAATCCTGAAATATTAAGATGAAAATATTCATTTTTATCCGTAATTCTACCTCGCTGTGACTGTCCGTCATGTTCTGGTTAGTTTCCATTGACAAGATGGTACTGTGGTGTTTTTACTTGAAATGAGAATAACAAGCACATGAAATGAGAATAACAAGCTACTTTGTAGCGTATTTACATCAAAGCAACATCTCTCTCTGTAGGCTTATTGAATTGTTCATTAGATAGCTTGATCCAGAAGGGGAGCGACAAGACATTGACTTTGATTTAACATTATTGCACTACACCTAACCCCTAATTCAGTAGCCAGGGGTCATAGCTGCACATATAGGTTTCTGAAAATTTAATTTGAATGGCGCTGATCTGGTTAATCTACCCTCCCTAGAAAAACAAGCAAGACCAATGACATTTGTTTTAAGCGTCTGCAAAAAAAAAACCTGTGTAATTGTTTATATGATATTGGGTCGGTTTAGAAATACCCCCACTTTTCATCAGTCAATTTTTGATTTAGTCCTGAGTAAAGAAAGGATCAAGAATAGACAATTCAATACGCCTACCCTAGATTTTCATAGCCTATAAGCTGAAACAGACCCCTTTTCGACATAATACTATTGTGTCTTATATGTATAAAGTGAACGGTATTTTGGTGCAATTGTAAGGGAAACGTTGAATTGCAATGGATAATATCGTTTACATCTATCATAGCCTCATCAGCCTCTTTAAAGGGATATGATAATCTTGTAGCTTCAATCCACCACACACATTAGGCTAATTGTTTTAGTGGTATGTGTTATACAAAAGGACAAAACAGTTACACTGGTTTAGATTTTAACTCACCTATCTCACAACTCCTTGCAGTCCATGTGCTTCCCCCTTGTTGGAGAAAGCCGAAGCACAATGAGCCCATAAAGCAAGAGTAAGCTTTACTAAATACCTACAAGGTGGAGCCACAGTTGATGGAACCTTCATCCCACGGCTCGATTCTTGGCCCAATTCCTTTTCTGCACTCTAAGTTAACTTCCATCTGGACACTCAAGGACATCTGCCCTTGACGTCCCCTAGTTATGGCTGTAACTCTCAGCGGTGTATGGTGATAGTTGGTACTAGATGTAGCATTCTTGCTCAATAGTCAGTTGGTGATGTGTACTTTTAGACCAATCACCACACACCATGATCACTGTTGGATATTGCGTCCTGATTGGCTGGGTGAAATTTACAACTGGGTAATTGTAGTTAAGTCTAGACTAATTAAGATGATCTACCAGGATACAGATTCATGTGCAGTCTAGCTTGGAGCAAAGTGATCCAATTTTGAGAAATGAGACATACATTTATTACAAAGTGTAAAAATATACAACCTTGGGTAAGGGGCACTTCAAAGATGCTACATATAAGATTTTGGACTAATCCATGCTGTATCAAGCTCAGAGGAGCTAGAGGCAAACCAACCTCTAATTCCCCAGGTCTTTTTAGATGCTGCATCAGGCTACATTCATTTTTACAAAACCGTCAAATAAATCTTGATTTAACAAGCTACAATACCATCATAACCTCCTCCATTAAAACAATAAGTTGACATTAAGAAATCTGTCAGATTAATCCGCTATGTTGTTGTTGTTGGAATCTTTTTTTTTTTTTATTTGGTTTATTTTATCTAATACACGAGTATAGATATCCTCCCACAAAAGCCACAGTATGGGCACAGGCATTATAGTATTCTCCCAATCAGCAATGGAGCATTGGGCCATGCTTGTCCATGCTTGGCCCAATATAAGCCGACATTGGCCTAAGATAAGCCAACATTGGCCCAATGTATCCTTGCTAACTGGCCTATGTATGGATTCATTTCGGGAAAGAAAAATCAGCACTTTCTCCAAGAGTAGTTACTCCACTAATTTGAGACCTGGTGATCTCTTGATGATTAACATGAAGACTACAATAATCTGTTCCACCATACTAGCATAATTATTATATTCTACTACTTTAAGATAGTACTAACCTCTTTGGTCTATTGCCGAATTTGATTACAAATAAATACATTCATATTACATACCATACGTTACCTTGTTGCTGTAAGGCATTTATGCAAACCGTACCATGAACTGGGGTTAATTGATAATTACAGCTTGGTAAAAAATTAATTTACATAAAACATACATTTTAAGGACAGAAATAATGAACAAGGCAGACAAAGAAGCATTCCTTCTGCTAGCGGGAGGGGTCGTATTCCGCTGGTGTTCTTTGACATGTAAAACACCCTGCTGAAGTCAACAAGTAGCGAATTTCACAAAGTACCCCTCCCCATTTCGAAAACATTCACCCTTCTATTTTTACATGGACTCTGAGAATAGTGATGCCTGAAACAACCAGGTGGCAGCATAGCACCACAGCGCTTTCTCGAGATGCATTTTTAGCTCTCTCTCTTCTCTCTCTCTCTCTCTCTCTCTCTCTCTCTCTCTCTCTACATATATATATATATATATATATATATATATATATATATATATATATTTCTCTCTCCCTCTCTGTCTCTCTCTCCCTTGTAGCACTCTCTCTCTCTCTCTCTCTCTCTCTCTACCTCTCTCTCTTGTCACGTGTATACATCCTGCGTTGTTTGTGACAATACTAGCAGTTCTATTGTTGATACAATAGTCTTTATGTAAATCAGGGTGTGTAGTTGGAGTATGCTATATATTCACAAGTATTTAATAAAAACATGACAATGGGAGGTAGACATTGCAATGGGACTTTCTAATTCTCCTTATTTTGTTACAGACTACTATATAAATGTTAGGGAGTGGTCAATATTTATTAACGGGGGATAGAGGTGGGGAAATTTCACACAAAAACTTTTCACGTGAGCCAAAATCTGCCCGTCCAGCTTTGAACTATAGTAGCTCGCAGGGTATTTTACTATTATTATTCTAGGCTAGAATGGGGCAAAAGAGATTGAACACTCCCTTCCCCAAAGAGTCAATTTCCTTTTTACACCACCACTCAGGAAGGGTCAATAATCTTTTATAACGCCACACTAAAATCCACCCCCCCCCCATGTTAATAATAAAATGACCACTCCTTTATGTTGACCCCTGTTCATGGCGAATCCACCATTTTTAGAATGGGACAATGTAATCTATTCAGTGACCTCTTCCGCAACAGCAGCTGTTACTTCTGTTGTGAGCGAAGTCTTTGTGTGCAGGGTCCATGATAATGAAGACAACCAGGGTGAGGGCCAGTAAGGTGAAGGCCGAGGCACTCTGTAATTCAGCAAGGACTTTTTCTTACATAATCACGATAAAAGTGTGCTTTAGCTGACTGCAGATGGGCATTAAGGTCATGGTCCTTATTGACATAGGCAGTGAACCTGCCGTACATAAATCTACTAATGGTGTCTTTTAAGGTAACTCTGCATGCATGAAGAACCAGGTCACCTATCGGGACAACGCCCACCAACATACTCCAGCGAAAAACCAGAAATATTACAGAAAATGATATGCGACCCCTAATCATAAATAGTAGCATGTACTCTAAATCACCATGTACCTTGTCAGTAGTATATAACGTATCGGAACGGGACTATAGCTAATCTAAGGATATTACTCACTGGGGATACAGCCAATCAGAGGCCTCCCTTTTGGCAGGAAATTCAAATGGGGGGTCACATGACCTAGATCCCCTGTGGTGTGGCGCCAAAATGGACCAATCAGAACCCTCCCTTTTGGCAGGAAATTCAAAATGGTCACAGGACCCAAACCCCCTGTGGTGTGCCGCCAAAATGGCGCCCTCCGATTGGCTAAATGTTTAGGTCATGTGACCTCTATTATGCAAATAAGGTCACATGACCCTTATTTGAATGGACCAATCAGAGTTCGTCAACTTGGTGGGAAATTTGAAAAATTTGTTTATGTGACTCTATTTTTAAATTTTTTGCCAAAATGTCGACCTCTGATTGGTTGGCTGTCTACAAGTTTTTTTCATTTTTTATTTTGATAAATAATATTTACACATCATTATACAAGTTCACACTCTCTACATAGTCGAATATCGGAGAGGAACATGACAGAACCCACACATTGAGGTGTACACATTCAACTTTTGTTTGTCATAATTCAGACTGTATATGGTATAATCTTGGTGTACAACTTTGTAGCAAGTACCCTCTTGAAATGAAGGGTAGGTGTAAGCCATATTTCCCATCCACATCTCATCGATATTACAAGTGATATCCACTGAAGAACTATACCAAGTACTCCATTAAGTTTGTCTGGACATGATACTTCTCAGTTGAGCAGCTGGTACACCAGGGTAAGGAACTTTGCTACACAACATTTGGTCTACACACTTTTGACAAAAGGAGTTGAATTTTCCCTTTGAGCAATGACACCTCTTTCTCAAGAAGTCTGAGTTCTCTTCCAAAAGAGAAAGCAACGTGTTGATCAATTCTATCGTATATCGCCTTTTGATGAAAGCACATGTGTTCTTGTTATGGAATTGATATACTCCTATAGCTCCTATATCTCTGGTGGTACCAACCACTCTTTGAAATACATCTTTGAAACAGACACTCAATGAATCAAATACAGCATTAGAAACGAACACTTTATGAACACCTTGGTTTAACAACAGGGCCTTAAAGAACAACACATCTGATGCATCTATTATTTCCCAAGTGAAAATGGGGTCGCAAGTACACATTGTCTTGTTTTTTTTCAACACTGATGCACGAGGTAAGCCGGTGGACTTAGTAGATGAAGTTAATACAACAACAAAGGATATTATCTCACCGGCTTATCTACATCTACATTTTTTCCCCTTTACAGTTATTTAAATTCTTTTTTGTTATATTTCTTTTTATTTTCATTACTCTACAGGACTCGTCGTCACTCCGTCAGAATGTACAGGACGCTTCACATATAAGTAACTCAGTCCCTTTTTCTCTATCTTGTAAGTGTGCATTTTGTTTTCTATTACTTTAAAATTTGTATTAACAGCTAGGATAGTTTTTCGTTTCAAAAGAACATCCAAGAAGTCTTTGGGTTCTTGAACGTTTTTTTTTATGACACCCTTTGCATTCCATTTCTTTGATTTGCTTTCACCTATCAAGTCTTTATCATAGCAAATGTGAGTCTTGGAGTTGAGTCTTAGAATTCCATCACCCAGAGTTCTCTGATCGTGAACGTATCGTTTCTGACAACAAGTGAGGGGGATCCATCCTTTGACACCTTCGGTTTTTATCTTTACAAAAAGCTCTAAGTGGTCATCGCACACCCCTGTTGGAATCCAGTTTCGTTTCTCTCTAAAGTATGATTCTCTCAGGTCGGGTTTCACGAGTTGGTCAAATGATTCACTGCTGAGAGCCATGTAAAGACTGTCAGTGTCCATTTGACAAAGAGCGTAATCGTGTCGATCGATAAATTTATCCAAAAAGTCGAACGTGAACTCTAACATTTTCAACTTGGCGTACTGGTACACCATGAATCCTATTTGAATAAGAAGATTGTTCCTGACTGTTTTCAGTTGCAGTTTGACTTCAAAGAGATCTGTGCTCAACTCTGTACCCTTTTTGAACCGCCACGAATTGGTCAATAATTCGAAGGTTCGACCTCTAGTGTATTTCACAGAGGTGTGCTTTTCTTTGTTGCAAATTGTTTTACCGTACATGGTGTTTCCCATCAACTTGTAACAGTCTGACAGAATTTTCTCGTTCGCGTTTACATCACCACTCCTTCGCGCCACGGTTACTTTGTCTGCAAAACTGGCAAAGGGTTGTCTAGGGAAGTATTCTATGAACATCTGGTCAAAAATCATAGAAGGTTTGCATATGACAAATTTGAAGGTATTCCAGCCCCTACTCTTCGAATTTTAGTTTCCCCCTCTATTTCTTTGGCTCAAAGTGTCAGGCTGGATGAGATCGTCATGTTACATATGGGTTTTGATGGTCCCAAATGCATATTTTGGGCTCCAGGGGGGTAAAATGTGCCCAAAATGACCAAAATTGTCTGGGCGAAATTGTGTCTGGGAGAATGACATTTGAGTTACAAGCCATGTTGAGGGCTAAATTTTCTACAGAAACAATCTTCATACCTCCATGAAAGTCTCAGGTCCAGACTGTTTTGACCTGTTGATGAAGAAAATCACATTATCATTTATGTCAGATGTGTCCTTGCTATTGTAAAAGAAGCATACTTATAAGAATTCTTTTTCTGGACACATGTCTGGGCGAATGACATGTAAGGCCCCATATGCAAACTTTCTATGATTTGTGACCATCTGCACTTTGGTGACTATTAAACCATGATCCAAATACCACTTAAGAAGAGGTGTTCCCAACAGAATCTTTTTGCCATGGTAATTTCCTATCAAGGATCACTGAGGAGCGTTCATCAGGTTTTCGTTGTTCGCAAAGTCTGACATGTGAGTTCCTATGTTGGATTTCGAAATGGTCACTTTCTTGAAAACAGGAGTCATTTCTTCAAAGTATTCACATAGGTGAGGAGGAGTAGTAATGTCCACCTGAATCAAACCGAACATTTTCCTGTCTTTCACAGAGGATATGATGTCACTCTCTGTCATGGGATTTCGAACCGCTTTCAAGTCGTCGACCTTCCAGTGTTGTTCAGATGCCATAACCTGCGGATCCTGGCGTTTCATATTTTTCCATTCACACTCCCAGACGACAATTGGCTTTTGACCTAGAGCTTTTAAGTAAGTGGTTACTCTAGCTGTTCTATCACATTTCTCGTCCAGGTCTGAAGCACACGGATATCTGCACAGCGGTATGCATTCATGAGCATGGAACCAACACCCATGACATTGTAAACCCTTTTAAATTTTTTGAAACACTTTTCACAGATATGTTGATCCATTTTCACTGAGTTACTTATATGTGAAGAGAATTTTTTTTTCAATATTTTTCATCTATCTATCTATCTTTCTATCAATCTATCTTTCTTTATATCTATCTATCTATTTACCTGTACACCTATATACGCAACATACCTACATAAAGTATATACACCTACATACACGTCATATAAAACATATGTCAACACTATCTCACACATGTCTCAATCAATTTTTATCAAGAAATTCAAGGATAATCTCTTTTTTTGTCACCCAGTTCTTTCAGTGCCTTGGTCAAAAGCGTCACACTGTCCTGTGTCAGAGTTTTGCGGGGTCCTTCGTATCTACGCACATGGATGACGTTCTTACCCTTGTAGAAGCTGACAGCAACATACAGCGTGCTTTCCGGATCCAGGACGACGAACCATGTGTTGTAATTGGGTAGTCCTTTGGAAACCGCTCTGTCGCGTATCCGTACCTCCTCTTGGACGTCAGTGACTGTCACTATTAGCTTGAGGAGTGCATCAGTGGTAAAGTTTACTTTTCTGGTGGACGTTGAGGTGAACTTTATGGCGCTGAAGCGTTCCTTGGAGATCCTAACCCCGTTGAGCCAGATCTCCAGCTTCAAACTGTCAATGAAGAACTCCAATCTGGGGAGTGTGGAAGGTGCTGGTGGTTCACATTTCACTACCGCCTGGACGCCACTCTTGGTAAAACTCCTCTTGATACCTGTAGAAGGTTTCAAAGTAAGAAGAGTAGCGCCATCAGTGTGAGCTGAATCAACAGCAGAACCCGCAACAGGAGCAACGCTCGCGTCGGTATCTCAGGACTTTTGGGAAGAGGATAACCACGCACCATTGGTTCTGGTTGTGGAGGGTGAATAAGTCGGGGAGGTAAGAAAAAACTCGTCTGACTCTGTTCGACGTCGGTGTCCCCTGGTGGATAGCAGAAGCCGGTGGTTCTTAGAGACTTCAGGATAGCGGTGGTAAGTAGATCGGGTGATCTTTGAGCAGCCGCTGGAGAAGTCAACTCTTTCTGCGTCTCCTCCTCCTCCTCTTCCTCTGTTTCTGCCAAGTGGTGGGTCTCCAAATAATCCGTATGACTGCAATCGTGTGTGTCTATGTCAGCTGTAGTTGTGTCACATGTATATGAAACACCTTTAAGACCCACACTCAGTGCTGTCTGCATCCCGCATACCGGGTGGCAACCGCCGCTCTGCAGACGCCCATCTGCCACTAAGCAGCCTAACAATAGTGTCTCTAATGCCAGTCTGTACTGGAGATGTGGGATGGCTGTATAAGGCCTAGACCACAATAGGGGAAGACACACACAGACAGTGATACCAGCCAATTACTTTCACAGTTCAAAGGATGCATCCCTTAACAATCATGTAACTCTATTGTAGTGGAGACATGACAGTTGGATGCTGGGCCTAACTTTGTCTGGGCAATCAGCCCCAGAGTAGGGATATAAGGCCTCCAGTAGGAGGTCCATCATCACAGAACACCAAGAACCACTCCAGAGGTAACATCTCCAGTCATCTCCTGCTACCTGCTATACCACTGCACTATGGTGAAACTATGCTAGACAGGCATTGGTTTCCATCATTAGTGGCCAGAGGGTATCTTCCTCAAGACATCCACCAGAGGGTAAAAGTTATTCATTATTACATTATTCCTCTAAGCAGCAGGTCAGGAGCTAGGTGTGGGAACCCACCTAGAACTATGCTGGACATTGTATTATTATTACCTCACAGGTGGAGTGGAACAGAACATTATACTTTATAAACTATTGTATATTTACTGTATGTGGAAATTACCTGCATATTAACAACTGTGTGATTGATATTTCTTACATGTTGCCTAAAGCTGAATAAACCAGTGATAACTGGAAATAACACTATTTATAAGAGCTTGTTGGATTTACACTATATACCACTAGTCATATGATATTTCTCATATGACAACTTGATCATGCACAATTACTAGTATGACAAAGTGGTGGAGAACATCCTACTAAGATCCCAAATTACCCAATGCTCTCATAAAAATTAAGCTGGCAACATTACTAAAAACAATCATACACACAGTAAACCCCACTCCACCCACCCAGTGACCTTGACACCATGTTCAAAAAGGTCACCAGTGAGGTCTCCCACACGTCAGTGAGGTCTCCCACACGTCAGTGAGGTCTCCCACACGTCAGTGAGGTCTCCCACACGTCAGTGAGGTCTCCCACACGTCAGTGAGGTCTCCCACACGTCAGTGAGATCTCCCACACATCAATGAGATCTCCCACACGACAGTGAGATCTCCCACATATCAGTGAGATCTCCCACATATCAACGAGATCTCCCACATATCAATGAGATCTCCCACACGACAGTGAGATCTCCCCACATATCAGTGAGATCTCCCACATATCAATGAGATCCCCCACACATCAATAAGATCTCCCACACGACAGTGAGATCTCCCACATATCAGTGAGATCACCCACATACCAGTAAGATCTCCCACATACCAGTGAGATCTCCCACATATCAACGAGATCTCCCACATATCAATGAGATCTCCCACACGACAGTGAGATCCCCCCACATATCAGTGAAGATCTCCCACATATCAATGAGATCCCCCACACATCAATGAGATCTCCCACACGACAGTGAGATCTCCCACATATCAGTGAGATCTCCCACATACCAGTGAGATCTCCCACATACCAGTGTGATCTCCAACATGTCAGTGATACCTACAACACACCAGTGACCCCACACCTTCCACCATAGCCGACGCCGATGAAGGTCCTCAACCCAATCAGGCAGCTGAGAAGATAAGGGCCTATGAGAAGACCATCCAAGATGCAGTTACTGCCCTAGAAGCAAACAGAGCCCAACATGATGCTCATGCCCTTGCCTCAAAGGAAAGGGAGAGGATCCTCAGTCAACAATTAGATGACCATCGGAAGGCCCTAGAACAGGCACAACAACAGATATCAGATCTCATGAGGATGGTATCATCCCAGACCTCACAGCCTCCCACACCCACAACCACACCTGTCGTCACACCATCTGCCTCTGGATCCAAGGAGGATGTCATGATCTCCATGATGTCCAACATGACCAGGATCCTAGACAGACAACAACACGACGACAGGAAGATCAGGCAACACGAGGTAACCAAACCCAAAACATTTTCTCACCCATCACCACTCATGTCAACAGCACTATTTATTGATCACAAATTCCCAGAGTATCTGAAGGACAGGTACAAATTAACAGACAGTGACACCATGGTAACATATTTACCCAAGTACCTTGAAGGACAAGCATTGGCTTGGTTTGAAACCTTCAAGGAAAGTGCCACACCTGATAAGTTGACATGGTCCAATGTAGTACATGAACTAAAAGAGTATTTCGCTACTCAAGACAATATTATCTCCAGGACTGCACTCTGTGCACAAGAGATAGATGAACCTGTATCTGATTATGCAATGTATCTCAGAAAAGCGTGTAATGCCCAATGCCTAAAGGACGACACCTTATTTAAAACATTCATCCAAGGCATGAGGCCCTGGATCTCTGTAGCTCTTGAGAACAAGAAAATAGACTCTTTTAACCAAGCCCTAGACCTAGCCTTAGAGGTTGAGACCCAAGAAAGATCTAGGAAAACAAGGGATGCAGAGTCTAACCCACAGCCTACTAAGAAAAAGGTCCAGGAAATCACCACTAGTTCAAATGAAGATGTTAACCTAATGTCTAGTGCCCATGTAAGGCAACAGGAAGCTAAGGCTATATCAAAAGACCCTACCGGTAGATATAGAGGAAATAACTATGACCCCAACTACCAATCCAATGGAGGTAGAGGTAGGGGGGGCAACAGCAACAACCGGGGGGGTCACAACAGTAGGAAAGACAACAGCTCTTCCAACTCCAACAATGGTAACTCTTCATACAGTGATAGGAGAGACAGAACCCCAAGTAATGGCAGATCCTATAATAATCAGGGATCCAACAGTAGGAGCCATAGTCCACATAGGAACTACAACTCTGGATCCTACAACAACAATGGTTCCTACAACAACAGCCAGGGTTCAAACAACTCTGGATCCTATAATCAAGGATCCAACAGTAGGAGCCACAGTCCACATAGGAACTACAACAGTGGATCCAAAACAACAACGGTGCCTACAACAATCAGGGATCCAACAACTCCGGATCCTACAGCAACCAGGGTTCTAATAACTCTGGACAATACAGCAACTCTGGTCATTATAACCAGGGTTTCAACCCACATCAGGAGGATCACAAACCTAACACAAGAGGCTACCAGGGGAACCAACACAGTAACCCCCAAACAATACCTCAAGTGATGGATCAACTCTCCAAGCTCCTGGTCGCAAGCATCGCAACCACCCCACAGAACCAGGAAAACTAGGATGTCACAGTGCCGATGGGCCAGTGCACTGTGACACCCCAAATACAAACAATCAATCAGGATTAACAAAGATCCAACCAGAGACAATTGCTAGTGCCAATATACCATCTAACAGACAGAGACGTCCATCAGTGATACACATCACCCCACCAGATTCATCATCAAAGGATACAGGTGAGAGTACCAAGCTTTCTATTGTACTTCTTCAAAATGGCTGTATCAATGCAAATCTATATAATGTTTCAGATGTACAATGTTTGGTTGATACAGGTGCTACTATCACCTGTGTCAGACAATCATTCCTCATGGACCTCCAGAAGAGATTCCATATCCAACTGAGGAAATCTAAAATCAACATCCATTTGGCAGATGGATCGGTGTGTCATGTTAGACATTCAGCTATGCTGAACTTTAGAATCCAAGGTGTCAGATTCCAATACCAATTTGCTGTAATACCCACACATACCTCACACAGCCCGTTGTTCTCGGCACAGATTTCTTAAGCACTACAAAATCTCAAATTGAATTTAATGTTGATCCTGAACAAATTCTCAAACCCATTAGGGCAGTGAGGGATTTTACCATCCCTCCATTCTCTGAACTTGCAGTATTGGGTAAAGTCACATCTACTCAATCACTGCAAGGCAAAACTGGAGTAGTAGATAACCTCCAAAGAAATAACAATGCCCCATATCGAGTTCAAAGGGCAGCAGTAACCCCCAGGGAAAATAACAAACATCCCCTAGTGTTACTCAACACCAGCAGGCGCCCACATAAAATCAAAAAGGGTGCCATCATAGCTCTATTTCAGGAAGTCAAGGAATCTGATTTAGAAAAACCTCAACAGGTGTCAGACACTACCCCACACACTGATCAATCCATCTTAGCCATACGGCCTGAGGATGTAACTCAATTCAGTGACACAGACTCAGACTGCGAGTCCACATATGCTGACCCTGAACCCAACTCAATCAGACTCTCTGAAATAGCTGCTATACATAGTGAGGCACTTGACCTCGAGCCAGAATTGGAAGAGAATGTTCCACCAAAATCTGTGCTCACATCCAAAGATCAGCATGATAGATTAGAATCACTGCTGACCAAGTATGATGATATATTTGTAGGAAAAGATGGAGACATTGGTGCTACACACCTGTATACCCACTCAATACATGTAAAACCTGAGGCAGTACCATGTCATTTCCTACCATATAGACAAACACCAGAAAAACAGGCCGCAATAGGGGAAGAGTGTGAAAGGCTAGTACAACAGGGCATTCTGAGAGAATGCGCTGAGGGCCCCTGGGCTTCCAGATCCTTTTTAGTACAAAAATCATCGGGAGGCCATAGGCTCGTCACAGATTTTCGTTATCTGAACCAGAACACGATAAATCAAGCCTTATCTACACCCCGTGCCGATGACACTCTAGACATGATAGGGTCACTAAGACCAAGAGTATTCAGTAAGCTAGATGCCCAACAGGGATTTTTTCAAATCCCTATAAGGCAGGAGGACCAGCATAAAACCGCATTCATAGCAAATGACAAAAAATATGTCTACAAAAGGATGCCAATGGGTTTAGCGACCGCACCTGCAGGATTCTGCCATCTTGTCACATTAATTCTGAACAAACTCAAATACAAATGTGCCCTACCATACCTAGATGACATATTGGTATTATCACCATCAATCGAACAACACTTCCATGACCTGGAAGATGTGTTCAACAGCTTAAGAGTTGGTAAACTCAAACTGAAGAAATCAAAATGTGAATACTTCATAGACAGAATAGACTTCTTGGGAATGAGAGTCACACCCAAGGGACTGCAACCATCTCCCACAAAGGTGGAATCAATCAAAACCTTCCCAACACCAAAATCAGTCAAAAATGTCAGATCCTTCACAGGCCTATGCCAATACTTCAAAAAGTTTATCAAAGGTTATGCCCAAATTGCTAGACCATTGTATGATCTACAGACACATCTCAAAGCATTTGTCTGGACAGAGGATGCAGATAATGCTTTCAAAACATTAAAGCATGCCCTCTGTACCAATGCTCTTCTCAGATATCCAAACTATGAGAAAGAGTTCAGTTTGGCAACTGATGCTTCCAATGTGAGTTTAGGAGCTGTACTCTCACAGAGAGATAATGAAGGAGTGCTCAGACCAGTAGCCTTTGCAGGTAGAACCCTCTCCAAACATGAGAGAAATTACAATACCACAGAGAGACAACTACTGGGAGTAGTGTATGGAGTATTACACTTCAGACACTATCTAGAGACTAGACACTTCCAATTATACACAGACCATGCAGTCCTAATCCCACTATTAACCAATACAGGACTCACACATAGATGGGCCAGATGGGCTCTAGACATACAGCAATTTTCATTCACCATCCAACATGTGAAAGGTGATGATAACATACCACCAGATGCTATGTCTAGAAGAGAATACCCAGATTCTGGACCCATGACTAACCCTCCACCCCCACCAAGGAGAGTTAGAGCAGCCAGTAGAACCAAGTTTGCAAAAGTAACAAAGAAGGTACCATTCAAAAGGGATGATCCACCCAACACCATTGAAAGGCCAGAGACACCCATTAGGGGTATCTTGAAGCAATCTACACATTATGTGTTTTGCCACTGTGAGAGAGAATACTCACAACTCTTTCCAGATAATGACTTCGAGCCTATTGAATTCTTATCACTCAATCAGATGGTGAAGGCAACTCCTAAGGAGCCACCCTTCACCTCACCTGACTCAGATGATGAAGATTCAGAAGACACAATATATGCTATTACTCAGGCAACTTCCAAATCAGTCAGATTCTTTGAACCAATGCAGGGAGAGGAAACATCAAACCATTTGTGTCCTATGACCACACGCTCAAAGACTAGAGAAATGATTCAGGAGGGCACACCAAAACCCCCCACACAATCACAAACTATTCTAAATGAGAAAAAGGTCACAGGTAACAAACCTACCAAAACCCCACCTGCCAGGAAAAATGTCACAAAAGACACTGCATCTACTAAGTCAAAGAACTCTGAGACAAAGAAGAATGACAAAAAGCAAATTGTGCCTTTAAAGAAAAAGGTTGCCACTCCCATCAAGGCGAGAATAGGCCCTCCAAAGGAGCCTACACACCAAAACAAGAGTGACACACCCCAACAAAAGGCACAAGATAGGCCAATAGTCGATGAAAAAGAAAAAGAAAGAGACAGAATAAAACAACATGTGCTAGATATAAATCAATTACTGGATCAGATTCCCGACACATCCATCTCAGGTACAAACCTTGGCTTGGAACAAAGGAAGGACAAGGACCTATTGCCCCTCATACAATATCTTGAGGATGGGACCTTGCCTGCACCAAAAGCACAAGGAAATAGAATCATCAACCAAGGCCAGACATACACCTTGGTAAATGGTACATTAGTCCATATATGCCCCATAAATTGGAGAAAAACCAATACTGTTCCACTTCAAATTGTTATACCACAGCAATGGGTAACAAGTACACTACAGTATTTCCACGACTCACCTACTGGTGGCCATCTTGGTTCAAGTAGGATGCTGTCAGCACTCTGACCTAGGGTATATTGGAAGTCTATGCTAGCAGACACAACAAAATATGTTTCCACCTGCCACACATGCCTCACAGCAAAAAGGCAAGTACACTCACACAAAACACCAATGACAGTGAGAGAGTACATGGCTTCACCAATGAAGTTCCTAAACCTCGACGCGGTGGGACCACTTCCCACAACTGCCAGGGGAAACAAACATATACAAGTCTGCATAGATTATGCTACCAGATATGCAACAGCTTGGGCTACTACTGACTTAAAAGCTGAAACAACAGCAGCAGAGTTCTACAAGAATATAATTTGTCATGATGGAACACCAGCCACTCTTCAAACAGACAATGGAACATGTTATACAGGTGCAAAGTTCACAAAGTTAACTAAACACCTCAAGATCAAACATAAATTCTCCTCACCATACAGGCCACAATCAAATGGGCTTGTAGAGAGATTCAATGCTAGCATCGGCACTGCGCTCAGAGCATTCTGCTCAAAGCACCAAAACAATTGGGATTCATTTATTGAACCCATAACCTTTGCATTAAATAACACAGAATCCCAAACCACAGGATTCACCCCTTTCTTCCTACTTCATGGAAGAAACCCAGCCACTCCAATGGACTTAGGGCTGGGAATACAGGAAGACATATCCACCGTAGCAGACCATGTAGCTAACATGATCACAAATCAAGATTCCTCAAGGAGGAAAGCTATAGAAAGGGTCGCCAAGCTACAAAAGGAAAGAAAGGATAGATATGATAAGAAACTTACACCACAGGAAATCAAGGTCACCGACATGGTGTACCTAAACATACCAAGAATCCTGACCAACACAGAGTGTAAGAAGCTTCAACCCCTCTTTATGGGACCATATGTTGTAGTAGATAGACCTAGTTTGACAAGTGCCAAACTCAAAAACTTGGACACCAATCTATTGGTGGCCAGACCGGTGCACATAGACAGACTGAAAAAGGTTGTGGCTGTCAGGAACAATGAATTTGCACACAGGCTTATTCCACATGAAGCCAAATACTACAACAAAATTGTAAGGAACAAAAATGATATCACCCTTACAAGAGAAACCACAGGCATAGGCCCTATCAGGCCTAGGCCTGCACACCACATACTAAAAAAAACATCTAGGTGTGGTGCAGCTTCAAGAAATTAGAAACAGATTGAGATACCAAAAGAACATAAGATTTTCAAAATGTATTACAAATTCTCTTCATCCACACATAAGGCATGTGTGACTGATAATGAATTGCTTATATGTATATAAAGCCAATCAAATTTGTAAATATATCAGTAGGTTATTGCCTCTGAATGGTCAAAGACTGGGACCCTCCAAGTAAAGCAGACATGAAGTCTAAGAAGAGTAAGGGTAACACAATGGAGTGTCTAAAGCCTAATCCCCACATGAAAGAGCGCGCTATGCCAACATAGCAGTCTATAGAGATCAATTGACCTTATAAGCTACCCTCAGACAACTGTCTAGACGGTCATGAATGGCTGTCCTGGATGACAGGAGGAGCTAATTACCAGTACACAGACTACACAATAGACCCCCACAGTTGCAGACACTGGAGATCAATGCATGGACTCCAGAGAAACAATACCAGGCCCACAATGGATGTGGGTAGGGTAGGCTACATAAGAAGCACTGTGGACCATAGCCCACCATCAGTCTTCATCCAGCTGCAGTCTGGAACACAAGTCTACAGGACCCCACTTGGGAATTATCCAGCCCACTTCTCCATTAGGAGAGACTGCACTAGGATAAAGAACACACCTACTTCACCTTCAACCTGACCTTACCATTTATTGGTCAATCTCTATAGACTCACCGGACATATTGCCAAGACAGCTCAATCTTGCAAAGGTACAGTTTGAACCACTTCATTTACAGTGTTACACCATACACTTAGATTTTACCAGCACCAAAGCACTACAAATTTGACAAGACTTTAAACAAGCAAACTTGCTTTACACAAGCACCATGGGAAGACTGAGAGTTGCACCCATACTGCTAACTATGCTGTTATTATATATTATAGAACCACTTACTGCAGGTTATACACCTGTGGTGAGACAAAACATAGGAGTAGTATTCAAACCTAGCCCTCAACCATTGGTCAATGGACATACAACCACAACACTGTTGTTAGCTATCCCCTACAAGATACCTCGGGCACCCATTACCCAAGGATCCATAAGGGATAGAATACTCCAATTGACCACTCCTACTCTACAAGATCATACCTCTGGTCAAATTATCCAACAAGCCAAGGAGCTTGACACCTTGCTGGAAATTGCAGACAAGGAGATAAATGAAACATTAGCCTCCATCAAATTGTTCTTATCCAACCCCATAAACACATTGGACAAGGCCAAAAGAGAGGCCATACTGGGTTTTCTAGCACCCCTGTTTCGCGGTGTGCTAGGTCTAGCCACAGTAGAAGATGTAAACCAAGTGATGGGACAGCTCAAGAACATAGATGAAATACTAAGAAAATTTGCTAAACAAGATCAGGAAGCAGCTAGTCTCATTGAAAAGATCACAGACAGACAAGATAAGTTTGTTAAAGCACACATCCAAGATAAGAAGGTACTGGACAGCACAATCAACACCATAGGTGACACCGTCAACCTTTGGGCCTCTAACATGTCCAGGTCACTTGACTCATATTCAAGGCACGAGAAAACTCAAAGGGAAAAAATGCAAGTATTAAATGATGCATTAATCATCATAGCAGCAAGAATGAATACAGTTCAATCACTGCAAAGGACAAATGCAGCCCTGAGGATGCTATCATCAGGAATCCTAACCCCTGATATAGTACCACCCTCAGACCTTGCTAGATACTTAATTGACATTAATAACAAACTTAGGATTACACACCCTGGAGCACAAGTCGCAATTAATGACTTAGATTTCTATTATTCACAGAAGCTGACCTCATACACTTACTCAGCTCACCATATATATTCATCTGGACATTATAATTCAATATACCACCTCAACCTTCAAACTGTACCAAATGATTACATCACCCATGCCTATAGACACACAGGAGACCCCCACCAGAGGAGTCACCAAGTTGCAAACCACAACTGAGTTTCTAGCAGTATCTTACGACGAATCATTATTCATCGAATTGGACTCAGCAGATATGCAGGCATGTGAAGGTACTACAGTAAAGGTATGCAGAGATGTAAATGGTAGAATCTATAAACACAGGCCTACATGCCCTGTAGCCATTTTTACTAACCAGGCTCAACAGATTAAGGAACATTGCAAGTTTACAGTTTCACCACTGCAAGCACCTACCACCCATGCTATTTCCATTTCTGAAGATGAGTATCTGGTCACTACAAATGAACCCTATTACTTTATCAACTGCCATGGTAAAACGTCTGAAACTCAAAAAAGCCCAGTCTTACTCAATCATAGGTGTACCCTGTGGGTGCACAATCAGTGTAGGAGAATTTTCTCTTCCAAACACAAGGTTGCCCTGTAACTCGACCTTATCATTTCATTACATTCTCAAGACAATTAACTTACCTTTCATGGCAGCACTTAACCTAATTTATGAAACCAAACCAGATGAAAGAGAGAATCTTCCAAATTTCCCAGTAGTAAACCTTTCTAGAACCTTAGAAAAACTACAGGAAAATCCAATCATGGATGATATTACTCAACTAAATTTAGAGCCCTTTGCCAAAACATTATTAAAGGATGCCTCCAACCTTGATAAGGCAATGGAAACACGCTACGTAGAATCACACCTACGTCGAGTTACAGAGCATCCAATCTTCCAAAGCTTAGGACTCATCCTAGGGATATCAGCTCACATTTTTATAGTATACATACTACTCAAACTATACAGACTAGGAGGGACTGTAGCCTACCTGCCTACAGCCAAAGCATTTAGACTAGTCACCGAGCTGCCCCTACACAAATTGCTCCCAGATAAGAATCCTACCAGATTAACCCCTACAGAGAAAACCCACACCCCTTTCCTCACAATTCAGGAAACTCACACCCTGATAATTGCTATATTATTCACCCTGACCATCTACTCAGCCTACAGAATAATGAAGTACCTTAAGAAATTTGCACAGACACACTGTGGCAAGAAAAATGTGGCCAAGCGCACAAATCCCACAATATATTTCAAAATATATTGTGGAGACTCAAACTTCGCGCTACCCTTGAGGCCAATACCACATGAATTTGATGAGATTAAATCAGCAGCTGCCCCTACCTATAAGGATATAGTGGTTAAAACCTTCCCACTGCCTAAGGCTATTCTTACCTGGAATGGACCAGCAGTTATAACAACACAGAGAGGTGATACACCTACCTTGGCGCACTAGGTTCAGTACCATACCAGCCCTTAAAAACAAAGGACTGTACTACTCCATGCTTCTCCAGAATGATTGTGGCACCAGCCCGGTGACCATGACAGCACTGGAAAATACAACAGATATAATTATTGATGAACATCAGGAGGAGACCACAAGGTCAAACATGCAGACTATTGCTAATTTTCTAAACCACCAACCCTCCCCGGTGACTGTGGAAACAGCCTAGACTGCCCACAGCCTAGACTGCCCCCAGTCCACCACCAGGAGACACTGAGATGACACATCTCACACATGACACACACCTCCACTGTCAATGAAATTATCTAAGTATTGAAAAATTGATTTAGAGAAAAAAAAATATATACACAGCCACTTGTTGATGTATAATATGAAAATCTATGGTATTCTCACAAAAATCGATGATTAATGCGCGACTACACGCGCAAATTGCAAAATTGCAAATTGTAAATTGTACAAATCTAACATTAATATACATGAATGCAAGGTAGATAACTAAGACAGTTTTTGTACCCATTAGCACTTGTAAACTATACCAAGGTTTACCTAAAGTAACACACTTTAGGTAACCAAGAAATTGTTGGAAAAATGAATGAAAAAAAAAAAAAATGAGAAAATTGTTGACATAAAAAAATGTTTACTTAAGATACTCACCAAATGATCTCTTTCAGGGACACATACTCGAAAAGGCTAGGGAAAAGTCAATTAAGAGCAGCGGCCCACTGCCGAAATTGCCAATTAATACACCCATATAGCAAATTACAGAGTAACTCAGAGACAAACGAGCCTATTGTACATGAAGTACTTTGTTTTTCCGGTCCTCGGAAAAATTTGTCTCAAATCCCAAAAATTGTATTTTGTATACCGAAATTATACATTTGTACTCAACTGCACACCAAAATTGTATGTTGTACACAAATTTGTATTTTTGAACCCCAAAATTGAAAATGTATAGGCAGATACACCAATTTATAGAAGGAATAAGGCAACTTCAAGCCATGTTGTAAGTCAGGCATACTTAGGTCTGTTTGGCATCCAAACCAGAAAGTTGCACAAATTACGGTTATACGCCTAGAGTTAAGGAAATGTACCCAAAAAACAAAACTGTTGTACATACTGAAAAAGCTCTACCACAAAATTTGTATTTGAAGCACTTCCTATTACTTCAAATCCACTCACACAATTGTATGTATGTCAAGGTAAAATCAAAAATTCTTTATCATAAGGCGAATAGTCGGAGATTCGCAATTTTCCCCGGAGGGGGGAGCCATTGTCACATGTATATGAAACACCTTCAAGACCCACACTCAGTGCTGTCTGCATCCCACATACCGGGTGGCAACCGCCGCTCTGCAGACGCCCATCTGCCACTAAGCAGCCTAACAATAGTGTCTCTAATGCCAGTCTGTACTGGAGATGTCGGATGGCTGTATAAGGCCTAGACCACAATAGGGGAAGACACACACAGACAGTGATACCAGCCAATTACTTTCACAGTTCAAAGGATGCATCCCTTAACAATCATGTAACTCTATTGTAGTGGAGACATGACAGTTGGATGCTGGGCCTAACTTTGTCTGGGGCAATCAGCCCCAGAGTAGGGATATAAGGCCTCCAGTAGGAGGTCCATCATCACAGAACACCAAGAACCACTCCAGAGGTAACATCTCCAGTCATCTCCTGCTACCTGCTATACCACTGCACTATGGTGAAACTATGCTAGACAGGCATTGGTTTCCATCATTAGTGGCCAGAGGGTATCTTCCTCAAGACATCCACCAGAGGGTAAAAGTTATTCATTATTACATTATACCTCTAAGCAGCAGGTCAGGAGCTAGGTGTGGGAACCCACCTAGAACTATGCTGGACATTGTATTATTATTACCTCACAGGTGGAGTGGAACAGAACATTATACTTTATAAACTATTGTATATTTACTGTATGTGGAAATTACCTGCATATTAACAACTGTGTGATTGATATTTCTTACATGTTGCCTAAAGCTGAATAAACCAGTGATAACTGGAAATAACACTATTTATAAGAGCTTGTTGGATTTACACTATATACCACTAGTCATATGATATTTCTCATATGACAACTTGATCATGCACAATTACTAGTATGACAGTTGCACCAGCATGGACTTCTCCAGCATAAGGGTGATAATGATCAGAATTAGCATGAGCATCAGCATTAGCATCAGCAGCAGCAGCAGGAGAAGCAGCAGCAGTAGTAGCAGCAGCAGCAGCGGGGGCATAAAACATCAGTGTCCAGTAAGGAGATGTATGAGACCCACCGTCAACAGTAGCACCGTCGTTATCAGCAGCACCAGCAGCACCAGCAGTAGCAGCAGTACCAGTACCAGTAGAAGCACCAGCACCAGCACCAGTAACACTACCACCCGTTACACCACGTGGGTTGTAAGCAGGAGCAACTGCAGTAGCATCATCTTCAGCAACAGGATAAGACAATGAACTTCTCGTCTTCCTCAAGAGCTGTGGCTTAGTCAGTCTTCTACTCATGGTGAGGGTTGCAAAGAGAGTGTGAGTGAATGAAATTTTCTCCCTCCCTTATATACTCCTCTGAAGATAAGTCGCTTAGTGCAGTTTAAATAGATGAAAGGTGGCTTTGACGCCTCTTAGAAAAGAGGTTTAATCCTGTAGTCACAGAAGAGACCCTCGCTCGGTAGGACTCCTATAAATCCAATTTTACCTGTCCTCCACAGGGGAAATAAACAATAGGAGAATCCGGATAAAAACTTCACTCCATTCTAAGATCATCAAAGGGTAGCTGGAAAAAAAAAGTTCCAGCATGATCAAAGTCGGCTTTTGATATCTTTTATAAAAGAGCTCTAATCCTATGATCACAGAGATCCTCACTCAGTAGGGTATCTATAAATCTAATTTCACCTGCCCTCCACAGGTAAACCGAACCGTAGGAGGATCCAGATGAAAGTTCGTCTAAATAGGATTAGAAAACTTCAAAGAGTAGTTGGTCGCAATTACACACCCCCTGTTAACAAGGGGAGAAGTAAAAATTATGGAATCTCATAATACCTTAACGAGCGAGCCTGCCTCACACCTGTAAAGCGATTTAAGCTAATTAATACAGTTTTAACTCCCTGTAATCCCACCAAAATACAGTTATCATAATAATTGTCCACCTGTTTAATGTCAACAGATCTAAAAGATAAGTCACTACACAGAATGAAAGCAAGCACCCCTTATCCCACCAAATACACTTGTCACAGTGTCTTTCCTCCTGTTTGATGTTAACAAATTCGAAAAGCTCATGCTGATAAGCTGCTATACAGAAAGGTAAAGGCGGTGGGAAGTATCCAGCTGGAAATAGGATTTGATCACCCTATATAAAGCACCCCAATTTCTCTTGGAAGGATATATCACTGCTGACCACTAAGACTACTGCGCCTACCGCCACTTCCTTTACCATCACCAGCACGTCCTACCCGCCGGCTGCCTGCCTACCTGCCCGCCTACCGACCTTCATCAAGTGATTTCTGAAGTTTTTGCAGACGAGATGAGTCTTGAAAATACTTCCTCCCTACCTAGCTCTGATGTATGTGAAGTGATTGTACAGAATGATGGTATCATGTGTGAAATGAATTTTACATATAGCGATCATTTGCTTCATGAAATAGGAAGACTGTTAGTTGGATCTTGGAAGAAATTAAGAATCTACTTGGACATCGCCTATGATTGTCTGCAGGAGATAGTCGTTATCAAGACAGTGCAGGATATGTGTATGGAGATGTTCCAAACTTGGTGGTCTAAAACTATGCCTCATGCCACATGGGGAGAACTATTGCTTTAGTCGCAGAACTTTTTGAAGATGTAAAAATTGGATTACAACAACCCCAACCAGTTTTTAAAGGAGAGGTATTTTGTCACCATGTCTGAATCTCTATCCAGGGAGTGGAAAGATGTGGGGACATATTTAGACTTGACTTCCGTAAAGCTAAATAGTATTGCTCAACAACCGGAACAAGATATGTCTCTCCATGCCTTCAGAGTGTTGAAAATGTGGCAAGCTAAACCCAGCAGTAATCATCAGCTCATTTGAGTACTGATCGATGATATGAGGAGGTTTGACATGGCCAGATATATATTGCTTCACTTTGAAAACAAAGAAAAAAGATGAGAAGTGGAGGGTAATTGTTGAAGGGCGTGGTGTATCATGAAAACGAGGAGGTGTGCACCACAGGAATCAGATCTTAAGTCGCTACACAGGAATGTGGTGGAGACGGAGAGTATGCAGCTGGAAAGGGAATTAAACACATCTATAAAAATCACTTACATCACGTCTCTGGTGTCTTATTTACCACCTCGCCTACCCTGGTACATCCACACATGACACAGCTACTACCACCGTCATCACTGCTCCCACCACGTTACCTACCTACCTACCTACCTACCTACCTAAGAGAATGGTCAAGTATGTACGTTTCGTCGATTTATCAAGGAGACTCAACACTTTCGACACAATTATGTGGAATAAACCCCATCCTAATTAGCTAAATTAGCATAAATTTTCATTCTTTTGCCCATAACTTTTGATCTATAAATGATATTTTCATTCTGTTTTCACCATAGTGGACCTTGTGAAACATTTCTGCAAATAGGATCATCGATTTTCTTAGTGAGAATGAATATCATGTTTCCATGGCAACAGAAATCAACAAAAATGCCTATTTTGGCCCAAAAACATTCTTTGTAGAGCCAAATATGGAGCCTTTCCCCCTAAAATAAAACATTTTATCAAAAATCTTTGAATTCTCCACTAAGAAAGGAGCCTATAGCGGTTTTGGGAATACTTTTCCTATTCTAGCCCATAGTGGTGCCCCCTGGTGGCTTAAACATGTACTAAACCCCACAGGAACCCCCATTTCTGCTTGCTGGCTCACTGATAATCACATCATTTGACTTTGAATTTCAAATAGTACATCCCTGGATATTGATATTATATGCCAAGTGAACAGGATGGGTGGATGACAGGTGATAATCACAATACAAGAGCCACTCTTTCTGTAGGGACTATAGGCCTTACAAGTAATTGGCTGAAAGTTTGTTTGTTGTTGCACAAACTGCACTCCATACTGACTGGGCTTGGCTCAGAGAACAAGGCCATCAAGTTTCACTAGGGGTAAAGTTGACTGACTTTTCTTCATAATTAAGGTAACCTTTCTTGATATTCATGGATCATGTCATACTACTTACACGTAGGTATCTCAATGGTGTATCCTTGAAACAACATGTTGTGCACAGTGTTGGGAACTAAGCCTTATTCTAGCCTACTCAAAGTGAGTATATGTGCTAGCAGATGACCCATTTTTCAAATTCCCACCCTTATCCATCTATATTACATTCTATATCATCTGTGAGAATTTTATACTCCTATGTGGAATATTTATTCCTTGAAACAGTAGATTTCCTTGACCTGTATTAAATCTTGGTCCAAGAAAAATACCGGATAACAATCAACACCATGAAACATGTAAACAGTAGTTTTAATTGTAAAGGTTCCCAGTAGGTGGCAGGGCTGCTCTAAGCTCTCCCTGTTACGTCTTTCGAGGAGAAGCGCTAACGCGGCGCCATTTTCGCTTGTAAAATATGAGCATTAGACTTTAGCATATTCACCACCGGAACCAGGGACACACTTCCCATCATACCATTTCTCCCTGAAAGGGTTCACGAGCTCTCACCACATCCATTTCTGGCAGAGGGACCTACTCTCCAAGCATGACTGGGATATAGTATGCATATAGAGGCTTTTGTAGAATCTGCTGGGAACATAACATCCTCTCAGGATCATAGTGCCTTGGTGGTTTCTCGCCAGAAGGCTGCATTATGCGCTTCATGACCACTCTTTAGTGCAGGTAGTAAGACCTGTCTCTGATAATTGCTACATAGTCATATCATAAGAGACAACACAGGTTTTGAATGATATATTTGTTTGACCCTTTAGCAAGTATACACACTTTAACCTAATTAGATCATGCAATTTATGCAAAAGAGATCACATGGCAGAAGAAGGAGACTATGGAAGGCTGAGCTGATATACCTTCTGTGTGAAGGAGGACTTTCAGGGACAAAAGCTCGTCATCACTGGTAAGCTGTCAGTGCCAATTGAGCTCAACAAAGGTATCATGATTAAACTCATGACATAAAAAGCTAGTCATGAGGAGGCAGACACAATACTGGTGCAGCAACTAGCTTTTGTACAGCCACATTCAGCCTTGGTAGTTGCAGATGATACAGATGACATTGTGTTCATCTTACTGTTACACTTTTTCCATAATGGTAACAAATATCATCAAGAGATTTGATGACTTCACCAGCTTAGCTGCGGGCAGTCTTGATATCAATGCTTCTGTACGTAAGCATGAAGGTATAATCCCAGATCTTCTATCAACACATGGACTCACTCGATGTGATAATGTTGCCACCTTTCTTGCGATTGGAAAGGGTATTGCCCTGAGAGTTCTGAGAACTGGAAAGTATCCTCTCACTCATCTTGGGGAAATCAATTAATGTATGGCGGATGTCCGATACCTTGCAAGACGCAGAAATGTGGCTGATGCAATTCGGGAATGGCCTGCTCGATATTCTGTTCATGCTAGGAGGATGGCAATGCTGGAATGTCCTTTCAAAGCAGTCCTTTATGAAAGGAGCAGGAAGATGGAGATGACAGTGAGATTCTGATTGACTCCATTTAACAGAAATGAGTACATAGGATGTAAATCATGATAAACTAGCCTGATCATGTGATCAAGCATCTTCAGCAAAATTTGGTTTTATATTCCCTTGAAATTACTTAAACAAATATAGCTGGTTTGACAGATGAGGAAACAATATTGTGGACAAGAATTAGGTTCGTTTCTGTCATAAGTATGAAGTTTTTTTAATCATTTTGAACCTAATTTCTTACTTTTAGTCAAACTAACTGTTTTTGCCTTGGCTTGTAACACCTATATTTAGTGATATAGCTATCTGCAGTGATATGATTATTGCAATAAACTATGATTGTTGTTATAATCAGTGACAATAGTAAACACTGGATTACATATTTTACATTATTTGGTCATTTGCTAGATGGGTCTATAGTTATCCAGAATCTTTTGTTCAAAATAAGGCCAGTTAGATCGGTAATTAAATCAGAAATCCAATATGGAAGCCAGGTATCTTCCCAGAGATGGCATAAATGAATTCCTTGAGCCCATAAACATCATTTTGACCTTCTATTTGTGTAAGAATAGAATTAGCATTGTTCTATTAGAAATTTGGTTGGAAATCCAACTTGGTGGTCAGATAATTATCTTCTCAGATATGTAGGAATGAATTCCTTGACCCCAAAAACATTTATTTTGACTGTTTATTTGTGTTTCTAAGTTGAACGGAACCAGAGACAAAGGCATTTCTAGCTTCTGTTAGTATTTCGGTGGACATCTTAAATGTCTCAAATTGCCCAAGGGGGAAAGTTCCACATCCGCCCGGATATCATCACCTAGACCCCATAAATGAATAATCAGCAGAGAAAAAACTTTATTAGAGCAGTTGAGGTCACTGCCCACAGCAATCAGACTTTTGGTAAATGGTGACCCAAACAAAGAAGCAATTCACTTTATATTAGCTTATAAAAGTGCATTATGATTTACACTTTAGTGGGCCTGTTTTTCAACACTTTACCGACAAATGGGAATGCACTGACATAATTATTGAATCTGACATGCTAGGAGGCCAACTGGCAGGTCTTCATCAATCACTAACTTTTCCCTTTCTACTTTCCTGTAAAACAACACCCATCGCCCAAACGTATCACCTACTGTAATAACACCTGATTAAGTTACACTCGCATATTTCTAAGACCAGGGGCGTAGGAAAAGGGGGGGCCTGGGGGGCCTGGGCCCCCCCAATCATGAAGGAGGTGGGGCCTGAGTATGTCTGGGCCCCCCCCCCAATATTTTCCAAGAACTTATAAACACAATGGAAAAGAAGCTAAAACTTTACATCTCAAATTAGATTATTATGGTGATGTCATAGGGAAAATGGGGGTCTGAGCCTAAAGTCAGATCCAAAATGTACCAAAAGTTACTTTTCTATATGAATTCTAAATACGCATTATATAGATGCCATCACGCATCAGCCAACAATTCAAGGTGGTCGCGACGGTGCCCTCGCCGGGCCCCCCCAATGAAGATTTGCTTCCTACACCTCTGAAGACGTACCTGAGTTGAAAGAAATGATATGCTCCCAGAGGGCTTACTTTTGAGCCCTCTAGTACTGTCCTATAGTGTAATATCTTCACCTATAAGGCGCATCCCGTTCTGGGTGTAGTTTTTTTTAAACAAATTTAAACTTTTATTAGCCGTAAAAATTTAGTCCATTATATCTGATATACATAACACGAGGTTTCCTTATATAAACGGGTCAGCATTATAACATAGGTAGATTCATACATCTAATATATAAAAGATCGTCTTATATGAGGAAAATAGAAGCTTAATGGCTAACAAGTCAATAACTGACTGTCATCCGAAGGATATTGTCTTGGCCAAGCCATAAAAAGAATACATATACCATTCATTAGATTCTATGATAGTAAATTATAAGTTTTTTTGAACAGCAGCATTATTCTTTACTTTAAAATTTGTAGAATAACATACCCTCCTCCCCAGACATTACCGACAACATATGAACATGGCGAAATATATACAGAGGTAATTTGCCTTACATTGGCTATAAGTTTTAACATAAATTAGTTGATTTGTTGAATTTCTCTTTTACAATTAAGTTTATCTGATATTTCTAGTTTCAGTAGTTAATCTGTTCCAGGTTTGACTTCTGGCGATGTTTCATATGATTTACAATTTATTTTTTGATATTTTAATACAGGTGCAGCAGCAAGACGAGTTTCTCTTACTTTTAACTCTATAAAATCATTACTACATGATCTCTTGTGGGCCATGAGCTTAATATGATAGTTTCTCCTAGATGTAAATATAGGTAATTTAGTATTTCATGTACAAAGTCAGTAGGCATTAATATGTAGAAATCAAAACATGTTTTTAAGCATTTACTTTGTATATGCTGTAATTCCAATAAAAAATTTGCCTTAGCAGAACTATACAATTATATCACAATAGTCTATTATTGGTAGGATATGCATCTTATACATTCTCAATCTAGCTTCATGGGTCATGTATTTACGTGTCTTATAATATTAAAGATTTATATCTCACATTATTGATTACGGTAGGTAGATACATATTAAACTTCAATTCTGGGTCCAAAGTAACCCCAAGGTATTTGTAAGAGGCTTCATTCATTAGTGCTTTATTGTTAATAACAATGTTTGGTTTTCTCAGATTTTTTAGTTTTACAGATGAGGCAAAGGTCATAATTTTTGTTTTATTTTCATTCATTGTCAGCTTCTTACTTGAGGCCCAAAAATAAAAGTTTTTAATTGCATTTGTAGATGATCAAAATCCTTGCCTGAGACATATAGAACTGAATTGTCTGCGTATAGCAAAGTTTTATGAGTATCATTTACCGAGATGCAATCATTGGTATATAATAGAAAAAACAAAGGACCTATAATTGACCCTTGTAGTACTCCACATGTTAAATTTTTATAACCTGATCTTACATGATTAGCAATTGAACACTGTTGTCTTCTGAGGTAATTTTCTATCAGCATCAAGTTTCTATCTCTTATGCCGTACTGTTCTAATTTGGCTAGAAGGATATTATGATTTAGAGTCAAAAGCTTTTTTGATATCTATAAAAGCAGCTAAAGTAATATTATTTTGATTTCTGTTTCTTAATATATCATCCACAAGAACTGTTATGGTATCTAAAGTCGATTTGTTTTTTTGATAACCTTCTTGAAATTTCGATAATATATTATAATTCCCTAATGAGAACTGATTTTTGTGTGGATAAGATGTTCTAGTATCTTGCCAGGTACAGGTTATACACTAATCGGTCTCAGGTTTGATACATTTGAAGGATGACCACCTTTGGGTAGGGGAGTGACCGTAGCAACTTTCCAGCTATCAGGTATAACACCAGTATGTGTAATGAGGTTAATAGTTTTGGTAAATTCATCAGTATACTTTGTGATAGCCATTTTAAATATATTAGTGGGCAGGTATTCAATGGAAGATGATTTTGATACGTCAATATCATTTAGACACTTTATATAAATAATTTTTCCATCAGTAAATGACATATCAAGCATATCAGTATGGCATCTTTGCCCTGCAAATTGAAACTCAACATCATGAAGACTAGCAAGTCGAGGTCCTATATCAGCAAAGAAATTATTTATATACATGGATGTATCCTCTAGTGAAATGGTTTGTCCTATATCATTTACTTAATTTATTGTTTTAGATTTTCCCTTTTCTGTTGGTAACACTTTTTTTATAGTAGTCGAAAATTTTTTGGAATCATTTTTATAGACCTCTGATAGATTATTATAATATTCTTTCTTGGCTTGCTCAACCTCACAATTTACATTATTACAACATACTCTGGCGCGATGCCATGAAATTATATCCATATTTCGTCTCGCTTGGAGTAGAAGTACATTTTTATCATTAATACGTTCCAATAGTTCATAAGTCAACTAGGGATCGATTTTTTTTTTTAATTTCTTTACTGGACATTGAATGTCGAGCATATATTTCATTTGATTTACCAGGATATTCCAACATTTAGTGCGGTCAGTACTGTTTTCAAAGTATGCCCAATTAGAGTTTGTCAAGTCTTGTAGGTACTTTTCCTTATCAAAATTTCTATAGGATCTTCCTAGAAAACTTCTAAATCCATGTTTTACATATTGGTTGCCTTTTAATACATATACTGGAAGGTGGTCAGATAAGTGAATGTTCAATGGACCAAACGATATGATACCGGTACAATTTGTGAAAATTAGGTTGACACATGTGTTAGCTCCAGAAGACATGGTCTCTTTATTTACTAGTTGGGTTAAATGAAAATTATCAAATGCTTCATAAAATTGTCTTTCCTCCCTCGAGTTTCCTATTATATTAACCTTAAAATCACCTAATACGTATATTTCATAGGAGTCAAGGTTCTCAATTTGTAGAAATAGTGCGTGTATTATATTACAAAAAAAATTAGTCAGATCTCCTGAAAGTGGTCTATATACATTACATATTATTACTTTTTTACTAGAACCCCCTTATGGAGAATAACCATTAGATTTCAATATCCTTGTTCATTCGATTTTGAAAACCAAATTTTTCATTAGTACATGATATGGCTTCTTCGACGTGTGCACAAAGACCTTCACCTCTAAAGATACTGATCCTGTCTAGTCTAAAAAAATTATAGCTAGGAAAAGTGTACATTTCAGAGCAGTCTAATGAATTTCACCAAGTTTTTAGAAAAAAGTATAATATCAATATCACATTCAGTTAATTCTTCTTTTAAACCTGAGATTTTGTTTCTAATTCTACAAGTGTTCATATGTACAACCGAGAAGCCCCTCTCAAACTTAGATTTTTCACTATACAAACAGGTTAGTTGCCTCTATACTATACCAGGATGATAAAGAAACAGATATACCAATACATTTTCTTTTGTTAATGTATACGAACATTTTTAACCATCTGGGCTTATAAATCTCTGTAAACGAGTGTACAATATACCAACCCATTACTTTCCCAAATTGATACCAAAACCAAAAAGTATTTATCCCCCCACCCCTCATAGGTTTACCGCTCTTATGGCTACCTATGGAGTATATATTAATACAGTTATAAGCAGGAATCACTCTCTGGGCATTCCTATTTCCCATTATTTACAGCAGCAAAATAAGTATAATTATGCTAGAAAATACAAGACTGAAAAACTGTAAGTAAATAGCGTTCATCTGTATAGTCCTAAGGTTACATTTATCCTTCTACCTGGGCATTTGGTTCTACCGGTGTGGCCATCTCGTCATTCTTGCTTGGATTTAGTTCATGAGAATGCTACAGGCTGCATTCTATTTTAAATGGTTGTTTAGCAACGGGCCCTTTTATTTGAATATAAACCAAGCTTAGCGACCACTAGTGACAATAATGAAAACCTATAGTGATTGTGATTTTCCAAGAAAGAATCCTATAGCTTTATCATGACATGGTGCTAAAGACTTATATTTTCCATAGGAATTGATAAATAAACAGGAAAGAGACTTTTACTATTTTTTCCACTCTTATTTGTTGCAAACTCATTCGCTTGAGTCTACTTTTGCCAATCATACAAAAGGCACAATAGGGTTCAGTCCTTGAAATTTCGCCTTCGGGAATTTTTTCAGCATTTTCTGACATCCCTTTGTACTTTATATTTAGAACCCTTAGCCTATATCTACGTAATACTGTAGAAGTAATAGGATGCTCGGAATAATTACGAGCATTATCTAAAAGAAAACAATTTTATGCCAAGGACCTGTGCATCTTACCCATCATGCATTTCTTTGAATATGGGCCTTCGTCACTTTTCCAATATACTTTTCTTACTTCAAAGGGGCAAAACTACAAATGAATGAGACCTCATGTCAAATTTCTCACGTCTTAGAGTAAATCATCTGAGAAATATGTTTGGAAAGTTTAAGAAAAACTATAATTACTCTTAGCATAAGAATCAAATCGTTTCTCTAGTGAAATGAAATTTGAATTCCAGCTGCTTTTTACCAAAAACTTGAGAAACTGACGCAAAATGCTAGAATGAATTGAATTGAACCATTTATTTGACAAACATTCGTACAAGATGATGTGTAAGTAAGTCAAAGGAGTAGAAAGTAAATGTGGACTTGATTACAAGTACTTAAACAACAGTTACTGATACAGATTGCATAACAAATTTGGCATAATCATCGAACCAGAGATGTCGTCTATGACCGTGTACTCTGTATCAACTATGACAAGGCTATCAAAATATTATCTAAGAGATGGCAATTGAAAATGGAAGTATCATTACAGTACTATCAGGTGAAATTGGTGATCGAGCTGCCTATCTTGATTTACCATCTCGTCAATGCTAGAACCTAAAGTATTGCATCTCAAAGGAACATCCATGCAAATGTGTTTTCCGATTATTTCCTACCAAAGAACAACATGGATCTTAAAAAAGAAGCAGAGCCTTCTCATCGAACTAAGTTAATGCCAAGCTATAAATGCGAAGAATGCTCCAGTTCTTGCTGAGCAACAGATCTTTTCAGTGGACGCAAGTGCCTGTTTTGCCAAATCTTGAAGAAAATTAATGGTTGTGTGAGTAGGTTGGTCGGACAGCACAAATGCATGATGTTTGCTGGAGTAATTTTCACGAGAATTATGAGAGACATTGTAGACTTGGCCCGAACTCAATGTAACTCTTAGGTGTGATCAAGGATGATTTAGGTTCCCTAGGATGTGTTACTTCATAGAGTCCTATACTGCAGACCACCCCCCCTCCCTTAAAAGTAGGCTCCCTTTTATGTTGAGTATTGAGTCCTATGTAAGATAAGGGGTTTATGGAGATGCAAGGAATCTTTATCAGACTGATATTAAATGCAAACAAGGCACCACCCATACCAAAAAAATGATGAGAATATTTTAAAAATGTACAAAAGTAATATTAAAAACTATTGGGATTTTTTTTATAAATACAACATGCTAATCAAAGTCAGTACCTCAATCTACATATCCCAATGTCTTCCTATCTCTCAACCTGACAACTACTGCCTGTGCATGGCTCTGCCTATCCCACATACTGCCTATCCCTTAGTCTACCTATAACTCATAATACCTCTCTCTTGAAATCTAGAGTTTAATCAGGTTTTCCCTCAAAAGGGTTAAAGGATCAAAGTCTACCTCTTACCTTTTACCTAACTTTATCTGTACATTCCATTAGTCTACCTATCCTCAATCTGCCTATCATTCATTAAACCTATTCCTCATGGTGACTATCTCCCAACTCTGCACATCCCTCATGTTTGACTTCTGTCATATTACCTAGCATTCATATTTCCTTTAAATAATGCTCACCTTACAAGGTACTCTCCGTGCCTCTCTCCTAAACTGTTTAGTACACATGTAACCTATCCCCCTTGTTGCCCATCCTTTTTAATACAGGTCCTATCCCTCATGCTCATTTTATAGTTTTCCTGGCAATCATGACCAATCTTTATTATGATGAGCAAATCAAAGTCAACCTATCCCCATAAGGTATCAATCCAACAGTCTACCTCAACCAAACATCTACCTTTAATCCATACTATATATCCTTCCATTTACCTATCCTTCAAGTTGCCTATCCTTCATGGCATATATCCCACTTGGTAAAAAAATGGTTTTTTTTTCAATGTTTGCAAACGTTTTTATTAGGTTTGGGTAAAAAAATGTTGGTAAAAAAACGTTGAAATACTGATAAAAACATGTTTTAAACCAATTTTTAATGTTTGTGTTTTCAACGTTAAATTAACAAATTAACTGAATTTATTTTGACTTCAAAAGGTCAAATTTCACCTAAAATCGTACTCCTGAGACCAGAGATGACCCTAGAGTCGGACACTGTGTTATTCAATTGATTTCTTAGATAACTGTGCATGGAATATACTGTAAATGCCTCTATGATGTTCAGTGAGGATAATGAGAATATACTCAGTTATTTATTTTTGCATAACTGTAAGAGGACATTCTACAAGGCTCAATTGAACATGACTTCCACATAGCAGTTGGGGACTATTTGATCCCAGGTGTGAAATATTGGGTACAGCAAAACAAATGCTAAATGTTGATGCCAAATTGGCTTATGGAATACAAGTCCTTGCATTATATCAGCATTAGGTTCTGCATTTGGGCAATTAATCTAGGTCTAGAAGTAAGTGCTGCCCTCAAGTGGTTGGCCAGTTTTAGAGGAGCCCGAGGGGCAGGTGGCTCGGTGGATACAACTGTTAGCAACCTTCGACCATGTGATCGAGCACTGACCAGGCTGCTATCATGGGAATGCGGATGGGCTCTCGCGCAGACTGTGTGGACAATGTTGGATGGAGGACCCTGGAGGTTCACCTTTATATGATGACCCGGCCGACTGCAGGGTACTTACTCGCAGTGAGATGGCTAGTGAGGGGGCAGGCGAGGAGGCCTCAAAAGCAATGGTGGAGTATGAAAGAGAAGAGCCCGGAGGGGAAGGTCCATCCTATGTAGGGGCCCGAGACAGGTGGCAGTCATGGCCGCATACAGATTCTCAGTTCAGGCCTCCACTAACCAGACTCCTAGCTTCCTAATGCTAGGCAGGGGGACCTTGTTGCTGGTGGGTTAATGTACCCTGGCACGAAAGACTCTACCTCATCTCTAAACGGCTATGAGGACTTCGCTGCGGAACTCCATTACCGGATGGAGAAAGGCCACCTGTACGCCCTAAAGCACATGGGGGAAGCAGTAAGGCGGCAAGAGAGCAACTACTTCACGCAAGTACTGTGGGAGGAGCTAGCCGTGGGGGATACGGTATAATACATCATACCCCGGAAGGAACTGGGCAAGTGCCCCAAGTTCATGCGTCCATGGTCTGGCCCCTGGACTACTACCCTCTCCCTTGGAGGCCCGGTGTGGGAGGTCAAGATGGGATCAAAATGGAGAATTGTGCACTATGATCTGTTGAAGAAGACCCAGCAACCACAGGGGGCACGGTGTGGCCTCGGCCTCCGGTGGAGCCATCTGGAGCCACCGAGGAGGGAGAGCCACCAGAGTGCCACCTGGCGTTGTTGGCGGAGAGCAGTCTACATCAGGGCTCTAGAGCATTAACCATGCCAATTGCCGCCACAGGTATAACTGCTGACCAACGAGGAGGGTCCATGGTCACTGAAAGGAAAAGAAGAAGTGTTGGAGGAGGGTGTTCGCAGGCACCCTTGTTGTATGAAGACCGTTGTGCTGAAAGCCAAAGTAAAGTAGACAGACAAATTGGCATAAAGAAAGAAGAGGGTGCTGCTCACCTGATTCCCCGGCAAGACACCGGATCACCGCCACCAGCAGGCCACGGAAGCACTCTGAGAAGGGAGTCTAGATTTGCATCCTTCCAGCATTGGAGCCAGTTAGGAAATAGTAACCTGGGTGAAAAAGCTTCCAGGTCGACCAGGGGTAGCTAGAGAGGAACCTTACCTTGTTCCTCGGGGTCTCCGGCAGGTCACTGGCGGGCCACGGGAAGACTAGGGAGACGGAGCAAATGCGTCGGCTGAAAGAAAAAGTGGTGGGTACTGAAAAGAAGAACTGTGAGGAGGGAACCATCTTTATGAGTATTTGGGGTGATAAAATCTCGGTGGTAGAGTGGGGCCCTGGTGGAGTACTACCTACCCATCACATAGTGATACCTAAAGTAAGGGGTAGCACAGGGTCATCCAGCACAATCATGCCTTTGCAGGTGAAGGCAATATTCCAAAAACCGGTGATGGGCCGAGGAAGTGCAAAGACGGGTAGCAGAGGCCACTGGGGTCGCCACTGAACCACCGGACGGTGAAGCCACCTGGCATGAGAATCGCGAACTGCACCGTGACCTAGTTAAGGCCACCGACCGGGAGGCACGTGAGCGTGGGTTGTTTTGGTGTGAGCATGATACGAAGAAATCAACAGTACCACATCTTCTTGTGCGAGATGTGTGGGCTAAGCACACTGTGGAGGGGCCAGGTTGGGTCTGACCGGATGACAAAAGCTCATTCCAGGTGAATGTTGACCGGTGAAACGATCTGCACAGCCACCTCAAGTCCCACCACCCGGGGCATGCGTGGTGATGGCTGAAGGGGCGGGGAGGCCACCAACCAAGTGCTGTCATTCAGTACCAACCAGTGGCCGCCACCGGGGGAGACAGCGAGCCACCGGAACAGAGGATGACGCAGGTTGTTATCCATATCTAAAATTGATGATTAAGCTCTAAATGCATTATAAACCATTATAATGTCTAAAAACATAATAAATCAGCCTTTTTCATAAAAGATACATAATAATATAAATGATTTTTATTGTAGATTTTGATTTATAAGGAATTTTCAACTTCTGTTTTCAGTTTTGGGTTTTTAGTGAGTATCCCCAAAAATTGGCATAAGAATCTGCAAATTTTGATTATTGGAATGGTTGCCATGGCAACCAGGAACAGACATATAGGTTGATTTCTCATGACAAATGTTCATTTTACCATCCAAATATGGGCCATTTCTACCGAAAATGGTGCATTTTAAATTAAACCATTGAATTCTGCATCAAAAATTAGCTTAATGTATTTTTATAATGACTTTAGAGTAATTTTGCCCTCCAATGATCAGGATCAGAAATCTAGGGTATGTAATCTTTTTAGGAGAAGGGGCCATGTTTCCCTTTTAGATTTCCCTCTGGTCATGGATCATGGCATCGCCTTTTTCACCATGAATGAATTTGGAGGTTTAAGAATGGTTCAGAGAGGGCCCAGGAATTGTTCTCTGAATTTCCAATTAACTCACTCGAAATGCCGACAGAAATTCACGAGAAATTTTATTTCATGATCGAATAAAGTTCTAGGATCAGATCAATTTGCTGACAGGGTCAGTTAACCTAATATCTATTTTGCCTAAATATCGTCACACCACCTCAAATATCGTCACACCACCTCAAATATACTTTATAAAAGTGGCAGGTTGTTATCTAGAACTCCGATATATAAAGAAAAACTGCTGATATAAGCAGCAGCCAGATATCATGGAGGATCAGTACTGGTCCAGTGAAACTCCATCCAGGAGAGAGATTGAAGCCACAGATTGAATCTCCTCCTTGAAATAACCCTCCTTGTAAGCAGAGAAGATTCCCAGAAAGTGCAAGCATAATGATAAAGAAGAAAAAATTACCATATATTCCGTATGTAAGGCACATCCCACAAAACTTTGACTTGAGAGAATCCTGTTGGGTGCAGGGATAGCATTGGGCCTGGTTAGTGCTTATTTGATGTAGAATAATCCTGAATATAAGGTACTTGCGTCCCTAAGGTTGGCTACTTCTACAAGGCGTACCATTAGTTTATCCCGGGATATAAGCTGTGCCTTACATGCAAGGTATTACATTAGTTTAAAAACTGAAAATTGGTACTCTAAATGTCATATTTATGTTCTTGTATTTTAGCAATATCCCCAATTAATATCTAAATTTTGTCTTGAACTTCTTTTGGTAATAAGGGGACTGCCTCGCTAATGGACTGATCACTTTGATTGGAACATAATAATACAAAAACATTTACCACCTTTATACCCGTGGTTCACACAGATCAACTACTTAACAAGTTGCCCTGGTCGTAAAATTTGATAATATCAAACACTATGGACAATATTTATGAATTCACAGTGCTCCACGGTGGCAATTGACTTCCCCTTACTCTGTAAGCTCGTGATCGATCAGCTTATCTAATCTAACAATGGGTTAGAAGATAATATGTCGCCAACTATCTGGCTTTAGTGGCAGTATCAAAGCCCAGAGTTTTTCACATTAATGGACTATTCAGGTTGGCGTCTCTTCGAGAAGGGATACATAATCAATAGCAACCTTCTGATAAGTTATCTAAGCTGTCAGTTTAAGTTGTACGCTGTATTGTGTTTGGCCCTTGTTGGGTGGGTAGGGAGATTACAGCATCTAGGCTTACATATCTGTCCTGTGAGCAACCCTAGCGGACATTAGATAATGAGAGAGAGCAGTCAGGTAGAATTAACAAAAAGTCTGGTGATGATCGGTAGCCTGCTGCACTTGAAGCCTGGAATACAATCCTCAAAGGGGTGTGTGACCAAGGTGAAACTGAGTAAATAAATGATGATTAACTGTAGGTGGTATGTATTTAGTTATAGATGATTTGCCCTGTCTTAGATTAGGGCATTTCCCAAAATAACGTTGCGCGAAAATCACAGGTTGTATCATACTTAGATAATGAGCTGTGTATAGTCTAATTTGGAATTGAAAGAAAAAAGGGTTTCGCATATATGTTTTAACAGCATAATTTATTTCAGGACAGGATGACTATTCCGAAACTAGTTGTGTCAGGTATCACCGTGACAGATGATATCAGACGTTTAGCCTTTAATGTAGTCTTTTATTCATCTCAAAAGAAATAATTAGTGCATTCGTCCTGACAGGCCACCAGGGACTAAAAGCAATCAATTGGGGCGTGAACTCCGGTCACTCAACCTAGGTACTTGGGTTGATCCAATGGACCAGTATTCTATGTAATTACTTCCTTCCAAGTGTCTGTAAAATCACCAGGTGCATCCCCGGGCATTTGGTCAACAGGTAGAAGGCTAATTATGAACATGTCCCCAGTGCATTGAGTATTTAAATGAAAATGAAGAAGAAATTAAATATGTGCATGATCGTCAAGATTTCCTAGTCTGCTTCATACCATAACATTCACGTTCTTGTTTCAATGCCTTATCAATATCTATCTCAGAACCCCCTTTGAATCTGTACATCAAAATCAAATGCCATCCTATGATGAACGATGGAGACAGTAAAAATGCTTCCTTACAAGCGCAAGAAATAGTCCATTGTAATGAGTTATTTTCTTATATCAAAGATATATTATGCACCCGGTCTATACGCTAAGCTTTTTCCCATGAATCTCGTCCCTCACTAATGAAATGACAGGTAAAACATTGCATAAGGACCGTATTAAATCCCCTGGAGTCATTGTTTATGATTATTCCCAAGTCCTACAATATTCTCAATCGCAAAGGCATTACTAATTGGAAAACAGACTGCATGCCTTTTCCTGTGTAGCTAACCCATATCTGTTCCACAATAATTATTTAACCCTGGAAGTACTCTTTGATGTTTTTTTTTTCATATTTTCACGAGAAGCCAGGAGGAAATGTGATGAAAGGCCGCCAGATCCAATGTTATTACACAAAATGTCACAGCTGATCTTAGCACCCGATCCAGTGTTACAAAGAGTTGAGCATCAATTACAGCTGATAAGGTTAAGCATTTACAACATGTTTGCTAGTCTACCATTCTTTATTCCACCTTCTCAGAGAAAGGCTGAATTGAATGAGAACCAGACAAAATGGCTCAAAACTAATCAAAACTAAATTCCCCTTAAGTTTTCATTATTGACTTGGTGACTAAAGACATCAAATACTCTCCTTGTCCTAGATCTAGGAGTGAGGACCCATCCCAACCTTGATCTCATGTTAATGATGTGTTGTCCGAAGATAGTGTCAATGGATCTGGATGAATAAATGTATGCAGGTGTTGATACGGCACCTGTATTATTTGACAAATAGGCCCCAAGTGTAAACGAACCGCAGGTTAATGTTGCCACGGTGTTGAACCTTTCAGTTTGAGAATAGAAAAATAAATTTCGTTGGAATATTATATGTAACCCCCTGAAACCATGGATGAAAACAAGGGAGTATTTCCCTTTTTGTGTTATTAAGCTCCTCCAATCTCCTCAAGAGCCAATAACATGGAAAGCCCAATAAGATTTTGTTTCATAGTTTCATATTGCTATTTTCCTGCAAACCCCCTGCCCTGTTGCTGATGTCGAAGTCATAACTTGAGCCAATAAATCAAATAACCCAAACTGAAATAACACGTATTTACGTCACTACCTTCCTCAAGTCTGAAATCCACTGGCATAATTTAGCCTTGAATGTCATTGTGTGAGAGTGTTTTACAAGCGAGCTTAGTCGCAAATGCCAAAATTTAATACCCGCAAATCCACTCAGTTATCCCATTTGCATCACAGACCTCTCCTGCAGAAAGTGATCTATTACTGGAATATTTTGACTGATATGAGTAGGTTTCACGGCAGGTCCACAGCAGTGGATCCACGACTTTACCTTGTCACTTGGGTGCGTGGTGTTGGCCTTCTGACCAGCATGGGGTACCTTAATTATCAACACCAATGTATGAATCTTACTCCGGGCACCTCTCTGCTCCGGCCTCAGGAGGGCCAGTGGAGATCTGCCTTGATCCTCAATGAGGCGCTAGTCACATTAGGGAGTAATGAAGTCACACCACTGGTACTGAATCCCAGGCAGTGTTGTGGAGGGACTACCTATGTTATACACATGGGCCGGCAAACACACGGTTCCCAGAACTAAGACACCATATATTGGCCCGCTGTTCAATCCACACTCATGAGTTAGCAGGTGGCTATTTCTAAAATGGTACTATGTACTAAATGAGGAAGGCTTTTTCACTCTGTCTTAGGTGGGGTTAGGTGATAAAGACATACCATAAAACCTTGTGTATAAAGCCAGTGTCGACCGGTTGGGATTCTAGGGAACTCCCTCTCTCATGTTTGGGGATTGTATGTCCCCGTTTTTGGGGAATATTACTACGCATGGTACCTGCCTACATTTTACCACTACAGCAACCAGCGGCAAGAACTACATTTGCCCATAAACGCTGGTTACCAGAGACGACTCACGCTAGTGGTTGAGCTGGGGCCAGGTTGGTATAATGCACACCTTTTGTATGGGACAACCCTCTTGAATATGGTATAGACCCACAAGGCACAGGGGGGGGGGACATAGACATAGTAGGCCATTAGGAAATCTCAATATTTTCAATTTTAATTCAAATGACAAAGACCTCCTTTTGCTGTCAGAGAATGTCTTCAGAGTACTTCAGATAACTTCCGTAATACCTCATGTATAAGGCACGCCTTATACACGAGGATGGACCTCTGGTGCGCCTTATAGAAGCAGAATATTTTAGGGAAAGTTTTTCACAAAATGTTACCAATATATGAACATACACAGTATCAGGAAAGGATAGGGGAAGCCATGAGATGGCCATAGATCTTTGAATTTCGAAAATCCATTGGTTAGAACAGAAGTTATGATATCTTAATTTTTTTCTCTAACATCTACAAAATCTGGGTGCACCGTATACACGAGGTGCGCTTTATATGCGAGGTATTACACTTATATGAAAATGTAAGGGAAATCACGTCTCCTACCTCAATTTCTGTGTAGGCACATTTAAATAGAGCCATGTGCCTCTACATGAGAAGACAGATTTGCCATGAGGAGGCTATATGCTAAACGTCCACATCGCATATATCTTTCTTGAATATATCATTGTATTTTCATGAATTGATTACATTAAAGGAGCAATTAGTAAATAATCAAGTCAACAGTATACGGATAAGGATGTTTTCTTTAGAATGTATTCTTTATAGCTGAGTGAGGCATCGTCCATAATCATACACTTTAAAAAGGACCATCTAGTCTGCAACAGCTGCGGTTCGTTTACACTTGGGGCCTATCATGAAATTAAGAGTGTCCCATTGAAGATCTATTGATAATCACACATGTTGTCTATATAGGGGGGTTAGTATAGACGACCTTGTAGTAATCCAATATGAAAAACGGGACAATCTGATTTTTGGGGATTTATATTTATCAATGCTTGGTGAAAAGAATTGGAAGACGCCCTTTCTTAGTTCTTACTCTGGTTTAGCTAAAATAGAATTATGGTTGTTTTCCTTTTGGCCATATTCAACAAAAAGAAAGAGTATAAAACATAAATGTACCCTATGATTGCACCTACAATCACACCAATAGTTGCAACTGCCTGCCTATCATACACACAGTGGTAAGAGTAGCGACATGCACTAACCACTGCAGAGATACCCTACCATAACCAAAGACAACTCCCCCTGTACTTCCCTACAGCATGCCCAAAGGTAGTACTCGTCGATCTACCCAAAATCAAAGACAATATTACCTGGACCTCTCAGTGTATACCATAGCTACCAAAGACAACATTCCCTATACTACTCACCCCTACACACCATAACCAAAGACAACATTCCCTATACTACTCACCCCCTACACACCATAACCAAAGACAACATTCCCTATACTACTCACCCCTACACACCATAACCAAAGACAACATTCCCTATACTACTCACCCCTACACACCATAACCAAAGACAACATTCCCTATAGGGCTTACTATGGACATCCTGTGGGTCCACCATTTTGAATTTTGCTGGTTGAGGTAAACCCCACTGATAAGACATACCATTCCCTATACTACTCACTCCTTACAGATCCTAAGGCCAAAAATAATAAAGTTGTGTTTCCAGCTACATGCCTAAAATATCTAGGGTCGGTAGGTCGGATTTTTTTTTTTTTTATCTTGTATAGAAATGAATGTATGGGCAGACATGTTGGATTCTATGATTTTACAGTAGAGTCAATGATTGTACAGTATAGGATAGGTCAGTCCATACAGTCCTATAGTGAAGGCCAACCCCCCTCTACCCCCCCATGAAACTAGGTGACCTTGTGTGTTCAGTATTGGGCCCTATATAGGATAAGGGGGTTATGGAGCTATCATGTATCTTCATGAAAGGGATACCAAATGAAATGAAGAGACCATCTAAGCCAAAAAATCCTGCTTAATCCAAAAATGTTGGTTTTTTATTATCAAAATTTGACCAAAAGTACCCGAAAATGATGTTTGATGAGGGAAATATTTTGAAAATGTACAAAAATGATATTGAAAATGATTGCAAATCTTTAAATATAAAACACATAAATCAGAGTTAATACCTCAATCCACATACCCAAATGTCTGCCTATCTCTCAGTCAGGCAAGTTCTGGGCCTGTGCATTATTCTGCCTATCCCACATACAGCATATCAATTGTGTACCTATCACTCATCCTGCCTATCTCTTCAATCTGAAACATTGATAGTTCAATCTGGTTATCTCTTAAAAGGCCTAACTTATAATGCTTACCCCTCACCTTACCTTATCTCATTTGTTCCTTCTTTCCATTAGTCTACCTATCCTCAATCTGCCTATCATTCATCTTACCTATCCCTCATGGTGACTATCCCTCAGACCATCATGTTTAATCTGCGCTGTTTGTCTGCTATATAAGCCTTTATTGTTAAACGGTACATTCCTTACCATGTCTACTATTTCAATTTTACCTATCCCTGATAATGCCTATCATGTAGCCTACCTATCCCTCCATGTGCCTATCCCCCAACTCTGCACATCCCTCATATTTGACTTGCATATCTGTCCCTAGCTAATCTTACAAGGTACTCTGTGCCTATTCCTTAAATTGCACTCTATACAGCTCTCCTACCCATCTCACCTCTCTTTACCTATGTCACAACCAACCTTCATTGTGATGACCATTTCTTAGTCACCCTATCACCTAACATACTGGTTACAGTCCACCTTATTCATACATCTACCTATCATTCATGCTGCATATCTTTCAGTTTACCTATATAATGATATGAATGGAGGATAGGCATAATGGGGGATAGGTATATTTCAGAAGGCATAGACCTTGAGACAGGTGGAAGAAATTAAACACAAGCTGAGATATGTATAGAGAGAGCCGGTTAGATTGACTGAGCTGACATGGTAAAAAAAACATATGGAGAGCATGAGGGATAGGTATTCAAAAGGATTGGTAGCAAGGGGGATAGGTAGCATGTGCAATATCTAGTTTGAGGGATTGGCACAGAGTGTACCTTGTAAGATGAGCAAATGTAAAACAAGAAAACATGGGTGGTAGCGACAGATGGGCAAGTCAAATATGAAGGATATGCAGAGTTGGGGGATAGGTATAATGAAGGATAGGTAGGCTTTATGATTGGCATTGTTAAGGATAGGTAGGATCAAAATGATAGACATGATAAGCAATGTAACTGTTAACCATTAGGGCCTAAATAAACAGATGAACAATACAGTTTAATCATGGTGGTCTTAGGGATAGTCACCATGAGGGATAGGTAAAATCAATGATAGGAAGACTGAGGATAGGTATACTAGGGGAAACTTGGACCAAAGAAGATTAGCTAAAGTAAGGAGTAAGCTTTAGTATCTAGGTCTTTTGGGAGATAGCCTTACTTCAAGATGCTTTGGATTTAAGAGATAGGCAGTATGAGTGATAGGTAGACTAAGGGATAGGCAGTATGTGAGATAGGCAGAGTAATGCACAGTTAGAATACTTGTCAGGTCTGAAATCACAGAAGGTGTGCAAATGGGAATTTTGGTGAAAGTCAGCCCCCTACACTTAGGATTTTGATTTTTCCCCAATTTTTTTTGGGTCACATTTTTGGGCTCAATGAGTTCTTGATGTTATATATGGGTTTTAGTGGTCTAATATCAATATTCTGACCTCCAGGGGGTTGAACATACCTAAAATTGATCCCTTTCAGCTTGGAAAATCAATGAAATCGACATATTTCATCATTTTTTTGTAGAATGAGGACTAGGTATGTGTCTGTCCACTTTTATTATGTAAATTGTAGAGTCTTGTTGTGAAATAGGAGCAAAAATTATGTTCCTGGTCAGATTTTTTCTATTCTTCTGGAGCATTTTACTTTTTGTAAAGTGGTCTGTCAGGGCGATAATTTGGTCATTTGGCCTCCCCCCATTAAATACCTAAAAGTGAAATGCGTTCAATTATGCCTTAAAAGATTTGCTACATGTTGGGGGTAAAGTATGTTGAAAATAAAATTTGATTTCCTCCATAAACTTCACTGTGAGGGGGCAATAAGTGATTTTCCTTGAAAATCCCCCGTTTTCCTTGTCCGAGGCGAAAAATCATGTTCCTTCCCCTCCTGTGTAGGATTAACACATTTAACTATCCTAACTAAGTCAGTTATTTACCCCCTACATATACCTAAGTGCCCAATGTATAGGACAATGGATTACTCTCCATCCTTTGTAGTAGCAGAGATGGGAAGTGCTATTTTGTCTGGGCGAAATCGTGTCCGGGCGAGTGACCATTGAATAACATGCCATGTTGAGGGGTTGATTTCCTACAGAAATTAAAATTTTATCTTAATGAAAATAACAGCTCTAGACCATTTAGACCTGTAGATTACAGAAATCACATTGTTATGTATGTCAGATGTGTCTTTTATATCATTAAATGAGTGTACTTATAATAAATGTTTGTGATTCTTGGCATATATCTGGGCGAATGACATTTGAGTAATATGCCATGTCGAGGGCTTGATTTACTACAGAAACAATTGTCATATTACCATGACAATATCAGATCTAGACCATTTTCACCTGTATATCATGAAAATAACATGTTTCTTTATGTCAGATGTGACCTTAGTATCATAAAATGAGAATGCTTTTAACAGTTTTACCATGATTCTGCCTACATTTCTTGTCCTCACGCAAAATTCAATATTCCTGCCCCTCCTCTGCACAATAGGGATATTCAAATATCCTAACTATGCCAGTTATTTACCCCCTACATATACCTTAGTACTCAGTGTATGGGATAATTGATTGCTACTAAACCTTTGCAGTATTAGGGATGGGAAGTGTTTTTTTGTCCAGGTGAAATTGTGTCCGGGCGAGTGACCATTGAGTAACATGCCATGTTGAGGGTTTGGTTTCTTACAGAAATAATCATTTTATCTCATTGAAAATCACAGATCTGGACCATCTTGAGCAGTGGAATTTACATTGTTATCTATGTCAGCTGATTCCTTGCTATCATAAAATGAGCCTACTTTTAATGGATATTGATCACAATTCTGAACATAATGTCTAGGCGAGTGATGAACTACAAGGTATTTTGAACAGAAATCACAGATTTTTATCCCCATCAAACTATATACCACCTGAAAGTACATGCCGTGGGCATTGTATTCCATATAATCAATAGTTCCTACCATAGTCTGTTCAGCTTTTATATAGAACAGAAAGAAATAATTATGTTAGAGTCTGAGATTTACTTGAATTCCAGGCTAGGCCCTATAGGAAAATGACCTGAGGGCAACGCAAAAAGCCCATTACGTCTGACTACAATACTCCAAACCCAACCATTAGACCCAGTACTACAAGCAAAAACATAATAAAAGTGGACCAGAAGCATATCATAGGTCATTTTGAATCAATAAAGGGAAAATACCCCAAATGGTCACTCGGGAGGACATCATTTCCAGGAAGATAGGTTCTGGGCATTGCCATAGCAATGGTTTTCATATTTAACTCATAATATTTCATGTGCAGTCACCCCAAGACCTATACACTATCCACTATTTTTGAGATACTACATAATTTTTCTCAGACCTCTCAAAACTCCACCAAGGCCTATTTGCACACTTTCTATGATTTTTGACCGTCAAATTGGGAGATAGGCAGACATTTGGAAATGTGCATTGAGGTACTAACTCTGGTTTACGTGTGTCTATAAAGACTTCTCATTATTTTGAATATTATTTTTGTACATCTTTAAAATATTTTCCTCATCAAACCTCATTTTCGGGTACTTTTAGTCAATTTCTGAGAATCATGATGAAAAAAATTGGATTAATCAGGATTTTCTGGTCTAGGTTGTTCCCTTTTCCCCTTAAGTATCACCCTGATAAAGGAATACCACAGCTTCATAAACCACCTAATCCTCTACAGAAATCAACGATTAAGACACAGGGGCACCTGAAGCTCATTTAAAAAAAAAAAAACATGAGGTCAAAAATCATAGAAAGTGTGCAAATAGGCCTTGGTGGAGTTTTGAGAGGTCTGAGGAAAAATTATGTAGTATCTCAAAAATATTTTTTGTGGATAGTGTATAGGTCTTGGGTTAACTGCACATGAAATATTATGAGTTAAATATGAAAACCGTTGCTATGGCAATGCCCAGGACCTATCTACCTGGAAACGGTGTCCTCCCGAGTGACCATTCGGGGTATTTTCCCTTTATTGATTCAAAATGACCTATGATATGCTTCTGGTCCACTGTTATTATGATTTTGCTTGTAGTACTGGGTCTAATAGTTGGGATGGGAGTATTGTAGTCAGACGTAACAGGCTTTTTGCCTTTCCCTCAGGTCATTTTCCTATAGGGCCTAGCCTGGAATTCAAGTAAATCTCAGATTCTAAGATATTCATTTCTTTCTGTTTTATATAAAAGCTGAACAGACTATGGTAGGAACTGTTGATTATATGGAATACAATGCCCACGGCATGTACTTTCAGCTGGTATATAGTTTTGATGGGGGAAAAAATCTGTAATTTCTGTTCAAAATACCTTGTAGTTCATCACTCGCCTGGACATTATGTTCAGAATTGTGATCAAATTCCATTAAAAGTAGGCTCATTTTATGATAGCAAGAAATCAGCTGACACAGATAACAATGTGAATTCCATCATCTACTGCTCAAGATGGTCCAGAGCTGTGATCTTCAATGAGATAAAATCATTATTTCTGTAGGAAATCAAACCCTCAACATGGCATGTTACTCAATGGTCACTCGCCCGGACACAATTTCACCTGGACAAAAAAGCACTTCCCATCCCTGATACTGCAAAGGTTTAGCAGCAATCAATTGTCCCATACATTGAGTACTAAGGTATATGTAGGGGGTAAATAACAGGCATAGTTAGGATATTTGAATATCCCTATTGTGCAGAGGAGGGGCAGGAATATTGAATTTTGTGTGAGGACAAGAAATGTAGGCAGAATCGTGATAAAAACCGTATTCTCATTTTACGATAATAAGGTCACATCTGAGATAAAGAAACATGTTATTTTCATGATCTACAGGTCAAAATGGTCTAGATCTGAGATTGTCATGGTAATATGTGAGCCAGCAAGCAGAAAGGACAGTTACTGCGGGATTTAGTACCAGATTTAGCCACCAGGGGGCACCACTATGGACTAGAATAGGAAAAATATGACTAAAACTGTTATAGGCTACTTTTTTATGGAGAATTCAATGGTTTTTGATAAAACATTTTATTTTGGGTGGAAAGGTTCCAAATTTGGCATGTAAAAAGAATGTTTTTGGGCCAAAATAGGTATTTTTGTTGATTTCTGTGGCCATGGAAACATGATTTTCATTCTAAATAGGAAAATCAATTATTCCATTTGAAGGAACATCCCACAAGGTTTACTATGGCGAAAACAGAATGAAAATACCATTTCTAGATCAAAAGTTATGGGCAAAAGAATAAAAATTTATATGAATTTAGCTAATTAGCATAAATCATGCTAATTAGCTATATATCTCATGACCAATTAGACATAGAGCTTATTAACATTCTTGAAATGGTCACACCTACCCATATCTAGCAAGCCATTCCTCCAAAACTAACAGGAGTATCTTCTCATGCTATGTATCACTGTAAAGCTAATGATTTGAATTTTAAAGTTGACTTTTAGCACGGAGCACCCTTTCTCCTTGCCTCTACACATATGACAATTGTTTCTGTAGAAAATCAAGCCCTCGACATGAATTATTACTCAAATGTCATTCGCCCGGACATATGCCAAGAATCTCTACAAACATTTATTATAAGTACACTCATTTCATGATATAAAAGACACATCTGACATACATAACAATGTGATTTCTGTAATCTACAGGTCTAAATGGTCTAGAGCTGTTATTTTTATTAAGATAAAATTTTAATTTCTGTAGGAAATCAACCCCTCAACATGGCATGTTATTCAATGGTCACTCGCCCGGACACGATTTCGCCCAGACAAAATAGCACTTCCCATCTCTGCTACTACAAAGGATGGAGAGTAATCCATTGCCCTATATATTGGGCACTTAGGTACATGTAGGGGGTAAATAACTGACTTAGTTAGGATAGTTAAATATGTTAATCCTACACAGGAGGGGAAGGAACATGATTTTTCGCCCGGACAAGGAAAAAGGGGGATTTTCAAGGAAAATCACTTATTGCCCCCTCACAGTGAAGTTTATGGAGGAAATCAAATTTTGTTTTCAACATACTTTACCCCCAATATGTAGCAAATCTTTTAAGGCATAATTGAACCCATTTCACTTTTAGTTATTTAATGGGGGGAGGCCAAGTGACCAAATTATCGCCCGGACAGACCACTTTACAAAAAGTAAAATGCTCCAGAATAATAAAAAAAATCCGACCAGGAACATAATTTCTGCTTCTATTTCACCACAAGACTCTATAATTTACATAATAAAAGTGGACAGACACATACCTAGTCCTCATTCTACAAAAAATGATGAAATTTGTCGATTTTATTGATTTTCCAAGCTGAAAGGGGTCAATTTTAGGTATGTTCAACCCCCTGGAGCCCAGAATATTGATATTGATCCACTAAAACCCATATATAACATCAAGAACTCATCGAGCTCAAAAATATGACCCAAAAAAAATTGGGGAAAAATCAAAATCCTAAGTGTAGGGGGCTGACTTTCACCAAAATTCCCATTTGCACACCTTCTGTGATTTTAGACCATGAATGAATGTTATACCAATTGATAAAGACCTTGATAAGCTCCACGAAAAACTGATGAAAAAATATGAAAATCACGGGGAAAATGCCTAAAAATTGCAAAAAATGTTAAGAATTCACAAAATAAAAAAAAAGAATTTCCAGGAGCATCCCTGTTTTGCTAGGGTTGGTCGGGTAACTGGAAACAAGCCCTTTTTTTTAGGCCTAACAAAAGGCAATACGGATGACTGACAATGGGGTGTCCAACCTGCATGAGACTTCAAATGAAGATCTCCTGAATATTGCTGTATGTGGTATTGTGGTATTGTCCCCAGCTAACTCACTCTTAGACAGTGGGAATCACATTTCAACCCCACCTATGAGGTGGACCCTTATTTTTAGGGGGATGATATACTTTTTACTTCTTTTTTTTTGTTTTTGCCCAACATTATTTCTCAAATGGAACATTTCCCAGAAAATTTTGAAATAAAGAGGAATTTTCATCATAATGATTTGAAAATAAGGCATGTTTGGCATCGATTAAAGATCAATAATTATCATGTCATTTAGATTGAATAATAGTCTCAACCCCCTGAGACTGATAACACTCTATTGTAAAAAAGGGAGTGATTTCAGGAATAGTATCTCTATGTTTCTTTCTTTATCTTTCAATACATATAAACTCTTTCAGTACCCAATTACTCTTTAGCTGAATCTCAGATGCACCTTGGCTGTAGTGTACACCTGTAGGAGAGTGAGTGACCGCTTGTCATAATACCACAACAAAGGTTACTCAGAGCTAGTGGATTTTTAGGGAGAGGTCATTATGCAACCAATCCACCTGTACCGGTATTGGTGTGCCTGTAGTGTGCCTCTAGGTAGTGTACTAGTACCCAGGTAGCACACAAAAATTTGCCAACGTTGGCTGCCCATCAAGCCTACGTAGGCCCGACCAGTGGCATTTGCCAACCAAATGCCAACATTGGCCCAATATTGGCAGGACATTGGCAAATGGTAGGCCCCTGGCCGACCTTTTGCCGATGCTAATGTTTGCCGACCAAAAGCCAACGTTGGGCCTACATTGGCATTTGGTTGGCACCGTCGGGCCTACGTAGGCAGGATGGGCAGCCTATGTAAAGCCGATGGTTGGGCCAACGTTGGCCCAACGTTATGCCAATGTCTCTGTGCTACCTGGGGTACTAGCATGTAGGCAATATCACTAACCATACACTCCAAGCCATTATAGGCAATTATCTAACGATTTTGGCTTGGACAGTGCTTTTTCTTATAATTCACGGTGCATTATTGAACAAGTAACCAATGGATAACTCATGACGAGTGTGTGTTATTAGCCTTTGCTAACACACATGAGTTATCCATTGACTACTTATTTTATACCACGAAACCAATAAATAATCAATAGAATACCAATAAATTCAATTTGAAAACAAAAATTATTCCCCCTCCCCGGGACTCGATGCCAGCCATTGTGTGTGTACACAGGTACATACACCTCTGTGCCCGGCAGCGGACAGCGACAGCACCCGTCTCGGCTCAGACAGGCAGCGGCACACGGCTAAAGATTTCAATGCGTCTCGCTGTTATGTTTGTGTATAATACACCTCGTCGCCCGGCAGCAGACAGCGACAGCGCACACGGCGAAAAAAGATGCGTCTCGCTGTTATGTTTGTGTATAATACACCTCGTCGCCCGGCAGCGGACAGCGACAGCGCACACGGCGAAAAAGCTGCGTCTCGCTGTTATGTTTGTGTATAATACACCTCTGCGCCTGGCAGCAGACAGCGACAGTGCACACGGCGAAAAAAGATGCACCCAGACCGGGGCTCAGACCGTGTACCTCACGCGGCTGAGCGCAAAGCGCTAACCGCTAGACCACCGCGCCTTCTCCGTTCACTGCGTCTCACGGTTATCTTTGTGTATAATACACCTCCTCGCCCGACAGCAGACAGCGACAGCGCACACGGCTTTGTATCATAGCAAGACCTGGTTCGAACCGAGTGAACCGAGGATAACCCGCACGGGGTGCGGGTTATCCATGGATAACCGCACGCCTTAGAAAATTGATGTTAGAGCCTACAGGGTGTGCAATATCGACAGATATGTGGATGGGAATAGCCACCAAAAAGCACTGTGTAACCCAGAAATCGTGGTATAACAAGCTATAACCACACTCTGAGACCTTTTCTTCATCTTCAAGAAGGTGCTGGTTTGAACCTGGACATGTTAATAAATTGGAGAAGGATACAAAGTCACCTTTGCCATACATTTCCAGTTAAAACCATTCAGGTTTCTATGGGGAATCGATCCCCAGTCGCTGTGGCAGGAGACGAACTCGCTGTCCACTATACCAAGCCGAACGGTACTAGAAGTCAATGTACATGAAGGATTTGAATAAGTTCTCCGACATACCTGATGTTTGCACACCTCATTAGCATAGAATCCAATGGTGGCAGGTGGAGTTATTAACAGGGAAACATCCTAAGATATCCTAGATGAACATGCCATGCCTAAATTCTCCATATTGTTTGAACTAAGTAAGAATCCAATGATTTTCCATAGTGATATGGGGAAGGAGGATAGGGGCCATTCCACCCTGGCAAAGAACCGCATCGACATGAGAGACCATACACCCATCAAGCAACCCCCCCCGCCGGCTGGCACCCCATAGGCGGGAGATGGTAGGCTTCGAGGTCGACAAAATGCTGGAGGCAGGGGTGATAGAGGAGTCAATTAGCCCCTGGGCATCCCCAGTCGTGCTGGTTAAAAAAAAAGATGGAACCGTGTCGTTCTGGACTATAGGAAGCTGAATACCGCCACGGTGAAGGATGCGTACCCCCTTCCCCAAGTGGAGGACTGCTTGGATACCATGGCGGGGGCGACGTGGTTCTCCTCCATGGACTTAGCCAGCGGGTACTGGCAGTTGGATATAGAGGAGGGGGACCGGGAGAAGACGGCCTTTAGCACTCACCGGGGCCTGTATCAATTCAGAAGGATGCCTTTCAGCCTGTGTAACGCCCCGGGCATCTTTGAGCGCGTCATGGGGTCAACAGTGGAGGACATGCCTGGTGTATCTAGATGATATAGTGGTCTTCGCCAGCACTTTCAGTGAACACCTCCGCCAGTTGGGGGAGGTCTTGGAGCGGTTTGAAGGGGCAGGGCTCAAAATCAAACCCTCCAAGTGTCAACTAGCCCGCCGACGGGTCCTGTTCTTGGGCCATGTGGTTAGTCAGGTGGGGGTGGGCACAGATCCGGAGAAGATAGAAGCTGTGGAGTTGTGGCTTACACCAAAAGGGGTGTCAGAGGTGCATAGTTTCTTGGGGCTGGTGGGGTATTACCGAGCATTCGTCCCTGAGTTCTCCTCCATAGCCAGGCCACTGAGTGCCCTAGCGGAGAAGGGTAGGACGTTCAAGAAGACCCCTGACTCTGAGGATGCCTTCGGCAAACTAAAGAGGCGGCAGTGACACTGGGTTGGGGGTGGTGCTCAGCCAGGAGCAGGATGGAGGAGAAAGGGTTTTGATATTGTCATCCATCATTGACCGGGTAAACTCCATGGTAATGCTGATGGGCTGTCCCGGTGGCCGTGCTCCCAGTGTGGAAGAGACGAGGAGGAGGAGGCTTCCTTCTGCCGGGTGGTCACCAGGGGACAGCGATCTGCTCTGTCGGGGGTGGATGAACAGGCGGTGGAAGGCCCAGAGGTTCTGGCGGCTGAGTCCTGGGCGGATCTGCAAGAGAAGGATAAAATGATGAGTCAGGTGGCTGAATGGACGGTAAATGACGACTTACCTGATGAAGGAGTGCGGAGATGCTGGGATTACGAAACTCAAGCTTGGTTTGCACAACGGGGTAGACTGTCCAAAGAGAAAGGGGTGATAGGGCACTGGTGGGAAACACGGGCGGGCCGGACGTGCTTCCAGATAGCTGTCCCCGCCGGTGAGGTAGGTGCATGGGCCAGAATAAGACACTACAATGACTGCAGGGAGGGTATTACTGGCCGGATTATCGACGGGATGTGATACTCTAGTGCTCTCAGTATGAACCCTGCACTCGGAGGAAACCCCCGCCAGCTCCGCACCGGGCAAACATGGGACATGTTGGAGTGGGGCTGCCCCTACAGAGGATGGCATTGGATGTAATGGGTCCTCTACCCATCTCCAACACAGGGAATCGATTTATCTTGGTGGCGGCTGACTACTTCACCAAGTGAGCTGAAGCATACGCGTTGCCCAACCAGGAAGCACCAACGGTGGCGTGGAAGTTTGTAGAGGAATTCATCTGCCAACTGGGAGCCCCGTTGGAAATACACACCGACCAAGGAAAGAACTTCCAGTCAGGACTATTTAGAGAAATCATCGCTCTCTTGGGAGTACGCCAGGCAAGGTCTTGCACCTTCAGGCTCCAGAGTGATGGGATGGTAGAGCGAGCCAACAGAACCATAGAAATGCTGTTGGCGACGGTGGTCGCCTCCGACCACAAAGATTGGGACTGACAGCTTCCCTTTGTTATGGCAGCTTACCGCTCCTCCGCACACTGCTCCACTGGGGTGTCGCCTAATGCCATGATGTTAGCCAGGGAAACGGTGGTGCCCTTGGTCCTGATATATCCCTGGCTGAGCCCAGGGGCACAAAAAGGCATTTATGATGGAAGCCTATCAAATGGCCAGGGACACCTTGGGGAAGTTGGTGGAGAGACAGAGGTGAAACTACAATGCCCGGGCACAGGCGGGGGAGATAGGAGTCGGAAAAAGGGTTTCTATCCTAGGACCTCTGCTGTTTTTAATATATATAAATGACCTTGATACCTCTTTACAGTTCATGGAATCCCAATTATATGCTGATGATACTGCTTTATTCCATACCTACAAAGAGCCCACACCGGACATAATAGCAGCTATGAACCAAGACCTAGAGAACGTAGCAAACTGGTGTAAGAAGAACAAATTATCCTTGAATATTAAAAAAACAAAATATGTAATATATGGCACCAACCCCAGGTTGAAAAAACATAGAGAAATAGTTATGTCAATTAACAACCAACCGATACTGAGAGCCTTCAATTATAGATACCTTGGCTTGGAACTTGATGCAGAGCTAAGTTTTAAAAACCATACTAAAATCATCTATAACAGCATGTCCTATAAAACTTACCTGATGACCAAATTAAGGCATTATATTACACAAAAAGCTGCAAGGGACATCTTGGTATCGATGATTCTCCCTATCATTGAATATGCCCAAATTATCTATGGTAATGTCTATATGACTGGCTGGGAAAGGCTAGAAAGCAGTCTTAAACGTACCTTGAAAGTATGCTACTATCCCATAAGACGTGAAAAAATCGAATACATCAGAGAAGTTAGTAATATTAATACCCTTAGCAAAAGATGGGAGTTTGCACTATGCATGGCTGCTTTTAAATATACCCAAAAACCTGAAAACTTAGATACCAGAAATATAAATACTAGAAACCACGATTCTAAACTAGCGAAAATTAACTGGCCTAGATTAACAAAAGCCAGACAGTCCTATACCCACAGAGTGAGTCAAAAATGGAATAGCCTACCAACAAATATAGGGTGCATTGAATCCCCAACGGTCTTCAAGAAGAAAATAAATGAAATGTTGTCTGTTTAGGCCTGTCCAGAGACCTTCCCACTCCCTGCTCCCTATAATACTCATCACTATTACCCCCCCGGATTATTACTTTTCCAAAACTCCAATACTCTAAATGACATCGATACACCAGCCCACCATACCATTGATTGAATACATACTAACTATTATTAATGAACTTACTTATCTCATATATTTACAAAGCACAGGTCCAAACAGAGACTCTAAGAATGGGCTCTACGGATTGTGCTCTATATCTTAAGCAGAATTGCATTGAGCTATTGTTAAATACTATTCAGCTACTGTACTACAATTACTATGTCAAAGTTAAATTGCTGTATCTGGATAACTCGGACCATTGTGTCCCCCTGATGCAGCCTAAATAAAGAAAATTGAATTGAATTGAATTGAATTTACTACTATCACCCACTGAAGAAGAGAGGGTTGTCGCCTAAACTACAAACTGGACGGGGCCCTGGGAGGTGGTGGGACAGCTAGGGGAGGCGGTATACGGCATAAAGAAAAGGAGGACAGTTCGAATTGTGCATTTTGACTCCTTGAAACCGGCCCTGTGGGTGGACACAGGAAGTACCATGAAAATTTCCCCGGCGGAGGTGGAGGAGGAGGCTGCGTCGGACAGAGAGGCATTGACACTTTCAGCAGAAACCGAGGACGAGGGTACCAGCGAAGTTAGGACGGTGTTCCGGGGAGGAAAGAGGAGGTGTGAGGTGGATGACTCTTTGCAAGCTACCATGGCTGTGAAAACGAGTAGAATGGGGGACGACTGGTACACAAGCTTCCTGAAAAGAGAAAAAGGGGCTGCCATGTCACACTGGATGGGATATGCCCCTAATGATGAACCCCTTGTTAGTGGAATACCTATGACCTAGAGAGTTCAGCGGAGGAAGAAAACCCCGCGGAAACAGAGGCCAGGAGGGCCCGGAATGCGGCAAAGAGGACGGTGAGGGAGGCGGCACGGAAGGACCCAGAGAGGAAACACGAGGAAAGGTGGAGAATCTATGAGATGCTGGAGGAGGCTCAGGAGGAGAACTTCCAGAATCACTTGAGAGAGGAAGAGAGGGCACTGGGAACTGACAGTGGACAGCGCCCACCAAGAGGAGGACCCCCTGCGGTAGCGGCTGGGAAACCCACGGGAGGAATGGTCGCACCACCTACAGTGCAGGGCGTCGAGAAAGTGGTGCCCCCTGGGGGAGATAATTTCCCGCCCTTGACGTCAACCAATCCGCCGGTGATGTCACCAACTCAAACTGGATATCACCGTTAGTGACCATGGCGGACAACAATAGGAGGGTGATCTCAAAAGAGAGCTTCAGAGAGGAAAAGCGAGTTAGAGCGGTGGGGGACATGGATCCTGTGTCCTATGGAACCTCTGGGAAGGGTGAGGCGAAACCCACATCAAGTCGACCCCCGAGGCCTAAGGAGCGCTCGAGCAGAAGTAGAGAGAGACGGAGAAGGGAGAGGGCAGGTAACTCACCCCCGCATTCCTCCTCTAGTCGGTCGGGGAGCCGTCATCGGAGAGATGGTGATAACAGAAAGGATGAGAGCGGTGATAGGAGGCGGCCCAGTTCGGGGAAACACTCCTCGGGGCACCGGAGAAGTGAGGGGGACAGGAAATGCCGAGACAAAGGTTCCCACGGGTCCAACTCAGAGAAGGGGAAGGACCGTGGGAAGAGTGGAAGTCGGCCCACCACGAAGGGAGACGGTGGCGCACGTGCATCGAAGAAGGACTCTCTCCTGATTGGCCGAAAGGAAGACGGGGGAGGAGCCAAAGAGGGGCAGAGCGACAGCCGGGAAACCCATAAATACGGAGGACAGGAGTGGGGACTGTTTTTGGCCAACACCCGATTACATCGTAATGGGACCTAAAGTGCAGCTAGACAAGACTATACCCATGGAGGTGGTGGAGGGGGTGGAGATACCATGTGTAGGGAGGGTCCTCGAGGGACTAGGAGATGGGCATTCAAAACCAAGTATGCTATGACACGCCATCTTAACTCACATGCAGAGTACCAAGCGGGGTACCAGTGCCCTGGCTGTGAGTACATGGTGTCCAAGGACAGGCTGTCGGATTTGTTACGGCACGTGGAGAGAGCCCACAGAGACCTGGGGCCATGGAGCCCGCCGAGAGAGGCGAAACTCTTACCATTGGGGCTAGTCAAGGATACTCCTAGTGAGACGGGGGAATCGTCCACAGGAACGGCCCAGGGGAAGTCCGCCGGAACAAAGGAACTGGAGGGGGATGCTGAGCCAGAGACCTCTACGGCCGGGCGGGACAACGCCACTCCCGCTTCTACTGTGTCATCACTGATCTCGCCAGGTATCCGCCTGGGGTCGGAGGACGAGGAGCAGGTGGCCAGAGCATCACGGTTTCTGGAGAGCTTGGTGGGGTTACCCAGCCCAGAGATGTTGGGGGGGTTGGTCAACACCGGGGTAGTGACCAGGAGTGCTTGGAAGGGGGCAAAGAGGGCCTTGGAAATTGAAGGGGGAATGCCGGAGAAACAGCCCCGGAAATCACAGTGCCCGGAATTACCCGCCAGCGGAAAAACTGTGGCGAAAGGGGGGAAGAGCTGGGCAGACCTAGGGCAGGTAGAGGATTCCAGCAAGCACTTGCTATCCCAAGAGGAGGATAAAAAGCTCTGATTTGTGTTAGATAGGATTATGGAGAAGTTTGGGGAAAGGGGGGAAACACCTACTAAGACATTAAACCGCCTACAGAGGGACCTACCTGACGACAAATTGGATATCCAGAGTATTGAGAAGGAGTACGAGGCCATAATGGCGGGAAGGCCTATCCCCCACTCCCTGATAAATGTGGGAAAGTATGAGGACGTGTCGGAGGGGAATGATGCAGAGGAGCCCGACTCCTCTCCCACTAGGGAGAACTCATTCCAAATTACTGGGGAACTCGACAGCAGTCCTGACAAGCCGGCACCATATCAGCTGGCAGCAGACAAGCCGCGACCAGAACTGAGTGGGTCAGCAACCACCCCCCGTTCACCAGCAACGGATGAGGATAGGGGCCCAAAGGTGGTGGACCCCCCACAGTCGGCCAGGGCTGTACCGGCTGAGAGTGACCCCACCGAGCAGGAGGAGATAGAGATACCCCCCCTGGTCAGGGGATGCCCAGAGTTGGAGGAGAAATTCAGGGAGGTGATAAGGCAGGGGAGGAAGAAGAGGAGGAGCGCCAACAGAAAGAGGTACGGGCCCAGAAGCAGAAGCAGGAGGAGGCGGAGAAGGCCCCGCTGTTGAAGGCAGAACAAGAGAGGCAGGTACAGGAGGAGGAAAGCCGGAAAGCACCAAAATCACCAAAGAAGGATAAAGGAAAGGGAAAGACGTTGCATAAGGTGACACGAAAGCAGGAGACTACAGGTGTACTGACAGGCTTAATGAGCCAGGTAACGACTTCCCCCGATCAAGGGGGCAGAGGGGAGGAGGAGTGTGCTGAGGCTACCATGGCTTGGCACAAGGATTTTACGGGACCTGCAGCCCTGAGGGAGTACGCCAGATGGTTGCGTCAGCCGGTGTCCATGGGGCCCGGTCTGAAGGTGGTACCAGGAGGTATCATGTCGGCAGCCATCCAAAGCTTACCTAATGGGGATACTGCACCTTCGGGTCAGTGCGCTCGGTGTGGTCAAGCTTGGCCACAAAGGGAGAGGGCAGAGAAAGACGAGCCGACTGACATACCTGCGGAGGAGCAGCCAGCCGGGGATGACTGCAGGGAGGTCCGGTCAGCCAGTCAATAGGGTAAGTCCATCCTTAAGACGTGTTCCAGGCGAAGGGAGAGGGCTGCCCCCAGTATAGGGGGGAAGTGGAGGTGCTACTGGGTTGGAATCGTTGCTGTCGGAGAGGGGCGGAGAGGTGGCCAGTACAGGCGGGGGAAACACTGACAAATTAGCCACCGGCGGGTACAGCCAGTACAGGCCAGTCGTGGCATAAGGTTCTCGGGGGAGCATCACCTAAAGCAGGGGGACACAACTAGACGAAGCATGGAAGGTGGGAGATGGTAATAAAAAGGGATACTCACCTTGTGTTGCAGTCGGAGGAGGTCCGGGGAAGTGGAGACTGCGGGAGGAAGCCACCGGCGGAGGAGTCGGAGGCAGGCACTGGCGGAGCTGCGGATCCATCCGAAGGAAGGGGAGCAGCTGGGTGTACATAGGTTGTTGTTGGCACTGACGTCGTATTACTGTTTAAAAGCATGCTATCGCCTGTAAACATATGCTGCATAGGGGACAGCAGCCGGTTACTAGTATTTTAAGCCACTCATAGGAGTGGAGTAGGATGATCTATCATGTACTTTTTCCTTGTATATAAAAATAACACAGAGACACTGGGGACCAGTGTGATAGTTTTATTCAAAATTGGATACCCATCTGCAGGAGGGTAATATTGACACTTCTACCCCGCAAGTTGTTAATTAGTTGGGGAGAGTGTGGCATAGACAGAGGGGAGGCGATGGAAGCGAAACCATCCTGGTATGGGGGCGTGGAAGCCGCCGATCCCAGAGTCACGTTAGGAGCGAGCATTGCCTGGCGGTGGTCGGGGGAATGTTCACCGCCGCTGGCACCGTGCCAACTGTGCCAGCGTCGGGGGAATGGCAAGCGTATATATAGTGGTTGTGTTTCTCCCACCAGACAGAAGGGAGATATGTGCTGGTCGAGACTCATAGCCCGGCTTGCCCCAGTGGTGAAGGCAGATAAGAGATATTCACCGACAGCTTAGATGGTGTGGCCAGAAGCCAGGCAATAAACAGTGTTGATACTTAAGTTGACAGAGTCTTCGTAGTCCTTTCCATAGAGCTAAGACGAAGGGTATTCGGAGCGCTACAATATATATATATATATATATATATATATATATATATATATATACATATACAAGTTAATGTGTTGAAATGAGTGTACCGGTAATAATTGATAATGAAACATTATAATAATATAACAATAAATATGGAATAAATAAGAAGACATTGGGTTTGGTGAGAATTGACTCTGTCAATATCAATCCTATACATGCCTTTATTATAAGACAATAAATCACAATATACAATATAAATAACAATATAAAATACATATAATCACAATATACTACAGTAACAATTAAAATTTCCAGCACCACCCAGCGTGGTGTATGCTGTCCGAGTATATGAAGCCAATTGACCATTAGTTCAACTGCTGGAGCTTATATACTGGAGGAAATGTTATGTGTGACGTCATAGAAAACCATGCGCCCAGGGTAAGCAGTACCAAAGTATCACTCATTAATTATATATATATATACCTCAGAGTATATAGTCCCATAAGTTAATGTGTTGAAACAAGTGTACCGGTAATATTAATAATGAAACATTATAATAATATAACAATAAATATGGAATAAATAAGAAGATATTGGGTTTGGTGAGAATTGACTTTGTCAATATCAATCCTATACATGCCAAACAACCGCTAAACACAATGTAAACCATTCCACATTAAATAACTATAATATTAAATCATTACATCTAAAGCCAGCAAGCTGTCCTTAGACTCATGTAAGTATTTATAAATAACATTAGACTTCCAATTGGCTCGCCTCATAATATCCTGAACACTTAGACCTGCATCCTTCAATAAAGTTGCACCACCATGCCTAAGAGAATGAGTTGAAATTACTGTCAATGGACTATTCTGGGTATTATTCATTATTTTACACATTTATTAAATTCTTCACCACACACGGTCAGGACCTGCTCACAAGCTTACAACTCACCCCCCCCCCGTGTGTACAGTGAGCTACTCTTACATCATCCATACCATTCCATTTCTGGGCACTGACTCACTGGGAGTATCACAACATACCGACATACCTGTGGACGCATTTCTAGGATGCAGGGAAATTCCACAATCTCCCTTCACCCTGATTGGTGCACATATAAATAGAATCATTACTGGGTATGACGGTGCGTCAGATCAGACCAGATCCAACCAAACCTGACCAGATCTGACCTGCTCCTACTGGTATATTTCATCACCCTGTGAGCTGCTCACCTGGGTATATAAGACCCTATGAGCAGCTCCCAGGCTGAGCCTGCACGCTGGCGAGTGTATCATTGTTACCACCTATATGTACACTCTGTCATCATGCAATAAACAAGGATCAAAGAACTTCTCTGGATTCAGTGTTCATTACAACATCAACTTTTAACGGTTCGTTGACACGATGGTGGAGAACTCCTCAGAATATCCCACTACATAACCTCTCATAGCCATGAGTAACAGTGAGACCACACCCAAGTAGCCAGTTTCTGAACGTACCCTTACATCACCTGGGCTAGACGCACCCAACCCACCTGCAGCTGCAGCACACCATTTCCAGAGAGAAAATTCGTAACCTGACGCCCTCAAACATGATCCAGTTGTACCCACTAAACAAATCGTGGGACCCTACCCCTGGCCGAAAGGATAGCAAAAGCTATACAGGGTCTCAGTCTGATGCTGACGGTGACAGCCCCAAGAACAGTCATGATGATTAGGATTCAGGGGACGGAACTACAGCACCAAAAGTTCCCGCCCCCACCATAAAGGACCCGACCAAACAACCGCCCCCCCACTACTTCTCATTCAATTGCTGAAGCAGAAGCAAATTCAGTTGACTCTCACACCTCCAGTACCCATTACACAAAACACATAGAATATAAGGAGAACCAGGACTCTTGCACTGACAATGATGAAGAGGAACACCAGGACCACAGCCGGAGAACTTCAATTCTGAAGCTGAAGATCAAGTCTGATCAATATGGGCAGCAAGGTAAGGCCATCTTTGTTGATACAGAATTGACTAAGGGTGCAGTATCTGTTGACATAGATAACCACTTGTATAGAGCTCTTGTTGATTCTGGCGCCTCCCTGTCTTTTATTGGCCAAAAAATGGCTGATAGAATAGCAAACACACCCAATTTCAGACATGGTGGACACTCTAGACTCACAGTGTTACTGGCTGATAAGACCCCAGTCAAGGTAAGTCACTCAATGATCATAGACTTCCTCATCGACGGCCATGAATTTAGAACCAGGTTCCATGTGGTTCCTGATTTAAATAGCCCACTCATTCTAGGTGTAAATTTCATGACTTAATACAGGGCAAAAATCTCCTTTGGTCCTAAACCAAAAACACCCAACTACATCAGGGCTGTAAAGAATATTCCAATACCACCCAACACTAAAAGAAAAAATGAAACACCAGCAAAGAAGGGAACAATAACCTTAGCCCCATCACCAACCAAAAAGGCAAAGAAAAATCCCTCCAAAAGAAAATGGAGGTCCTTTTCCTCCAACAAAATATCTTACAACGTCTGTATTCAGAGTATAGACCCCCCCACCCCCACCCCAGCCCCACACCCCACTCTATTCCTTTCTAACGAACTCAGCCATAATAACTTTTACCATCCCTAAAACAGACATACAAACAAACACTACCCAGACACTATAGGCATCCTTTCTTCATGTAATAGATGTTTTCTCTCCATTTCTCATGAATTATTAAAATGGAGAGCATTCATTTAGAACCCCCAAATTCACTTCTTTTTTTTTTTCACAATTTCCAATTTTTATACCAACACATCACTGCAAGTGATCCAACTTTTACATCCACAATTTAGTGAGTGACATTACCAAAAAAAATTATTTAACTTCCTAAAGGCTCAGGCAGCCATAAACTGGATGATCTGGTTGGCACGCCACATAAATTACTCACGGTCACAGCGTATTCTCGGTTTGTGATCCCACTCCCTTGGGACACGCATGCGCTGGTTTGCCCCGATATCGCCCCTCGACCCAGGAGGACATATCAGATGGGGAAGCTTGGGCCCCAGCCGTCGGCAAAGCAAGGACGACCCCGCTGAGTTGGCTCTGCTGAACCCTAAGGAGGCCCAGCATCCCAACAATCTATATATGTTTAAACCTGACCTGGCTGAGAGGGCCACAGATATTGTTAATGGTAGGTAAACTTTCTACTCACAAATCAAGATGGCCGGGCTCGATACGTGATGGGATCATCAAAAGTCCCTACCGCCTTACCCTGTTCAGCTACCTGCCACCCTCCACCATCATATAACTTAGGACCGTCCCAAGGTTATACCCAAATGTCAATAATGCTTGGAAGATATCATCACACTTATGTGGGGATGACAAGTACCCATGACACACAACGTCGGATAGTATGGCGGATAACACCATGAAGAAGCTGATGTGGGGATTACCCCCCAACCCAACCTCCCCATTAGACCCCCCCCCCCGCCTACAGTGAACCACCCACCTCAGGAAATCTTCCAAAGCACACCCACACACGGCCAAACACCAAGCCCATTAGGCTACATACATCTTAGCAATAGATAAGCCTAACTAACACAATAGATCGGCTTATACTGATGCTTATCAACTTTAACACCGACTGTGGCGTCTGGCCCGATAACTTTCGCGCCACACACGGCAGCCCGGCGCCATCTCGGTTTCGTATCAAAAACCGAAATTGACGGACGTCACGGCCGTCACCATGACTACCATCGGTCATGTGACACCCGCATGTGGTGTTTCTATGACAACAACAACATTGAAACATGCTCACACTTCGACTTGCTCAAATCAGACTTACCTCAGTACCCATCGGCCATCCCACCGGGCGGGATAATGATCTACTGGATCTGAGTGATGCTGGAATATAAAAATTAGAGCAAAATTTTCAAAACCCGGAAATCGCACTTGAAAATCAAAATATACTTACAATCCGCCCGACATGGTGATGGTTACATGTAAAATGGTGCCGTTAGGCAATATGAGGTCCACCTCGAACACTTCCATGATTATGTAACATTATGACATCACAGAATGGACAAGTGCCCTTTTATAGCACCCCGGATCAAAATTTTGGCGACACAGGAAAAATTTTTTTTTTTCCTTTCTCCCCCCCCTTTTCGGCCCAAAATAGATTTTCCTTGAATCAGCATCAACATAGTTCTTTTTAAGACACATACAACAGGTAGGAGTCCACCTGAGCAGGTCAAGGACATATTAAATCCCATAACTTACCAGCCCTTTTTCGCCATCATGGTACAGCGCCAGCTCGCTACTACCACCTGGTGAAATTTAGAGGAACTAACCAAGGCGTCCCTGGATACAGGAGCCGCGCTAAGCCAATTGAATCAGTTGAGCTCTCTACTATGTGTTTATGAGTTAACTACTTGCTTTAACCTTGTGTCTTTTTCTGTGTTAACTGTGCCCTGTTTGCAAACCATGACAGACAATCTGTGGTTGATGAATTGTTTTCTCCTTCTGTCGTTTTCTCAGCAAGCCCACTACCAAACAAGGCATCAGTCCCAACAGGACCAGAGGCCATGCCCAAAGCAGAAACACCAGCACCTTCAAGCCCAGGGACTAAACCATGAGCAGACCAGACCCAATAACACCACAACCCAGACACCTTGCCAGACCACCACTGTCGGGCACCCTCATCACTGCATCCTGTAGGCCCGGGACACCAATGCCCCCAGCATATAGTATGCACAACAACAACTTTTGCACACCAATGAGAGGGCAGACCTCATCGGCAGCCCTCTGCACACCATGCCACCACAGACCTGCCCTTGTTCCTACAGCAAAACGGTCCCCATCATTTGGAGGAACAGAGCAGCGTATTCCACCCCCAGGACAGCATGGAGGCCCATGCCAGTTCACCGACCTCCTCCAGCTGAGCTCCCAACACCTACAGACTCAGACAGTGGAGACTCAGCCATTTCTAAGGCTGGAAAACTAGCCTCAGTAATGGAGGACTTTACAGACCTCACTCTCTCCTACAGACAGGCAGAGGACGAAAAGAAGAGCTGAGGGTCGGTTTATGAAAACCAACATCAAGCAGCATGGCAACCTACCTCCCAATAGCTTCCATGCTGGAAAGCATTTCAGGAAAAACAAGTGACAATATCTCCATAGCAACAATAAACTTTGGACCTTTTAATGAGTTTGGGAGACACAACCTTCCCATGACCGCCCCCCCCCCAAACAACCACCTCAAAATAGATATTTTGATAAAAGACTCACTCTATATTTTTTTCTAAACAAGGTCAATCCTTTTTCATGCCTGCAAAAGATTGGCCAACTTTTATGATCTTATAGGTTATATTTATAACGTGACCTTCATAATGTCACCTTAGGTGCTACAAGATCAACCCCATTCGTACACCATTTTCAAGCTCAATTATGTATTGTATTTATGACCTTTAGTCAGTAGTGTAAATAGTTCATTTTTACCCTCAAGTTCTTAGATTTGGCACAAACTATACAGATCAGGGCCAACAGTCACATCGAATACTACCTTGACCCTGCCCTAAAAAAATTTTTTACCAACAAGATCGACAGCCACATCGAATACCACCTTGGTCAATTTTTTTTTATAAAAAAATACCTGGCTGAATATGTGCCCTTGGCAGCTTGAAGCCGAATTTATCTTGGGAAACTCCCAACCTTGATTCGACTTCCTGATGCCAACTCCCTTATTATTAATGATTTTCCTCCCTTAAACCTTGTGCAGAGACGAGTAGGAATGTGGGGATTTGTCAATGGACTATTCTGGGTATTATTCATTATTTTACACATTTATTAAATTCTTCGCCACACATGCTCAGGCCCTGCTCACAAGCTTACAACTCACACCCCAGTGTGTACAGTGAGCTACTCTTACATCATCCATACCAGGATGTTGTGAGAGCCGGACCCATTCCATTTCTGGGCACTGACTCACTGGGAGTATCACAACATACCGACATACCTGTGGACGCATTTCTAGGATGCAGGGAAATTCCACATCTCCCTTCACCCTGATTGGTCCACATATATACAGAATCATTACCGGGTATGACGGCGCATCAGATCTGACCAGATCCAACCAGACCTGACCAGATCTGACCTGCTCCTACCGGTATATTTCATCACCCTGTGAGCTGCTCACCTGGGTATATAAGACCCTATGAGCAGCTCCCAGGCATCTCTCTTTATCTCTTATTCTACACACAACCTCCCTAGTATCTAGAACCTACGACAGGTTGAGCTACAAGCTTAGGGGCAGAGCCTGCACGCTGGCGAGTGTATCATTGTTACCACCTATATGTACACTCTGTCATCATGCAATAAACAAGGATCAAAGAACTTCTCTGGATTCAGTGTTCATTACAACATCAACTTGTAACGGTTCGTTGACATTACATTGGGCAAACCACACTGAAAAGCAATAGCTTTTAACCTCGTATTTACATAGTTATATTGCAACCATCTAGACTGGATGGAAAATAGAAACCTGTTGTGCTTACAGGCTTTTACACACTTCTTGATATATCTAGCCGGACACAAGTCAGACCTATCATCTCTTTTAAGATAGACAACGTAGGAGGCCTTGCCAAATTGGTCAGTTTTAGAAGAAATAACTTTAATCTCTATACAATCAGCAGAAACCTTAACATTCTTCTTTAAAAAATTATGAGGTGAATGTACTATGTGTATCCTAAACACACCTTGGTAACATAACAGTATGGCAGACCAAAATACCACATCTTCCATAGAATCCAAATTAAGTTTAGATTTAATTTGAACCATATCACTAGGACTCAGAGGGTAGGCTGTACTACCAGACCCCTTACACATCCTCTCTATACCATCAAGGGTTTTCTTCACCACAAAATTACCACTATAGTCTGTATAACCTTCCAATCTCTAGTAATACCACACAGCAGACAAATAATTCCTAACTGAAATAGGTTTCATAAAAATCAGACAAGTACACACAATATAAAGAAGCTTGAGAAGGAGAACAAGGAAGAGGGGTAAATTTAAATTTTTTACAAAATTTTTTGTACCTACTAAACTGCTGTCTTTGAGTCTTACAGGTAGCCTCAGCTACACCCCTATATGAGAATTTTTCCTTCTCCTCTTCAACTTCTTGAGGTCTGCAATCATAACAACACATGTTATATTCATTCAAAACTTCCTTGCATTTTCTTGGGACACCTTCATAATTTAACCTAGACAAATGGTCAGCTAAAATGTTGTCCTCTGGTCTAACATATGTAGAGTATATCTCAATATTATGAATGAAACATAACCAGAAAATTTCACGTAACCAACCCATGCACAACTTGTTCTTGGATCTACTGGTATTAAACATAGCCAAGACTTGCATGTTGTCCGTGATACAATGGACTCTAGTGTTACTAAATTTTTTCAACCAGCGCTTCAAACCCACCATGACTGGGTAGAGCTCATATACATTAATATACCTATGATGAATCTTGAGATTATTCAACCTAGGAGCAGGGGTAAAATGGTCACAAAGACCTGCCATTGGATCTGTATCATTCCAAGTGCCATACAGGTAATCCCTGTCTAACCAAGCCCCGAAACCTTGTATTGATGAATCTAAATACATAGGAGTACATACACTATCATTTAAAATGATATTTTTACAATTGAAGACTTTCCACCACATCAAGTCCTTTTGGGTTTCCTCGTCCAGCCTAATGACACCTCTATTCTTAGATCTGGCACAGAGATCAAATAAACTTCTGCTGAAGGTCCTACCACCACATACTACTTGTGAACAGAAAGACATTAAGCCACCAATTTTTTGGAGGATTTTCTTTGATACAAACTTCTTTCCTAAACATTCATCCAGTGCCAGACTCATTTTATCTAATTTCTTCTGGGGTAGGGAATGTTCCATTTTAGTGGAGTCAATAGTTATTCCTAAGAAGACACATACTTGGCTAGGTTCAGTCACCTTTTCCTTCGATACAATAAAACTCATATACTCCATACACTCAATAAGAATATTCCTCTTATGTAAACACTCCTCTTCAGTCTTAGCAATGATGATAAAATCATCTAGATAATTAACTATCCTATCAACACCAAAAAGCAGAGCTACAACAGATTAAAAATCAGATATTCTATTAAATATATATGGGGCACACTTCAACCCAAATGTTAAGCGGTTGCTCTCAAAGAATTCTTCTCCATCACCAAAATCCCATCTGAAACCCTGGTAACCTATATGTGGACCATACACATTGATACTTCTATAAGCAGATTTCAAATCTACAACGCTCATAATTATAATCATTCCTGTCCAACTGACATGTTACCGTGTTTATAGAGTTATAAGAGAAGCTTTTTGACGTAGTATTCATAAAGTTATTAATAGAAATCCCTGCAGGCATGCTACAGTCAATGATAGGTCTTAATTTACCAGTAGACTTTTCTACACCACCTAACAAGTGAATACACTTGGGTTCATAAGTTGTCCTTCGTAACTAAGCCTTGGGACCACTCGTCCCTGATAATATCACACATCTCGCCATAGAATCTACCTTCTACAATAGATTTATAATTTTTACACTCATAGGCTGTATCACAGCCTGGGTCAACTATTTTGAACCCTTCTGTAAAGCCACACCATAAAAAATCTGAGTCCATATGATTAATATTAATAATATCCGACTGTCTCAGAAAACTAGCTAGTCTGCAAGGTAAAATTTGAGCTTTTCAACCATAGATGAAATGCTCACACTTGGAAATACCATTTACACAACTATCATAGACCCTGATGCTGGGTCTATTAACACACTCCACTGAAAACAATGGCTCAACCTCGCCCTGTACTGGGCCACTGTGGGTTATAAAAAGATTCTTGATATCTACACAAGACTCACTAATATCATTTTTATTATTTTCACCCGAAATGATAGGAACGGGGGGGGGGGGGGGCTCAGGAGGATCTACCGTATTTACTATATTAAAATCAGGCATCAGTACAACAGATTATAACATAGGACCCTGCCTAAGAACAAAATCCTAATCCTTCTTATTCTTCTGGCATTTATCCTTGCCATGGTTAGACATGCCACACACATCACAGGCATGTCAATATCTACATGGGTCCTCCTTGCACCCCTCCGCCCTGTTAAAAGCAAGTGCAACTGGATCGTTTGGATTTGAAACTTTTAGGCTTTACTACACCTGCCTTCTGGGCCTGAACCGTCCCATCATAGGATAGCTGCCTAAGAATATCTTCACTGTTTACATCACTGAATGACTCCACACCATCAGAATTTGCCCTGTTTTTAACAGAAGAATCGTATGCCACTAAGGCTTTGAGAGTATATATCTTAGTAGCGGATTTTTCCACCAACACCTCTTTGTGCTTTACTACAGCGAAGACATCCTCCCCCTCTTCTATCAATTGTTTCATCATACGTACATTGACCAATAGTAATTTCTCAATACTATCCAGTTTCTCCCCCTTTTTTAGAAAATTTCTTTGATCAAACATACCTCTAGACTTTTGTGCACGACGACGACCATTTCTAGAAGATATAGAATCAATAGATGTCGAGGAACCTGGGCCATGACCTTTGTGGAGGGTCATGGCCCAGGTACCCTCCTGAAGAGTCTAGGCACCTGTTATATGGTACATATATACTAAATATGGTAAATATATATTTGTAGGTGGAAGTCTTTAAAGTAGAGAAAATTAGGCTTGGTTTAAAGGTTTGACAATGGGGAAATTCAAATTTAAGAAGAACTTCTATTTTAGGGGCCAAAAACAAGAATCTCTTACTCATTTCTTTTTTTTTTTTGTAGGCATAGCATGAAGCAAATAACGGGGAAATTTTTAATTTCAAAAATAAGTTAACTGAAAGGAAAATATAATAACCTCCAACGCTGCTTGAGAACTCCAATGGTCCTCTCCACCCGTGAGCGCGTCTTTCTGTGCCATTTGTTGTACAGATCACAGACTCTGTGGTCTCTACTTTCACCGGAGTTAGGAGGTAGTCAGTGAGAACATAACTGCAAAAAGAATAACACATAGTGAATTTCATATGATATTTTCTGACTTGCACTATAAAAACATGTGGACCACATGCAAGTTTTTTCATGTAGAAAAATGTTACAAGCTCAAAGCAGTTAACTTACCCGGAGACCCCTAGCAGATAGTACCCCTGGAACTCCTGCCTTTCCCAGAGGTATTTAATTTGGCTGCTGTTCATACAATATATGTCGTTGCAGCTACCTGGATTACTGGCATCCACATGGAATATGATTCCGAATCAGTCATAGATGATCTGCAAAACATTAAATCCACTGAAAAACTTTAAATAGGAATACATATGACTATGTGGTAAAAAAATTGTAGCTTATAGAAAAAGAAAGGAGACATCTAACACCTGTTTCCCATGTATATAGTATCACTGTATGGTTGTCATCTATTTTTAGTCCAAATCTATGTTATATAGGGAAATATGATAAAGATATAAATATTATGAAATGACTTAACTTTACTCACCATGGTGTTTATGCTATAATAGCCCTTATAGCAATAAAACTGATTTTCATCTGCAGTCGCTCCTCTTGGGCACTAAATAGGGATGTGGGTGCCATCGATGAGGCCGAAACATTTTGGCTTTCTTGTCTTCTGGTAGAATGGCATACTGTTGTTGTTTTTGGCAGTCCTCGTGTCAGGCCACTTTCAGAATCTGTGATGTTGTCATGGAAGTAGTCAGATACATTTTGCACACTGGTACAGAAGACAGACTTGGACACCCCATGACAGTCACCTATAGAAGGTAAGAAGGCTCCAGTCGCTAAACATCACACAGCTATGCAAAACTTAAAAATAAAAAAGATAGTACTGAATGATATGTAAGAAGGCAAGAGGGAGGGGTTTTTAATGTACCAAAAAAAGGAACCTAATACAGATGATATAACATGTATCAAGTATCAAGAAAGCCTTCATAGACTAATGTGAGATGCATATGTGTCAGCGTTGCAGATTTTTGCACAGCTTTACTATAGAGATTTACTGTTCGTCATCTGTTTAAGCCACATTCCTTATATAAGGAGAACCCCCTCCTTTGGGAGAAGGTTACACCCATAGGCAAGGGTTTAAAATAGGAATTTCAGTGATATTTCATGAACGAAAATACCCTCATCTAAGCTGCACCCTGACTTTGGGCTATTCCTGTTAGCCTATGAGCCTATATTTAAGTGTCAGCTGCATGTAACACAAAATTACATACTGTACTAGCAAAGATTAATTAATATGTATGGTAAGAACTTACTCTGAGGCTGTGTGGTATAGCATAATGACCCCAGAAAACTTTCTTCTGACTGAGACATAGTTCTTTACTTATACATGTGTCACGGCTTTACTTTATTTATATATGTGTCACAGCTTTACTTAGTCTGTAGCGCTGCTTAAACTTTCTCTCTGCGAATAAAGATAGAGGGTGGATCCTTTTGAAATACTCCCGGTGGAGATGAAGCGACCCGTACACCATTTTGATGTTTGTATGTCAGGCGGCCGGAAGTCAAAAGACAGGGTCACCAAAGGTTACGACCTACATAATATCACACATATGGACTGAAATAAAGGGGGCACAAATGTGCATATACAGACAAAAAAGGCCTGCATGTGACATACCACCTTCCCTAGGGCAGGTGGCATTTGAAGTATCACATGCGGAAGCTATGAGGAAAAATAATTTTCCATATCCTGAGCCAAAACGCCTTTTGGGCTGTATACACATACAGCATCCCATATGTGAGCAGTGTAACGCTAATGGAATTGGTGTGCATTGAAAATCACTCATATCTACCTCACTTGGGAAATTCCAGAGGTAAGTCAAAACAAAAAAATTTCTATGGAAGTTTACCAACTAGGGTACCTGTTAATTGAATATATAAGAGCACTCATGCTGTTCCTTAACTAGGCTAGATGATCACTCCATAAATGTTCCGTTAACGTTACATGGGTAAAAATTCCTCTTTAAATGCTTATAGAAATTAAATCATGCCTCAAGACTAGCCCAAACTACATAAAGATCTTGGCTATGACCCCACACTAAGGAATACAAATGTTGTTGGTGGTGTAGGTGTGCTTCCCTTGCATTTATATGCCAAAGGAATCAGATGTACAAGACTTCTTGGAATGAGCCATAAACATACATATATGTGTATATATATATATATATATATATATATATATATATATATATATATATTTATATATACATATATATATATATATATATATATATATATGTGTGTGTGTGTGGGTCTGGGTCTGGGTTTGTGTGGTTGTCTGTGGGGCGTGGGTGTTTCCTATTAAAACCTTCCCGAAAGGCAGGCAGTTTAGGGTGATTCCAGCCCTGAGATGTAAAGAAAAATACCATCTAAAAGAAACTCCAAGATAGCATATATATAGGGGTCCCTTTTATTGGTCAGTCAGGCAACCGCTCAGTCAACGCCATGTTATTCGTGGGTGGATGAGTATGCCAGTGTCTTGGGTAACCTTATTGACCCTCCATTCCTGTCAGATGTATCTTTTTCTGCAGCCATCTGTTAACCCTTTGGACGCCAAATAATGTTTGAATGATCGATGCCCTAGCAAGTCTACCTACCCTGCCCACTTTTTTCATACCCTACATTGGGACATCATGCAACCTTATGAATAATATGAACGTTGAGGCATTATGATCACCTTAGATGGTTAAGGAATCTCTGTATACATAGCATTGCCATCTAAACATGACTGAGAAAACCATAACATTAAGCTTATTTCAAGTCGACCAGTCAGGGATTGATGGGAGATGAGTATTTACTGATCCCGACAGAAAGAGAAAGGGAATGTGGTCAATGGCCAAGATGGCTTTGTTACAGAATATTAGCTGAATGTATTAGATTGTGTATCTTTCAATTGGGCGCACTAAACATGGAAGATCCGAAACTAGTCAGCGGTGACCACTTTAGGTACTCAAGTTGATGATACCTAAAACTACAACTTTAGGTAGTCAAAATGACGTCTTTAGGTCGTCATCCTGATGACCTTAGTTGTCAATATGACGACTCTGTACTGTCAGTATTGTCATCCTGATGACTCAGGTCGTCAGGATGATGACCTAAAATCATCATTTTGAGTACTTAAACTTGTAGTTTTAGGTATTGTCAACTTGACGACCTAAAGTGGTCACCGCTGACTAGTTTTGGATCTTCCATGTTTTCAGTGCGAGAGCTACCAATTCATACCAATGTTGAATTAGTTATTAGCTGCTTAGTCACATAATGGAAACTTGCACAGGCGATCGTTGGTATTTGTAAATGAATAGAGAAATCTGATAGAGGTAATTTGGGATTACAATCGTAGCAATGATAATCAAATATTCTTATTGACAGATCCTTGAGCAAATCGTGAGGATCTATTTGTGAGCGGAAATTATGCCGTTGTATAGATCTAAATATCGCATCCAATGCTTAGATGACAGATCCTTGAGCAAATCGTGAGGATCTATTTGTGAGCGGAAATTAGGGGAAATTATTTCTTTCTTTATCCAGAAAGTGCATTTTGATCATGTAGTCTCATCATAGGAAAATGATGTTACATACAGGTTAATTTCTGCCCCAATACCATGCACAGACAGCCGGCTCAGTGGTCTCATTGGTAAAACCATTTGGGTGTGTAGAAGGTGGTCCCTGAGTTGGTCTCTGACCCATGCCAAACTCCAATGATTTTGTGTACACTCTCACTAGCCATAGATAAGTATAGAAACATGCACAGAGAACGTTGTTGGCATGGGAGTAATCCACCTTAAGAAATAGTCTCCTGACCATGCAGTGACATTACATCTATCATATACCCTAGTCCCTGCTCCCACCATCTGGGACACAAGCTGCACCTATGTATAAGCCCCGTATAAGCCACTTCCCTGACTTTGGAAAAAGATATAATCCACACCTGAGGTCTGAGTGGTGTAAGGCAGAAACACGAGTATGAACCACACCCCAGCTTTGCCAAAATGCAGTACTTCCTCCTAGAGAGGCAATATGCCTCAGGCATGATTTATTCTGGTGCTTTCTAACCCAAAGGATATTAGCAAATACCCCAGACTCTGGGTAACAGGATGTGTATTTATGATTAAAATGTCGTTTTGTATTCCAGTTTACTAAGGCCAAAAAAAAGGTGTGTTTCCAGTAACCTGACCGACCCTAGCAAAATAGAGATCAGAGAATTTACTTAGCCTTGCCTTAGGGTGAGACCAGGCCCAGAGTGAATTTTGACACTCCTGATGGGGGGTCAGTCTTTTTTTTCCGTGCATCCACATGAAAACCCAACATCTCCTGTAGTCAAAAAAGTTATCATTGACCAACAGTGAAATCTATTTTAATAATCGTTGGGTATAATCCTATACCAATCCATTTCTCTTACAACATAAAAAGAGTATTGTCAGCAAACAATAATCATCTGGGGCCTTTTTCTGTTTTTCAAACGAATTCGTGAGGCAGTGAGTGTTTCCAAATGGGTTTGAAACATTATTCAAAATCGTTTGTACAGTTTGAGTATTGGTCAGAAATGAGTTGTAAGTATTCGATTTCTATATGTGTTTTTAGAAGAAAATCCAGGGTTAATAGATAACCATTAAGCCCATTTTGTGTATTTCTCATTGGGACTTTAGGTGGACCTCCAGAGGTGATCCTAAGTCAAATGACATTATTGAACACATTCAATCACCTTCAATCCAAGGTGTCATCATCTACCATGATTTGGAAAATTAGTTTGGAAAATGAAAAAAAAATCGTTTAAATGCTTTATCTCCATAGGAACAACTGTCTGGATAATCAGAAATGCCACTTAAAACAAAAGATTATTTAGAAGTAGATTCAGGTTCATATATACCACATTCTCTTTTGATAATCTTTGGATGTAATCCTATACAAATCCATTTCTCTTACAGAATAGAAAGGATATAATGGACATGCAATAATCGCTTGGTCCCTTTAGAAAGACCAAATTGTAATCGTTTAAAAAAAAGAGAAAAGGGCCCCTGGTCCCTTTAGAAACACTTTATTATAATCATTTAAAAAAACAAAAGAAATGGCCCAGGAACAAGACCCAGTTTCATACATTTATGACTTATCCAAAGAGAAAATGGTAGTCCCTGAGAATCTGTGATGTACTAGGAGAGGTTACCGAGGGCCTGAATGCATACAAAAGTAGCACACCTGACCTCGATTCTATCTGTAAATTCAAAAGGATATATATCTTACTCTGGCCAGTGATATTTCCATATACATGCATGGTCTACGTTGACACCTCTTATCTGAGTTATGTTTCTACGTCAAGGAATCGCTGTGAGAGTGCAGAATTGCGCTAGCAGACTTTAATGCCTAACAAGTCTTTATTTGTTCAAAGGACCGAGGGAAACTCAATGACATACCTTTAGACACATTGCCCAAAATGCAAGAGATTAATGCGACTATATCTGCCATGGCATTTAAACTAACATATAGTCCATAGGCGAGTATAGATTTGCATGTGGACCTCTGTATTTGGGGACAAAAAGGATGGCTCCTAGTCGGATATTCAAGTGTTGTGCTTGCTTTAAAACAATATATCAGATTGGGGAATTTAGAAAAAAAAGAGAGTTAAATACCTTATTTCTGGACGAAGAAAAAATAAAATGCACCACCGGCACTATCCTGACCTGCTCCAGAAAAAAACCACTGTAAACTATCGGTTGCTCATCTCTTCTGGAGGGTCTTGCAAGAAAGAAAACGAGAACAAAAAAATAAAACGTGCACGTTTGTGTATTGATAAATAAAATTTCATAAATTCGTTTTGATAAAACTTGCATACTACTTATACAATTCCAAAAGTGTTTCCATACATTCTGATGTAAAATCATTTGTCAATACAATGAAAATGAGTTAGGCCATGCACGTTTCTATCAATTATATCTTTAAAAGTTGTCACAGGTTATTCCTCGTCTTCTCTTTTGCAAATGCCTCCTGCCATTTAGCATATATCCAGTTTAGCTTTCTGGCGTAGTCAGTCATAGAATTACCTACGATACCTGCCTAAGACTCAGGCAGTTCCTTTGATCCTTTAATTCACAAGACTGCCGCGGGGTGTTTCACAAGCCAAAGATAATAATGGTCATGGAATATCCATTTCCAAAACCAAATTATGACTGTTGCAAAGTTGCAACCACTGCTATCTTGGCATGGTCATACAGAGAAATACATTAGAACATACTGATGACTTTTATGTATGGGGGTGATGTGGCTTTGTGTACTTACAGCACTACTAAGACACAATTTTTTTGGGGAACCAGCATAGCCTGGTACCAACACTTTTTCACAAAAATACTGATGACTTTTATAGCAACACCTGCCATTGCAAGCTTACAACCAATCTTAAAACTGCTATCACATCTAGTTATGACTGGTTGTAAATATTGCCAACTTGTGAAACACCACACTGGGCTCCTGTTGTGAAGTAGCTGCAGAAGTCCAACGTCAGAAAGTTATAATTTGTCTCAGCAGGTGGGATACGTATACGTTGGGTACATCTATTTCCTATGTCTTTGTAGACAAATTAAGGTCTAAATATCTGGATATTCTCTCTGCAATTTGCCAGATTATTTTTTTGTTGTTGAAAATTCCAGAAATATAAATATATAGGTAAAACCATGGACTTGTAGGTGTACTTATTCCCTTTTAATTACAACCCAAGTTCCACTCTGCTATCTACCTCAGCATTCTCTGTATAAGGTCAAATCCGACTACTCGAAAAATTGTGCAGAAATATTTATGATATAGGGTGTGGACAGAGTAGGGTTCTTACCATCGTCTGAAAAGCTTAGTTTCATCTTGTAGTAGGAGCTTGTATATGAAGAGGTCGGCGAAAATGTCTCTGGAGACACCGGGATTTGAACCTGGGTCTCTCTCACTTGCAAGTCGAGCGCTCTACCACTGAGCTACATCCCCTGGCCTGACATACCCTGTCACCAACACGGCCCCACTGACATTTCCACCTTCCACCTACCTCTGGAACAGTATGGTATACATAGGGTGAGTGACCCCCATGTGAGCTGGCCTCTGGAGGCTCAACGCACCCGGGGAACGAACCCTTACATTCCTCCCAACCAGCTTCAACCGTATCCCGCCAGACCCGATCCTCCAGTTCCGGTCTGAACGGTACCAGTACTGGGTCACACACAGCACTACAATGTCCTGTTCCCAGGACTTTCTGTGGGTGCCACCTGTTTCCAAGTCCCCCAGCACTAGCAAGTTGAAGTGCTTGTCTATACATTACCGGCCCAGGTCCCAAGTATCTTAGTCCCCCTCACAGGGCAGGACCACTCGGTGTCTCCACCAGTGTAGAGGTCAGTGAAAACGTCTCTGGAGACACTGGGATTCAAACCCGGGTCTCTTGCTTGCAAGTTGAGCACTCTACTACTGAGCTACATCCCCTGTGTGGTGTTTCACAAGCCAAATATAATAATGGTCATAGAATAGCCATTTCTATAACCATATTATGACTATTGTAAAGTTACAACACTCCTATCTTGGTCAGGTCATATTAAGAAATATATTAGAATATACTAGTGGCCTTTGTAGAAACACCTGCTAGTGTAAGCCTAAAACCAATCTTAAAACTGCTGTCACATCTAGTTATAACCAGTTGTAAATATTGCCATCTTGTGAAACACCACACTGTGGGGTGTTTCAGAAGCCGGACATGATAATAAACATTAAATATCTGTTTCTAAAACTGTTAGATTCTCAACTTACAACTGCAACCATTATCATCTCTGGCCAGTCATATAGTTATAGACACAGTCAGATAATGGTAATGCTTTAGAAACACATGAAGTTATAAGCCTACAAACACTATTAAAACTACTATCATATCTCCTTATGACCGGTTGTAAACATTACCTGCTTCTGAAACACCCCACAGTGGGGTGTTTCACAAGCCAAAGATAATTATGGTCATAAAATAGCCATTTCTATAACCATATTATGACTATTGTAAAGTTACAACCACTCCTATCTTGGTCAGGCCATATTGAGAAATATATTAGAATATACTGGTGGCCTTTGTAGAAACACCTGCTAGTGTAAGCCTACAACCAATCTTAAAACTACTGTCACATCTAGTTATAACCAGTTGTAAATATTGCCATCTTGTGAAACACCACACTCGCCTGACATACCCTGTCACCAACATGGCTCCACTGACATTTCCACCTTAAACCTACCTCTGGAACGGTATGGTATACATAGGAAGAGTGAGCCTCTGGAGGCTCAACGCACCCAAGGAACGAACCCTTACATATATAAAGCATGGGGTATAAGAAGAGATTATAGTGTCAATTTTTTTTCAAGCATTTCTTCTGTGGATCGACCTCTTGCAAAAAGTATCCCTTTTCTTGGCAGTCAACAGTTTAGGCCTACCATTACCATACTCCCAATAATTTCTTAATTTTACGGTAAAATGCCCCTCGATGGAGAATGTCTGTGATTCATGATACTGAGAAGGTGGGATTGCTTCCAATATTTCGAATCGTATGAATTGCCACCAGATTTCCAACGTCTCATGATCCCATGATTCGAAAGTCTCATTGCCATGATTCGAAAGTGTATATCTGTGATTTATAATGATCAATGGAGTAGCTGGGGCGGGGGGTCACTTATTATGAATTTGGTTGATACCTTTTCTCAAGATTATTCCTGAAGATATCTGAGACCCGTTAAATAAGGAATATGATTTTACAACAACAAGAATGCACTTACGAGAGGTAATTTATGATACATTATAAGGCCTATAAGCAAAGTGTTAAATAAAAGTACGACCCCCTGTAAGTCAAATTTACAAGAGGTCATTATTTAATGGTGAGTTTAAGGGCCAGTTTAAGTGTATTGTAGAGGGGAAATTGACCATTTAGATGTGGCCTCATTTTAATATGATAAAGTAAATCACAGTGATAAATAGGGTTTCCAGTAGAAAATGTCTAAAAGCTTTGCTGTTTCTCTTTCATCAATTCAACAAGTTTGGCAAGGCCACTCAGTTAAAGTGTGTATACTCGCTAAAGGGTCAAACAAATATATCATTCAAAACCTGCCTAAAATAGGTTCATATGTTGTCCTCTCATGATCTGACTATGTAGCAATCATCAGAGACAGGTCTTTCTACCTGCACTAAAGAGTGGTCATGCAGCACATAATGCAGCCTTCTGGTGGGAAACCACCAAGGCACCATGAGCCTGAGAAGATGTTATGTTCCCAGCAGATTCTACAAAAGTCTCTATATGCATAGCATATCCCAGTCATGCTTGGAGAGTACCTCTGCCAGAAATGGATGTGGTGAGAGCTCAGAGCAGCCCTGCCACCTACTGGGAACCTTTACAATTAAAACTACTGTTTACATGGTTCATGGTGCTGATTGTTATCCGGTATTTTTCTTGGACCAAGATTCAGTACAGTTCAAGGGAATCTACTGTTTCAAGGCATAAATATTGCACATAGGAGTATACAATTTTCACAGATGATATAGAATGTTATATAGATGGATAAGGGTGGGAAATTGAAAAATGGGTCATCTGCTAGCGCATATACTCACTTTAATATAGGCCCTCCTTAGAAGATATTTCCCTTCCAATACCAAGGCTCCTGCATCCATAAATCACAAGGGTTGTCCGACCTTTTCCACATCATGGGATCTGACCTAAAGGCCTGCACTGGTCTCGCTTTAATAACTTTTTCTAAGATAATAGATCCTCAGGGACTAATGGACTGGAATGCTTCAGAATGGTTGAAGAATGGGGTAGTGTCTTGTCATCAATAAGCAATAATTATAATGAACGGGTATAACAGGTACAACTATGTATTTATTTATTGTGTGCGATATAAGAGAGTGCTATAGGAGTCCTGTGATGGGTTTGTGGTAGCTATGGGATGCAGCAGGCGATGATGGAGTTGGACAAGAACCGGTCAGGAGGATTCTGTAAGGGAAAAGATATGAGTAAGCCAAGTACATGGCAAGTAAAGGTGTAGTGGGTTAGTGAGAAGCAGGTGAGGAGTCAGTATTGTGGGAGCTGTCGAGGAAGGAACACATACTCCTGGAGTAGACAGGGATGAAGCTGTTTAGTACTTAGTATTACACTTAGCCAATGTAAGAATGGATTAAGCAGGACCTCTATTGGACTTATGCCTCTCTAGAAGAACTGGGATTGTTTGGACATGAACTGTATGTATGATTAGACTGATGTCGTTGAAGCTGTATAGACTTGAGTGGAGCTGATAAAACAACTGTAACTGTGGATAACGAGTGAACATTAAAATTAAATAGTTACTTGTACTGGCGTCTTGGTGTTGGTTATGAGAATGGGCTAAGCCAACATCATACCACTAGAGTTAGTCTTCCCAATACACGAGACTAGTGGAGTGAACTACTGATATCTACACAACTACATCAATATACACAAATACACAACCCAAACAGCCCAGAAGTTAGGTTATGATGTAGTATTAGGGTACTATTTATGGACAAAGACAGAATTGAGATTCAAAGTAATACTTTTCTCTTGCTGCATACTATATCTAATATCAAATCAATATTATAAGACCTCGCACTGATAAGCAGAACACATCCAGTACAAAAATCCTTCAGCGAATCTTTATTTCACATTCAATAATATACAGTGTCTCTTAAAAAGGCTTGGACTCGTAGTTTTCCTTAGCATAATGAACGCACACAGTCACACTGTACAGTCATTACGTCTTTTTAATGATCCTTACTGCAACACTTCAATTTTAGTCTCTAATGGAATTTGTTTCAAGATGGTGCTTTTTAATTGTTCTGCCATAATGATTGTACATGGATAGTTCATTGTAAGGTAACTGAGCCAAAACGCATGTTGCAGGCTCATAATGGTGGGATAATTGTCTGTTTTGCAGCCTGATAATATCAGATTCCTATGTTGGAGGCAGGAGGCAATGGCTGTATTGGCAATGTCTGAGGAATGATTGGTACTGGGACGGTTGTATCTCTCCTTATGACGACGGTGGGTGTTACTATGTGTAGAAGAACTGACGAGGAAGGCTGACAGTAAGGGGCATCACACGGACATGTCTTTCTTCTCCCTGTCTGGAAATAAAAATAAAAAAAATAAATAATCAATTGTTAACCTGTGCATTATTAGATGTGCACAAATACACTCGTTAAACACTCAAAAATATACAAAAAAAATGGCTTAGATCAATTTTTGATGGGGACTTCAGTGGTATGCTCAGAATTATTCCATTACTAATGAAAACGTTCCATTTATGGAATGCAAAAGAGACATCTGTTGCCATGGAAACATAGATAATTGGCATATATGGCAATTTCTGGTTGCCATGGAAACCACTCCATTATTCTAAATGGGAATTTTTATGACAAATGTGTTGGATATTTACATAAGGAACTTAGAACCGAAAACAGACCCAGAAAATACCGTCTAGAATAGATTTTATGATGAAAAAAATCACATTTCTTTGTTTATTTTTCCACAAAACTGTATTTTTTGCATTATCACTATTTAAGCTAGGATATAATGTATTTAGAGCTTATTTGCACCTTTTAATTGCTCACACTGACCTAGGTTTGACAAGCAATTACAGAAGAACTACCTGGAATATCTTAGCTCAATATATCTCATTTTAAAGCACATGAATTCAACTTTAAGAAGCCATATCCCCCCTGAATGCAGGTTTTCCCCCATCTGGTCACAATTATATGTGAACGTCTCAGGGTAAGCCTACCTTGTGTTATTGGGCCTCCTAATATGTTAGTTATCTAAACTGACTAGGATGTATTTTGCAAGGTACACAGCCATCTCCATCCCTGCTAAACCTAATATGCCTATCCCCTTAATAGATCAAAGGTGCTCTGCAACACTCCTATTCAGTTCTATGTCCTAAGCTATGTAGTAGTGGAATCTACAATGAGATTAACATTAAAATTGACGCGTGTTAACAGGTGTGGGTCAGACATTAGGTGACTTTCTTGCACTAATCAATTGAGGACTAATACGATTTGTCTGGTTGGCCTATTGATCTAAAATCACCCACTAAGGCCGTGTTATATACACTATGTTGTATAAGGCATGGTAATGATGCGATCTGAATAAGGGACAATTGTATAGTGTGTACTAAGACCCCTTCTTCCCAGTGATTATAGTGAGCCTTTTGGGTAAACTGGACATCAACGGTGACAAGCCATGTTTCATGAAAACCCGTAGTTTTTGCTGGCATGAACCCAGTTTATCTTATGTAAACAGGATTTACATTACAAAACCCGATTTATGTGGACAAAGGTTGGGTTTTGTATAACTCTATTTTTGCACAACAGACTAAATAGGTACTCTAATCGATCTCCTTCAGGCAAAGGGTGGGGTTTCCAACGTAAAACTGGGTTTATGTCACATACGCCCCGTTCTGCTTAAAATCCATAATTTGTCTTTAACCTTTTTGATCAATAAACCGCTGCTTTGCCAATAAAACTTGGTTTGGTACATGAACTGGTTTATTTGCAGAAACCCAGGTTCCAGAGGGGTTTCTGAGCAAAAATGAGTTAACAAACTTGGGTTTAAATAAGAGAAAAAAAACTGGGACTTTCACCTATTCTTAATAAGGATTTGGTTCCGTCTAGTTTACCCTAGCAGCTTGCCATAAGTGAAGATATAAATTACTACAAATGTGGTAGCGGGAATTTTCCCTTTAAGCTGGAATTGTCTCATGGCCTTACTTACTTTGCAAAGAGAGACCAGACACAAAGGAGGGGGAGGTGTCTCAGGATAGGTCACTGTCTCTTCTCATTGCCTCAGCTGCCCGTACACTGCGACCAAACCTGCAACAACACAAACAGAATAATGTTATAGCGATCTATTTGTTTTATTTCGCCCAATTCTTCACAGACGATTAAAGCTACAAGAGTGAAAATAGGGTATAGGGGTCTGAAACCCTTGTGAATTGGGACATAAGCAAACCTGAGTGCTTGCCATAATTGTATTTGCTTTCCCATAATCCCTCTTCTATCCGATATTGAATGAAACATAATTATGATTCCATTGCTGATATTGGGCACTAGATCTCTGTGATTTGATTCTAGTGTCGATATTTGCAGAGCGTCATGAAGTAGATGAAGTCACAGAGCATTGCAGGTCCTCTGATGAAGAAAAATATATCTTAATGATTTGACATTTAACACTGACCAGTATCCAACACTTTGATAAGGCTTCGTAGCCATTACGGCCATTGTCACGTTGTATGATTTGATCCTTAGGCATCTACTGTTACAAAATTATTATTTCAGTTGGTCTGCACTGAATCGAAGGCTGTAGCAGTTTGATTGATTACGTTGAATCTAATTTCTTACTGCAAAATTGGCACTATTCATTTTATTGATGTTAGTGAGACCAATGGGTGGCCTAAAGCCTTGTTTTCACAGGTGGCTGTTGCTAAACCCTTGGAAGTCACTTCTGTCGGAGGTGTACTTCCAAAAATGGAAGGCACTCATCTTTGGTAGTGTCTTCTCCATTGCACTGCAAAATGGCACTTCCAAACAGAAGTGGTCCAGAAGTGTTCAAGAAGTGGTTACTAACAACCCCTTAACAGGAGGGTGTTGCTCCTATAGTAAAAGGAAGAGCAGGCTAAAAATGCCCTTGTTTCCAGTCCTTTCTTTTCATGTACCTATAACTTGTCCCTTTTGTTGCTCACAAGTGGTAATTCAAGTACGGTGCTAAAAAAGGGGGATTTCAGTAGGTACCTAGTAAGGAGAAGTCAGTCAATATAGTATACTATAGAGTGTGTGACATGAGTAGGTACCTGATAGTGCAGCTCTCTCTGTTTTAAACAAGGCAGGTGACTTTTCAGACTAATGTGGTGAGTGCAAGTTGAATGGTGAAGCAGAGTGTGACTTCTTTTGAAAAGAGGGTACCTACTGACTGCTCTTTTTACCAACACGCTCCTGAGTGGTTAAGCAGAGGAGGGACGTGGGAAGTGAGGTACCTACCCTGGAAAGTAACCCCTCAATCTTTTCGCAACAGCCTCCAGGGTGATGAAATTTACAATGACAAAATCCGTCGTTCATTTCTGACAATAAAAACCATTTTTGTTGTTCCTTTCTGACAATGAAGTCAAACATGCTAGATATTATTGTCAAAATAGGGTGATAAAATGATTTTTCTGTGCCGATTTTCAATTGCTAGCCTACAAAAGTGGTTTCATCGCCAGCAATGGACAACGGATTTTGTCCTTGCAAATTCTATCTTCCGGTAGGAACAGGGTTTAGTAGTGTTTTACTGGAGCACAACATACTTGGCCCACAGATGCAGGCACTATACACTGTACTAAGATGTTAGCACTAGCGTGGGTCACTCCTTTTCCCAAAAAGGAAAAAAACTACCGTAAACCCCGCATATAAAGCACAGCTTTTATAAATACACAAGGATGGACTCACACCCTGCCTTCTAAGATCAGCCGAAGTTAGGGGTACACCTTACACATGAGGATAATTCATATAGTGCTATTCAGTGGTAAGAATTGGCCCAGGTGCGCCCTATAGGTAGGGATGTCATCGACATTCACTTTATCTCAAGTTGAATACGAGAGCCCCATAGGTTTAACCAAGAACCTCCGTATCACACCCCCCAGTGTGATAACCCTTCCCCGTATCACACTGCAAGGGAAAACATCCAAAATGTTCAAATGATTGATGATAAAATAATTTCTAATGCCAAATGAATGGAATTTTGAACATATTTGACTAAACTAACTTGAGATAAATACAAAGGAGCACTTGAATTGGTCAGCAATGAGGGTTATCACACTCGGCTTCGCCTCATGTGATAACCCTCATTGCTGACCAATTCTCGTGCACCTTTGTCTATATATCTAAATATAGGAAATATTTCGATGAATATAGTCGTATCGACATTACTAATATGTCGATATGATTTTGGCTATTTAATGGACTATCACATAACATCTTTTGTCCCCTTTATTTTGTACAAAATATAAAGACCAAAGGTGGTCATGTCTGGTATCAAATCAGGGGCGTAGGAAAAGGGGGGGGGCCAGGGGGGCCCGGGCCCCCCCCAATAATGAAGAGTTTCCCTATATAAGCCTATTTAAAAATATAGCAGGCCCCCCAAACCGAGACCCCTGGGCCCCCCCAATAAAAATTTGCTTCCTACGCCCCTGCAAATTAAAGCTTATCATACCAGCTACCAGTCTTTGCTACATAGATACTTAATTTCCAATTTCAGGGTGCACCTTATTGATTGGATATTTCAGTAGGTGTTCCCCTTCCCCTCTTTGTTCTTATTATAATGGATATGGTGCATTGGGAATATGCGGGTTAACAGCTGTTGGTATTCTACCCATAGAGTGCACTAACATCAGTTCTTATCTCAAGTTGAATACGAGAGCCCCATAGGCTTAACCAAGAAACTCTGTATCACACCCCACAGTGTGATAACCCTTTCCCGTATCACACTCCCTGGGAAAACATCCAAAACGGTCAAATAACTGATGATAAAATCATTTCTAATGCCAAATAAATCGAATTTTGAACATATCTGACTAAATTAACTTGAGATGAATACAAAGGAGCACTTGAATTGGTCAGTAATTCTCGTGCACCTTTGTCTATTTATCAATGCCACAACTGTACCCAACACTAACATCGCAGGGTTTGTGTTGTTGGGCTATTTTGAAATAACCTCCGGAGAAATATGTTTGGATCCCTTTAGTTCTTACAAGGACTATTTGAAGAGGCTATACTGAAAATGAGGTGGACCTTTATTCTCAAAGGTGAGTGGGACGCCCACACAAGACTGGTAACCCAGTCCAGGCTCATTATTTCCATCAAAATGGTAAAGGGATTAAACAACTTACGAGTTTGAAAACGAAGTCGATCTATAGGCCTTTACTTCAAGTGATGAGCTAATTAATTACAGTGCCGGCCTTTAGTGCCCATTAGAAGCTAAGTATCACTTACTAGACTGCTATAGATGAAATGTGTGCACTCAGTGAGACAGGTGCACCCTATATACATCTTCATGAAGAGACACCTTGCTTATGTGTGTTGCTATTTGCTTTGCCCAAATTCTGTGCTATACAGAAATTTATACCGGACGTGGGAGGGAGAACAAAAGATTGAAATCACATATTTTGTACCACCGTACAGGAAGCAGCAGCACATAGTGTTGTTAGACTATCATATACAACTCCCATTCATGCACTGTTTCCGGTTCCCTTTTGTGCCGGAAGAGGAAAGGGGGTAGTGAGTAAGAGCATGTGAAGGGTGAACTAATTTAGTGTTTTCACTGGCATTTGAAAACTATCTAACAGCCTTCAGATTCTTTTACTGCTGCTCATTAAAAACTGATTTTGCAAAATGAGCCCCCCCCCCCCCACCAAAAATTAGGTTATGGGTTGGACCAGTCTACAGTTAATTTTATTGTGACCGACCTGCACAAGTGGGATGGGGGGGGGGACCTTTGCCTACAAAAGCTATGACATCTGAGGAGCACAAAATATATGACTTTTAGTTAACTACTGAAGGAGAGCTACCATGGCGATTTTCAAAGCCCCCTTTAAAATGTAGGTCTTCTGCTACCGGGTACTAGCTGGTAGGCCTACCGTATACAGAAACAAGGGTGCCCGCATCGATTACGAGTTTCTGCATGCATGCCAATGATGTTCATGTTAGGGAGTGGTCATTATTTAACAACAGGGGGGTTGGTGGGTTTGGGGGGGACAAAAAAAATTCAGACCCCTCTTAGAGGGGACAAAAAGAATTTCGACCCTTTTCAGCAAAAAAGCCCACGGGCGACTATAGAATAAAAGGGGGGTACGGAAAAATTTCAGACCCCTCGGAGGGGGGGCAGAAAAATTTTCACCGCACACGCGCGTAATTTCACCGACCCCCCTGTTGTTAGCAAATCCGGAAGCTGCAGTTTTGGTTTGAGAACAGGCAGTACCAGTATCACATCCTCTTTGGGATTTTGCCCCACTGAAAAGAAAAGACCACCCTATTTTCATCTAGAGATATCAAGATAGTTTTTGTGCAAACAAACCAGATTTTAGCGTACTTAGTAAAACATGCACTACTATAAGGGGGGGCAGCAGGCGTTTCTTCTGAATTGTATGACGTCACAATTGACCAAATGCAGTAGGTACTGCATTGTATAAGTATGGGGGCTGTTGTAAAACATGTTTATAAATAGAATACTCAAGTGCACAAGAGTATGATCTCATTTAGAAACCCTCTCCTGGGTTATTTAATGCCATTTATCAAAGACAATGAACAACCATGGTCCAAGGAAAGATGTGGAAAGCATTTTGCTGTAGTCTACCAGTGCTATACAGTCATGTTTCTGCTGCATTTGACAAATGACTCAGCCCTTATTGTTGTAATATGTTTGTCAGCTTGCACTGCCATCGGGTGTCTACATAGAAATACTGTATGTTGTGCCATCTATAGGATGGGAAATTAGACTGACACAACCCTGTCCTGAGTATGGGAGTTGCAGCAAGTCTCCGGCTAAGGATTTAGTTTCTCTCCCTGTACTGTTATATTACTCTACTCTCACTCTCCCAGCACAGGCCGGTCAAACCTTGCTCCCATTAGGAACAGGAAATGGAATAGGAAATACTGCTCACTCCTTAAGCATAGGTTGCATTTTTGTAGTCTTAGGCATGTGACCCCTGATGCATGGAGAAAGTCAAGTTAGGGCCTCTCTGGCTCAGAGGCGTAGGAAGCAAATTTTTTTATTGTTTGGGGGGGGAGGGGGGGGCAGGGATCTCGGTTGGGGGGGCGCTTTACTTATAGGGGGCCTTCCGATTGTTGCCCCCCCCCTTTCCCCCCACGCCCTTCTATTACTGGTGCCCTTCTATTGCACCAGGCCTAGGACGAGCGTATCAGAACGTGGTCTCTTGGCTGGCAGGTGCAAAGAACCTTAGTTTTGATGAAAGGATTCTGGGGTAATCATAAGTCTAAACACATTGACATTGAATTTAATTACTTTTACCTGTCTGCTTTCACCAGGGAGGGCTGCCACAGTAGGCCAAGGTTTTGTTTTGAGTAACCCCTTTAAAATAATTAATCTAATGAAAGGAGGTATATCTAAACATGAAATATTACGGAATATATATAATTATCATGAATATGAGCCAAACAAGATGTAAAGTAAGGTCTCTTATTTCGGGACAACACCTATTTACGGACATCCTGCTTCTGTCTATTATCTTATTACAACCACTGGACTTGCTAAGGATATTTGAAAACAATGCTTAAGTATTACTGTAGTACTTTGAAATAGCCTTTTGTTTGTGAGGAAAAAGGGGTACGTATCCTTATTTCCTGTGGGTAAATCAATCAAATCGCCGTCGTATAGTAAGAGTTCGAGATTTTACTCGGAACTCATCAGGTATTGTATATGAACTTTAGTCCATCTGGGTGTGTATCCTATCATGCTATGTTACTACCCCTCTTTACTTCAGTAATTAGGCCTAATAGAAAATTAAATATTCACTAAAATTATAGCACGACTCATAAGATGCCTCACCAGCATAAACCTGCCCAATCACAGTATCTTCCATTGGGGTTCCAAGGTGTTTCTTGACCTGACCGCACTCATTTTTATACAACTTTAAGAGTCAAGGTTTGTGTACAAAAAAAAAGAGAATTGTGGCTTCCAAAAAGTTGATATTGTAGTGCGATGTTATATTCCGAGGGACAACTGCCTAAGATCTGTATACGGTCCAAGGTTGTACCGAATTTGAATAAAGTGTCAGGCTCTTGCTACACAAATCTATCATTATCACTGTATGTGTAATAAAAACAAGAATGTGACAAGTTCAACAGCAGTTCATTTTGAAGTGTGTTAGCAACCATATAACATACGTTTGCCCTTTGTGTTTCCGCTTTATTTCATTTCTGTTCGAAACAATGAATGACACATATGGGGTGACATATCTAAGATGTAGAAAGATTCTTGCCAGCGTGTCAAATCTATCTAGATACTTCAGTTGGAAAATTCCCCCTGTCCCCATCCCATTATACTTGGCAAGACTTTCCTGCCCGCTTCACCCTCTAGGGGTGTGGGTGTGGAGAGGAAACAAAATACATGCAACAGTACCATTGCTCTCCTTGTGGTGAAAGAGCCAACTTCAGTTGACAAAAGAATGGAATTTGTCTCTACTTTTGTCAATCTCTCTATTTTTTAAGTCCATGACAAATCCATCTTAAATGAATGATGATTTCCTCTGACCTCACATTGATTATTCAGAAACATCAGGCCATATTCGAGTACGTTCAAAAGCTGGGTTTAAAGGTTTCCCTGTTTCAGTCTCCTTACTGCCCCCAATCAATGCACCTTGGTTACCCCCTGGCAAAACTGACGTCACGCCGTGGACGCCACACGTCTCAAAGGATGCTCAGGTGAACAGGACGCAATACGTCACAGTTCCGTCGTGCCAAGGGATCACGTGATTTCCGGCGGTGGTAGCCCCCTGTGAGGATGCACTTCCGTATCTCCCAGTGTGTCTCAGTAAAGGAAATCCCACTGAAAATCGGAAGTTGGTGACGTGGCAGTTGCGAGGTGAATATATATGTATATATATATATATATATATATATATATATATATATATATATATATATATATATATATATATATATATATATATATATATATGCGTGTGTGTGTGGGTGTGTGTGGGGGGGGGGGTGTAGGGTGAAGACAATGAATGTCCAAATGTCCAAGAATCAGTTGATATCACACTAGAACTAAAAGTAAATCCTTGCAGTTGGACGAGGCAATAGCCATGTACATGTACAAAATTCCAGTGATGGCCTATAATAAGAAAGCCTTGATTGAAATCCATACATTAGAGGAACCTCAAAATATGAAAGTTAAATTAAGCCTGATGGATGTGAAGGTTCTCAATCCTTGCCTATTACACAATTCCTATGGAACACAGTAAATCTCCTCTATCATCCATCTACCTTATGAGAGGCATATCCATTTAGAATCCAGCGTGATGCCATCCTATCCCTTATGCACAATACCGGGGTGCGAATTTACCCCCTGGCCTAGATTACGGACACATGCAGCCCATGCTCCTCAGTTATATTGATAAAAATGGGAGAATGGGAATAGGATAAACCCGATGGCCCCATTCGCTGGACTAGTAGCTGACTTAACACCCCTCATGCCTTGTTTATATCAGGGTAGGGTAAAGGCTAATTGGTAATCAGGGGATATATGACCTCAGCATGTTTAATGATAGAGTGGGAGATTGTGTTAGGGAAAGTCGCCTCTGACAAGACCAATAGGCATGTTGGCAACCTAAGTCGAACACCCTAGCCAACTCATTCCAGATAGCATACAACTTGAAATTGATTGTCGATTATCAACTAAAATAGGGAATACCTTGCATATGCCCAAAACTGTGATCATAGGTTTTGAAAACATCATTGAGGTGGGTAGGCCAACATGCCCAGTGGTCGAGTCAGAGGCGATTTACCCTACTCACTTCCCCACTTATACTACTGTATACACATCGAGAGAGAGTCTGAGTGGTACAGGAGTAACGCTTTCAGGTAAAAGCACCACGGGAAGAGGTAAGCATGGAGAAAGGCACTGCCACCCTGCGCAATGCTCATGGTCCATGTCCCTGTTGCTTATTGTTTGGGGTGGCTATCTGAGTAGACTTACGTGAAACTTAAGGAGTCATTGCTAAATGTGATAATGTTTGACGAATGTGTGAAGAGCCTCATCATCAAACTTTAAGATAAAAGATATGTGACCTAGAGAGCGAGCTCAAGAGGAATAAATGCGGAGAGATGCATGGGGATTAGGAATACACGATTAAGGGCCGAGTTTGATTATTGAAAACGAGGGTAGGCTGAGGGGTAGGAATAACATATTGAACAGATTGAAGTTCCATAGTCCCTTGCCTTAGTACATTCAAATCTACAGATATTTGATGTGTACATAGGGCCTAGATGCAAATACCCCATGTAGCAAGCATTATATGGGACAAACTTAGCTTTTACTCTTTTTTTTTTAGTTTTTAGTTAAAATCAGGAAGAATTTAGTAAATAAGTATTGGGTTAGGCAGATGGTGGGTCCCAGATAAGGAGAACCAACCTGAGGCTGTCCTTAGCCCATTGCCATTGGATTTTATTCCCCTTTGTCCTGAACCATCGTGCAAGGTCTTGCCCCAGCCGCCAATCCACCTGTTCTATATTGACAGACTGCATCATGGTCTGATTGGTATTATGTAAACTTTATTTCCTCTCAGACACCTGTCAGAGGAAATGATATATTATATCACAAAGCTATATGCATGGTGCAATAATTCAAAAAACGATGTATTGAGGGAACGCTTGCAAACATCAACCTATACACAACAGATTGTATTGCAACAGAGCTTAAAAGTGCACATTGTATGCTGGTGTAGCGATTCTGTCACGAAGTCTATATCTTTTTTAATATCATAACATCATTTCTTCTTGCAAGGGGGATTTTCCCTCCCTCCAAGATTAGCCAAGGGTCACATTTTCAGTGAGCATGTGCCACAGTGGACAATGAGAACACAGGACTTTATGCCTTTTATAGATTACAAATAATTAATTGTAGGAAAGTTGTTGTGTGAATGCCTGTACGGCTGCCTTGGTTATAGTATATTTCGTAGACCTATAGTAACTTTCACGTCCCATGATCGCACTTTTCTGCTCTTCATATCAAGTATTGCCACAATAAATTATGACAACAGCAATAAGAACATAGATATGCTCTTAAATGGTGTTCCATCGCTCGCCCTAAATGTCCTGACCATCAATAATTGTTCACAACGTGTGGGTGTATGAGGTAAATGACAGGTGTATTATATAATATTTCCAATTATCTTCCTGCCCTTTGTATGTAGACTAATAGCCCAAACTGCATTGCACACCAATACGAATCTGTTGCTTTCTGAATCTAGCTTAATGATGCTACATGTCATTTCCCAATGCACTACGAATACACATACCCCAACGACTGCAAATGACTGGTGTGATTCCTATGGGACCTTTGGTATGACCAGAAGGGTGTACTCGTAACGTGGTAAGAAATAGCCCACAGGCGAAAAGGTCTAATAATAACCTTCCTGGTACACCTTGCCCTAAATGAACCAATATTCCGCAGGGAGTCGTTGGTACACATACAAATTAGGTACCAAGACTCATTGAGGATGACCTAGCTGTCCTGATTTGCCTAACTTTCTATGAGCCTGAGTAGGCCCACTAAGCCTGGACACTCATTAGGGTTTTGTATCTGTCACCATACTATTGCACCTCACTGAGAATTTATAGTATAGATGCTGTAAATTAGATGACATAATGTTCTATATGGATTGGCCCTTTGCTATATCCCAGTCCTGATATCCTGTTTCATTCAGCATTGATTTGGGATGTTCCCAGATACTAGCTATAATGCATATATCCGGTCATCTGCACATGAGAGGGTCAGCTGGAATAATTGCAGCTGCCTGTTTCATTGAAGCTATGGTTATATAATATATAGGCCACGCTGGAATGAGGCTTAAGTCTGCACGTCAATTATGTCAGATTAGGTAGTTCACTAATTCAAAGATGATTTTGTCTGGCCAATGTATTTCATATTGATATATATTCCCAGTGTGCACAGAACACTGAATCAACGTTGATAACTGATTGATTTGTGTTGAGAGTGTTGATCAACCTGTCTTTAACACTTTTTTAATGATGCCATTTCAATTTTGTCATCCATAGCCATTTCAAAATGAGAAAATCTGGTCAATGGTCAATATGAACAGTGAATCAACATATACATAGGGACCTATATTGAAGCAGTACTGATGTGCAAATGTTGAAGGGCAGTTGATTATGTTGTGTCAACTTTCAAATCCAAACAAATCTCAATCTTGTGTCAATTATTGATAGCAAAACATTATCTACATGATGTTAACGTTGATTCAGTGTAGGTGTGCCCAGCACTCACACTGACACTTGTTTCAGGTATCAGATGAATTGTTTGTATATATATTGTAACATACGGCCAGTCTTGGATTGTGGTGAAATGAAATAATCACACATTATACATGCATTCTTTTTCTGCTTCTATGTACTGGATCGTGTTTCAATAGTTTCTACAACATGACAGCCTCATATCGTAGTGGTAGGTATAGGACTACATGGTAAGCTACAGTACAGACCTCAAAATAGCAGCTGCTATTTATTCAACTACTGACTCAATACACACCACTATGAAGTCATAGCAGCCAGTCTTAGGAGCAACTATTGGCTAAATCATGACCAGTCGTACCTCCTTCATGGTATAGTATGCACTCCTGTGTTCATATGAGCATAGGCCTGCAGTAACTATGTACTGATATATAGGCAAATGTTCACGAGTGGGGAGAATTTTCGAGGGTTATCTCACGCGCCGATCAGGTGCCGTATCGCACGACGCCCGCAGGGCGGAGTGCGATGCGGCACCTGATCGGCAAGTGAGATAACCCTCGAAAATTCTCCCCACGAGTGTTCATTTGCATTTATTTCATGTTATTTTGATCTAAAACTGCTGAATTTACCAGAATGAATCCCCGTGCACATTGTTTACATCGCCATCTTGGAGCTATGACGTCATCAAATGGTCACGTGACCTCGGCGTGTGATATTTTCGCGGGTTATCGCATGGGGGGTGTGAGATACGGCCCTCGAGTGCTAGATCTATGAGCCGTCAGTATCTCGGGCATACCAACATGAAATAAATAGGTGATCCCACCTAGTTACCCCCACTTATAAATCTCTTACATCATAGCCCTAGCTGCTGGATCAACTTGCAATATTATCACAGGGTGAAATGAAGATTGGCATGTAGGCTTGGTGGCACCATATTTGGAATCAGTTTATGGTTTTCCATTGTATATTGTAGGGAAAAACCTGGCCGAAAAAGGTAAAAAAGGGGGGCAAAAACGGGGGGAAAGAATACAATGGGTGGGGGGGGTGGATTTGCCATTTCCACTTACAGTAACATGAGGGCCTTTGTCTGAAAACAGGTAGGTAATCCCCTCACCCCAGGAGTGAGACGCAGGGTGTACGGGTAATGAGGATGTAGGAGTGAGACGCAGGGTGGGTAGAGAGTGAAGGAGTGGGAGGGGGCAGTGTAGAAATACCTTATCCTCTTTACTAAAGCCAGCCCCCCCCCCAGCCTCTGTACCCAAAATCCCAGGGCCAAAGGTGCTAGTCACAGGGTTACAGGTAGTGGTGTAAAGAGCCCAGATTGGGTACATTTGAGCAAAGGAGTGAAGAAGGCAGCAGCTAGGACTACCCACTAGCTGTTTACACAGAGGGCTGTCATACCAGGGTCCCTTATTGAATCACTGCTGTGGTCGCTATTTAGCCAGCAGGCAGTACGATCACCCACTAATGTAGCCAGCTATTTGGTTACTATGGCCAAAATCCTAAGATCACCTGGTACGATTTGACCCATCTCAAGTCGTAGCAGGCTGAACCTGTCGTAGAATCTATTGAAACAAGGCCCAGGTTGCCCTCCTATATGTGCAGGAGGGAACTGGTCAGATGTATGTTTCATGGCATAGACAATTCAATAACTTATATCGAAGAACACTAGCGTCTCTAGGTATACACTTTTGGTTGACTGTTAGTAAGCTATTAATCTATGTTTAACCCAGGAGAAGGTGGGGTGTGCTGGGAATGACCTCAACCGCGCAGTGAGAGGGGTTATTCCCAGCTAACCCCACGGAGTCCTGTGTTATACCTAGATTGATGCGTTTAGCACACTTATTCCTCCATTTTGTATTAATTTCTTACCTTATAACCCCAGAATAAATCCAGGAGAAGACATTTTGTGAATCCAACAATTTTTCATAGTGCTACATTTTGCCACCCGCCTTCTCCATGCCAGGCCATCATGTTGACAGTGTTGGAAGGTCCCGTATGTGGATCAGCCTGGCACAGGACGCTGGGGCGGGTGGCGAGACGTATCACTATGGAAAACCATTGGATTCTTTTTCATTTTCAATAATATGGAGAAATTTGGCATGGCGTGTTTATCTAGAATACCTTAGGATGTTTCCCTGTTAATAACTCGACATGGCACCATTGGATTCTATGCTAACAAGGTGTGCAAAGCCCCAGGTATGTCAGACAACTTATTCAAATCCTTCATATACATCGGCTTCTACTACTGTTCTGCATGGAGTAGTGGACAGCGAGTCTGTCTATTGCCACAGCGGCTGGGGTACGATTCCCCATAGAAACCTGAATGGTTTTAACTGGAAATGTATGGCGAGGTTGACTTTGTATACTTCTTCAATCTATTAACATGTCCAGAATCACACCAAAGATGTCTTAGAAACAAAAGATCTCAGAATGCGGTTAAATCCTGATAACAGAGCTGGGTTATGACCAAAAAGACACAGTCTAAGCCAGAATCGTGAGATAATCTGCATTAATCAAGGGAAGAATTTTTGCAATGCACTATGGCAAGACTGTTATACAGTAATTGCTACAAACTATCAGATTGTAATATTTTATACTCTGCTATGCATTGTTGAACCAAAAAAAAAGATCACTGACGTGTATGAATCAATGAAACCTTTTCAGAACTGAAAAACCTGAACCTGACAATACAGATCTAGCTAGAGCAGTCCACTCTACCGAGCGTAGACCTCAGTGATCAGTTGCCCTTTTTCTATCAACTTCTACAAAGAGCTTTGCCAAGGACATGTGTTATATGTAAGACCTATAGCAACACGGTTGTGCTGCAATAGAAGATATGTAAGTGGAGTGGCCCTTCACTACAAAAGCGAAGTTAGTTATCTAGTGGTCCTATGTTTAACACTGAATGGCAGGTGTGGGACATTGTAGATTGGTGCACTGGTTTTGAATATAAATGCCAACGCATTTTCAGATAAAATTAGGTCTCATCGATAGTCCACTGTCGCAGAAATTCGTATAGGAAATGTATGGCTTAATCTTGCGACAGAGGCCAAGTGGACTATGGGTTTTAGATACATGTGGTTTGGATGGCATGTTATTTAGGTACAAAGAAATAACCTTTTGAAGCATAGTGCATTCAACAAAAGCTTGATAATGCCATAGTCCGTACTGCTTATTTTCATATCAAACTACGTCGTTTATGGTTAAAACAAAACATGGAAAATGGGATGGAAGAATGGATATCGCCTAGAATAATGCAGAATGACTATAGAAAGTTTAAATAGGAAATGTCAAATTGTTTATAGTTTCCATAAATATCTCTCTAAATTGAGTCAAGCGTTCCTTGGGTGACCTAGCTTTGATGTTATATTTATGCTATCCCAAAAGCCCATATAAATATAGCACAGGATTCGCTACAGGTATTTCACAATCTGACACCTAGCAAAATAAGCTTATAGCCTTCGATTTCGAAACTGTTTAACATGAAGTAGGGGCTTTCTTTGGCCGCCAATTTTTATCTTTTGAAATAATCAATCACAGGCAGACGCTTTTTATAATCTTTGATATCATTCTTTGACGGACTGGTTTGATGTGGCAAAAAGGCTAAACATTTAGATAAAAAGGTTGATTCTACCTAAAGAATATTGCCATAACATAAGGGTTTTGGTGCGATCATTTAAACCAGTTGTGTGCATGGGGTCTTCCCATTTAATTGGATTTACTGACAAGAGAAACACACCACAACGCTATTCATATTTTCCTCATGCGCCGCATGAGGAAAATAACTGATAACTGATAACTATTTCAGCTCTTTAATGCAATCTAACTTGTATATGTTTGTCTTTGTGATTATGTGTGCTTACGGTAGCAGGCAGTCCTACATCTTACTTGTACGGTTACTACAACTGGCAAAGGGCTCTCACGGTACCCCTATGGTACACCATCGTATTACTCGCCTGCCACGTTCTAATGCATTATGAAGATGCATTAAAACCCAAACCATCAGACATAATGCCGTCCATGAAATTTATCACTAAATTTATCACTATGGTGGATTAGCGTACAGGAAGAAGTAAGTTAGCTGAAAGAGAAGAGACCTGACCCTGACTATGGGACGGAGTGTCCTTCTGTCAGCACCCAGATGAGCTCTATAGAAGTGATGCCTCACGAACAATAACATTCTTGCTGTCTTTTAATCGTGCCTCTGTATCTTAGAATCCCCGCAGGATTAGCATACACTGTCTGAGTTCTTCAACAGCTGGAAGTGGTGGGAGAACAAGTTTGGATTGCTTCAATTTCAGACAATGGGAGGCCGTTTTAGCCAGGACAATGTCTACATGTACAATCCATGAGCGCCGATGCAGCAGAGAAAGAGTCCTTTTTTGGGAGATTTTGTAACGCATCTTGTGGGAATTTTAAATATGTGATTCAAATTATTGCATAAACGGATCTCCATAAGCTACAATACTCATATTCTCTCACATTCACATGTTGCAGCTGACTAACCAGCAGTCGGCACTCTGATATTATTAGCCATTATTCCTCCTTCTAGATTGACAAATCAACACATGTCATGCAATCTGGAGCTTATTTCTGAAGATATTATGACAGCCCCCTTCAACTTCAACAGACTTGGAAAACATTTGGCAAGCCTACTCTGTAGGAGGAGTGAAAAACGTTGGCCACTCCTCCAGCATTTTTAGTTGAATATGCCATGCTGTAAGGTTAGGTGTAGAAAAGGCAATTTGTGCAAGGCAATAATAATTTGTGCAAAGAGGGTTACCTGTATAGTGGTAGACCTTGTAATTATCCAGGTATGTGTATGGACCCATTCAAAACAAACTTGTGTATGATGAGATATGCTGCATTTACTGTATCAAAATGATTTCAAATTATACATTTTCTGTTTACTCCATACCCCCTGTCCTACCTCCTGACCTGCATTACCCCCACTGTTGGAGGATTGTCCAACACCTGCACTAATGTCTTATCAGTGATCACTATGGCAACCAGGAGATAAGAATACTCACTGGGGGGGCAGGTCCACCAGTGGGGAGTTGTCCAACAGTGACCTAGGCCCCCACTGTCCAACAGTGGAGAGTTGTCCAACAGTGGCTCAGGCTCCTCCACATACAGGTTTATTAGTGGAGATATAGCCAACGTTTTTCTCCAGTCCACTGTTGGCATTATGTTACCTGTTCAAGTCATGATGTAATCTAACTGTACCATCACACAATTCTTGGTATTAGCCTAATATCTGCCCTGCTATGACAGCTTTACCTACCCCGAGATGATTCCATTAGCTTATCTGATACCAATAGTGTCTTGACTATCTTGAGGGTGTTTCAAATGCTAGCTATGTCGGCTAAAATACCATTTTGATAAGAAAAAACGATGAGTTCATATCGTATGGCAGGGCAATCGCAAAAAAAAATAACAATGTAGAAGATGCACTATGAAAATGTCAATTTTTGTATTTATAATAATGGCAGGTCCGGGATATTGAAAAGGAGGGGGCAAAAAGGAGTCGGTGCGTATTATGAGCCCCTGTCTAAATCCAGCACTGCAGTAATCATCTGACCTTAAACTATGTACTAATTGTTTCATTAAATCAATATTAAAACAATGTACTCACCTTGGCCTGCCAATTATTGTATAGTATTGCCGGAGCTCCTCGAGGTATTTATTTAGTTCACCAAGGTCGGCAAAGTTTGCAGGTCGTCGTGGGGGTTCAACAGCCGCCATCACCCTCATCCGCTCCGACTTGAAGTCGTGCGCATGTGCCATATGACTTAGCACTGCCACCATTAGGAGGACAAACGCCACATGCAGTAGAACCCGGATGTTCGCCATCTGACCGGCTTCTGTGAAACCCAAGTAGAAAAGGTGCTCATTGAGAGATATTGTAATTACTAGTTTGATCTCTGTAAGCTAACATACTTGGCAAGGTGTGCTAGAGAAATTTGGGGGACAGAATTGTATGGGTATAAAAAGACTCTTTGGTGATCATTTCAAAAAGGGCCGACTGGACCTGATGACAGATTACACCTCTTGTCCTGAACAATTGTTCATCACTAATTTTAGCAGTACAATTTATGTATTTGCCACCTGCGGTTGGCAGACTAATGGTTCTAGATGGCCATTCTCACTGGGAGGCACATCTACAGACTTATCATATGGTTAGTGCACCGCCCCCACTCAATAGTGACTATAATAGGTGTTCATCTTACATAACATGCACAAATGGCAGCGGTCTCAGATTATAACAAGTACTGTGGTAGTAGTTTATTTCGCACTGTACATATTTTCGCGGATTTCGCGGAAATGAAAGATCCGCGATTTCATGTCTTTAGTGAATATTTTCCTCTGTGTCCAGAGTGGGGCGGGGGGAGCAGGGGGTGAAAGTGTGAGGTGGGGGGGGGGTTGTATATGTGAAACCTGATGGTGTGAAACATTTAGCACCTTGCTGTAAAATGTTGCTCCCTACATGTTGAATCTCAATAAGTGTGAAAGCTATTGCAGATAAAACAGTAGAAATCACCACAAATATTATATTAGATAAACTATTTTTCTTTTTGTCTCACAACTTCTATCACTTCATTGGCTGTAGTGTTCCGGAAAAGGGAAACCTTGCTCAAAATGATATGTTACCACATTATGTCAAGATTATAAAAAGTTGTCCATTAAAATTAGATATTTCAACAAAAAATGCATTTCTTTGGAAAACAGTTTGCCGGGAGACATTTGCCACAGAGTCACAACTAGGGAGCCTAATGAAAGGATGTTGCACCAAGTGCCTCACACTATACCTGTTATACATGACACATCCAAGGTTATAGAACCTAGTGGATGGGCACTATAATACTATGTCTATAACAGAATTTCATCACACTCAAAAAAGCAGCTTGCCATCTGCCAAGTGAAGCCAGGGTCATAGATTCGCATCCAGCAAGAAGCTGGACGATCACTGTAAGCCTTGAGAGACAGCTGTATGAAAGTTGGAGAAGCGTCTAGATGACCCCTGGATTATCCAAACTGCTGATACTAACAGAAATGATGTGAACCATCCTAATAGGAGGCTCCTGCAGTTGATGTGCCAGTGCCAGATTCTAATGGCTTCCACTTGAACGCTAAGTGGTCTTGTATTTACTGAGGGATATCTGTCTTGGTATATGGTAAGATGCCATCCAGATGCACTTTATGTAGAAAGCTTAAAAACCGTCCTGTCTAAGATTACAGGCATGAGGGGAATGGACGAATGATATTTTTGACTCGTTCTAGCTGATTCCTGAATTATACTGTAGTAGCTATTACATCTAGAAATAAGCCTCAGCAGGATATCATGAAGTTGAAGGGGAATATGAGGATCCATGGTGTGATGACAAAGGCATGCATCATGAAAACAGATAGTATAACAGGGACAACACTTTTTTATGAGTCCACAAATCAAAATGAAGTGGACACTTCATTTACTTCCAAACACTAAAATAAAGAAAGAAAATATATTCAGGTACTCAATTACCATGGGACACAAACTAGACTCATGACAGAATATCAATTGGCTGGAATGTCAGCTTATTGTAGCAATTCAACCGAGCGATGAGGGGGAAGGTGAATAAAAGCCCGTGGATACTGCATTTGAGGTGCGCTCTATTAACCATTTTACAAATCCTATATTGACATCTGACAATGACCAGACAAATGTTACGATAGGATATGAGCGAGTGACACTAAATCACCATGTGCTCATCATTGATAGCTTAAACCATTTATCTACACTTTGTAGTAGTTTAGAAGTGCTGACTCTACAAAATGCAATGTTGAACAGCATAGTGGACAGGTGAGGGGAAAGGGTCCTCCGAGGTAAAATGTGATATTGACAATTGAAGTGATTGGCTTTAAAATGAGGTATAACACTTGCTAATAGCCCTATTGGTCTTGGAGATATTGCATCATGAAAATGAAATGACGTAACTGTATCAATACAGCCAATAAGCTCTATCATTCATTGTTTTGATTGAATCAGGCATCTAATTAGCATAATCACTTAAATAATCGATCAAAAATGACCAAACCTTTCCATACATTTGGGCATAGCTTTGGATCTAGAAATGGTATCTATATGATTTTTTTCAGGGTATGAATCTCCACAAATCATTCTATTGATTGACATTATTTTTTTATTTTTTTGGAACGTAATTTTGGTTGCCATGACAACACATTTATCTGAGAACCCTTATTTGGGCCTTGTTGTGGATTCAAAACGTTCCATTTACGTTCCAAATAGACAGGGAGTGTCAAAAAATAGAATGTTTTTGAGAAAATCATCTTTTTCTGTGTAAAAAAGTACATAAGAGCAATATTTGGCCTATATTTCACATTATTAGCCTTTTTAGCTCCCCTAGTGGCCAAACCAAGTACTAAAAATCCCACAGGGAGGGCCCTTTCCCCTCATCTGCCCACAAGTCTGATATGGATATCTTTCACCTGCATTGTTATGCTGCACACATATTTAACAGGTTCTATATTGCTATTTTGTCTTCCTGCTATACTGGTGGTGGTGCTGCTGTTATAGAAACTAGCTCCACACAGGTTTTATCCCATCAAAAGGCACAGAATCCACAAGTGCCCGTATGCACTAGGGTCACCATAGTGAACACCAAGGGGACCATTGGGGTTAATGGCTCCGTAGTGTGTTTTCCATAGCTGAATTCATATCTAAATAATAAAGGGTAGTTGACAACACACATGGTAGTCACGCAAGTTGGGACTTGATAGGGCATAAGTCCTGGCCCCACAGCTCGATGTGGATGGTACAATAGAATACATGATTAGATGATTCCCTATGGTTGTTGTCTGTCAGGACGTAACGGGAATTGGCCATGTCGCTTATCTGCTATGCGCAGGGTTAAGTGGTCTCATTTAGCCAAATGTGGTGCTAACAACATGCACTGACCTCAAAGGATTAATATCACCCTGTAGGGTCAGGTTTAAACGTGTCAAAACGTGTCTTGCCATGTTTAAAGATCTTGTGTAGCAATCATGAAAGGCAGAGCTGTATTTATATAAAAGAGTTTAAATGAAAGAGTTGGCTGAGAGACATAGCTGCAGCTCTTTCTTATCTTCATTATAATTCTTTTAACATCTTAATATCATTTACTTTTCATTTATTTATTCGATCATTATGAGATGTAATAAGGGTGTAAGAGACAAGTGGAAGCATGGAGGGGCGTTCCAGCAGGGTCTATTTTAGTCTGATGAATCATGGCAGGATAATCACAACTTTGTCTGGTAGCAATTGCCTGTAAATACCTGATTCAACTATATTTGGCAACCACCCCCTTCCTGCGGAACCCGAACTGGCTTTTAATAGATCTTGGGATGTGTTTTCATGGAACTGTGGTTTCAATGATTTTGTTATTAACCTCATGTTGTGAAGTTGGGCTAATTCTTATTTTTTCACTATTTGGCTAAAGCGCCAGGTGCATTGTGGGAGGTAAGGAGGACAGTTATATGTTAAAAAGGTAATGTGTTGGCATTCAAAGGCAGAGGTTCAGTCATGGCAAGCCCATGAAACCATACAACAAAATTAGCGAATTTATCACCTCTATTGCTACAAATAGCAAGATTAGAGCAGCTTTTCTGGCTTCTGTAATAGGGGTCTGTATTAACTGAGGAAAATCTGTCTTACTTTCATTGGTTAATTCTTTCAGCCTGGGATTGTCTAATAGACCTGTCATAGCTCACATGAACGGCGTCTTGATTGTTTTAATAAAGAATATAATGGTAAAGGTGAACGATGAGCGGTTTGAGCTGACCGTTTCTTCACGAGGGTGACCTGCCCGTTCCGGGCAGGTCACCCGAGTGAAGAAACAGGAAGCTCAAACTGATCAGAGTTCATCTTTACATTTATGTCAAGGTGTTTGAGTGACTAATTAATCGATATTTGATCAATAAGATTGAAATTAAACCCTTATTTACCCGTCTTCATCGCTAAATCCTGACTGCAGCCATTTTGAATGTTTACGTTTCAAAAATGCTGCGCATGCGCGGTGGAGCTATGACGTCATCGTGCGGATTTCCCGCGGGTTATTTAATGCAGGGTTGCAATACGGGGGTTCAGTGCTTTCTCTATGGAACTACGATATTCACCTTGACATGAGGCAATATATCACACATTTAATTATCAAATATCCATAATAGAGGTAGGCTCCCTATATTAATCTCTATCCTTGACGTGTAGGCCCAATGATGGATATTCTCACTCTGTAAAAACCATTCTTAAAATAAGTACATTGTATTATTGTCTCCTATGGAAGGGCAACATTCCCTACACCTCTGGCCTCTAACACTCGTTATACAACTCACTCCCTACACAATACTCAAAAGGTAACATGCCCTATACTACTCACTCCCTACACCATACTCAAATGCAAATTTCCCTAAACTTCTCACTCCCTACACCCTACTCAAAGGCAACTTTCCCTATACTATTCACTCCATACGCCATACTCAAAAGGTAACACGCCCTATACTATATACTCACTCCATATACCATACTCAAAGGCAACTTGCCCTATACTACTTACTCCCTTCACCATACTGAGAGGCAACTTGCCCTATACTACTCACTCCCTCTACTGTACTCAAAAGCAACTTGCCCTGTATGCACTCCCTACATATGGACTAACTGATCACAACCGTGTGTGTATGGGTTGGGCCAGGGGATCACTGGGAGTGATCAGTGTTCTACCATAGTCTTCCAAGATTAGCCCCCCCCCCTTTGTTAAAGAGAAACTCTAATGCCAGTCCTGTAAAACGATACAAAATCACAAGGGACAGGTAGTATGACAAGCTAGTGACCCAATGAAGTCAAGTGTAAGGCTGGCCTGGTATGGCGTTGTTTACCTGTAGTGCTGCATGTAGAAGTACTATTACTAGTAGTAGTACTACTAGTAATAGTACTACTAGTAGTAGTAGGCTCAGCCTCGATCTGTGAGGGGTGCGGTGTGAGAGACCATTATATTTCTCACTAGACTATAATCAAAGTTAGCACTATCTCATTGGGCACAGTTATCTGTTTAGCATTTAATCAACATTGACATGTGGTTGATCAATGTTGGTCAGCTCTTAACCCATAGGTGCCCAGTGGCGGAAAATGGCGGAAAATGGCCATTTTAATGCATACATAAATGGGCCATTGATTTGACATATAAATATTAGGTCCAAAACACTCTATCCTATACCCAGGTTTGTGAATTGCAATGAGCTTTTTGTCGATGTCCTCATATTTTATATTCAGCGAATAGAAGGGATTTCAGAGTAATTTGAATCAAGCAATGAAAATAATCATTTGACATTTTTTGCAAACTAGTGGCAGAGGCAGGTATTGGCCACTATCCAGAACTAGCAGGAAGGAGCCCCTTTTTTGGTGTAATTTTATGAAGATGATATAACAGGTGGAAAACCCCAGATGGACTATGCTTCATATGACATTTCCTTGAAGCTATTGTGTTGGGCTTTATGATAAAGTAGGTAGCAACATTCTATTAGTGAACTCTTGTGGTTACCATGGCAACGGAATCAACAAACCCAACAGAAAAATAGACATTTTTCACTTTTCTCACACATCAGTGGCATGTTTCTAACATCTATTCGATAAAAAATGATACCTATTACAGCATACACTGCTGATAATATGAAGGGTTCCAGTCATTAAGAGTCAGAGTTTCCATGGCAACATACCCTATCATTGGAATCTAGGGGTGTATCTAGGTAGGATGTATAATAGATGTCATTTCCTGTTGAATACTTGTTAGAATTGGACCATTAAAGTGAGAAAATGGTGGAAAATGTGTCTTTCTTTCTGATTTTGTTGATTCCGTTGCCATAGTTACCAATATCTTCCCAAAACTAAACATGTAAACAAAAGCCCTGACCATACTCTTGTGGTATATAGTGGTATTATCTGATGAAGCATCAAAGAAGGGGCAAGAATCAATCAAACAAACTGACATTTGCCAGGTTTACATGAACAAGTCTTCACTCAAACTCACCTAGAGAGATGTTTGTTGATTCTGTTGCCATGGCAACCACAACAGTTCACTAATAGAATGTTGCTACCCACTTTATTCCAAAGCCCACCACAATAGCTTCAAGGATATATGATATTAAGCATATCCCATGTGGAGTTATCCACCTGGTGCATCATCTTCAAAAATAGTAATATCACACAGAAAAAAGTGGGTCCTTCCTAATAGTTCTGGGCACGTAAGGGTTAACGTGTTACGCCAATTCAAGGTACTCTGCCCTTTGGGTGAAACTGAAATGCAGTGCTCTTATTTCTTTTAGCTCCATACCTGCCATGTTGAAACCCCTCGCACCTAGGATAACGGTGTACATCGATACGATAATACTGTTTGACTGGTCCGGAGGTCAGCTTCCCAAATCCTCCCACTACCATCTGGGGACCCATTGGCTATGGTCTATGTTATAACCATGGCATGATTTATTGTGGTGAGATGGTAGGTAAAAGGGATACATCGAGTAAGATGACAAAATACTATGCAAAGAAATACTAGTCAATCTCAGGCAAAACTACTAGTTTTTGAAGAAAAACAATCTTTAGCTTGTACTTTTGTAAACTGTGCAAGATCGTTTTGGGGCTTTCTTATATTGTATGGCAGAGCGTTTTTAGCCAACAGAAAACAAACGTCATACAAATTATCACAGATCAGCCAGTAGGGGTATTGGAACAGCTTAACACAATCATTATGGGTATTGCAAACAGCTAATGTACCCGTAGTATTATGCGTAAATTTCACAGCCCACAGTACGTTCTTGCTTGTCGCCATATCATCATTGGGGGGATTTCCTACTGCCAGTCGATGGCTCTTAGTTCTTTATTTATATAATTAGTGTCCATTTGTGCTACAATATGACAGCTACAGCCACCACAATAGGTATAGAAACACCACCTGTACAATCACACTCTCATAGATACACACCATTGTTTGCGAATATAGCCTAGTTCCTTTACACCCTTACGATAAGGAAGTACCCAGTAAATGTAGAATATGCCGCTTATGTGATACTGCATATGTAAACTTACAGACATGGGGAGGGGGGTGATACACCTAACATTGCACCTTGATTCAAAAAGACATTTTCATATTTTGCAAATATCTCTTCATCCGAAATTTCAAGTATGTCTGCATCTGGACCTGACTATTGACCTCCTGCCATGGCAGCTAACTAAATTGCCAAACCAAGTGCCTTCAAATCCGTCTATAATTCCCCGTGGTTATACCAATCACTATAGCGATATAAATTCTTTATGTACAGCAACTAAGCATCAATGGTGCCTAATCATTGTGATCGAAAAGTTGACAATACAATAAACATCATTAAAGCTTGATGGCATCCAAGAATACTGGTCCATGTATTATCAATGTTTTAGGAATACTTTTAATTCTAAGAGAAGATGCGTTCATTTGGTGATCGCAAAGCCATATATGATGAACAGTATTAAATGCCATTCTATTAACGTTATAGGCAGCAGTATCCCAGAGTAGAAATACTGCAGTGCAGAAAGTAAAGTCGTAGACATGATTCCATATGGGGCTTAAAGTTACAGAGGCAGCTCCATCTAATTTCAGCTTGAACTGCTATAGATTGGCGGCTGATTGCGATGAACGACTAAGCTCCTCTCGATCCATAGGGTCTTGTAAGTAAAACATGGAGCAAGATAAGGTGCCTGATACTCCATAGCATGACACCTGTATCATTTTGTTGATGGGAATTATTAGTTCCCGCAGTGGTTATTAGTGACAATATCTTAGGAAAGTGTCGACGCCAGCTACATACATACAGTTGCACAATAGAATGCATCCCTTGCCCTCCCGATGTGTATTATTTACGCTAATACATATATGATATTCGATAACAATTCTTCCTGGAATTAGGAACAAACATTGTCTGAATATTCCCTAGGTCGGAGACAAGTCTCCCCACAGTCATGCCTTACAGTGCTATGCCTGACAAAACTGCTCACCTTCACCTACGATAGCGATATAAATCTTTTATGTACAGAAACTAAGCAATTTTCTGTAAGCATCAATGGTGCCTAATCTAAGTGCATCATTCCCCTTAGTCACCATGATGCACCAGTGTAGCCCTGGCAGGTCTACTCACCAGGGCTGTATGCATTAACCGGTTATGTCAAGCCTTTGGGATCACATATTTCAGCCCTACATCCCTACAGAGCCAACGAAATGCATGTATGCATTGATGTACGATTTTACCTTAAAAGGCACATATACCAAAGAAGCGTAGTAGCCACAGTACTGACGGGAGGAATATGCATCATTAACCTGGGTTGCTCCAGTCGCTGTGAGCTGCTCTCGCCCAGTGTAGTGGTGTAACACTAGCTGGGAGCAATTAGGCACAATCTACACAACCGTCTAAAGCATTAGCCTTTGTTGACTGCCGTTTAACATCTGCCACTCAACTTAGTTATCCACACAGGAGAGGTGGGTCGATCTAAACAGAAGCGTCAAGCATAGAGGGCATATGCTGAATTCAGCTGAAATCAATGTTTTAATGATTAAAGTAAAACGCTGTTCTTAAAGATTTGGGTTTGATCTATGTGAGCTATCAGTGCGTTTGACCCATCTAAACTCTTGCGTTAGGAAGTTCCACTTACCAACGGAATGACAGAGAGAAAAGAGGTCGCATAGTTTAATCCCACTAGTGTGAGATCAGTGTCGAAGAAATCCCCTCTTAAATGAACCCCTGCGCTCTCAGCCCTCAGTCTTGAAGTCACCCCCCCCCCCAAAAAAAAAAAAAAAAAAAAAAAAAAGGGGGGGGGAAGGGAAAAGAAAAAGGAAGTAAAGAAGAAAGCGAAAAGGAAATGACAGCGTGCTGGTATTCAGTATCTGCCACATTTGGAGTGGTGGCCTAGGATATATCACAATTTAATCCCTTGAGCTATTCCACCCTTCAACCTAACAATTCACATCCTGCCATATTGCAATGACAACTCCTAACCTGCTTGACCAATCCGCCAATCTATGTGTTTCTATCAAGGGCTACACCAGTAACCCTAACCCAGCTGTCAGCCTGTCACAATAGGTATCCTCCTACCCATAGGCTGACAAATCCCCACTTCCTCATGTCTCAGTTGCTCAAGGAGCGGCTCACATTACTTCCCTTTCTTAGTGAAGTCCCATTGATATGACAACCAACACCCCTCTCACCTCTATGAGCTATTGCTCCAGGACATGTCTGATAACTTCCCATGTAGTACCAGGCCAAGATCTTTCACCTCTCAATGGACCTTAAAAAGTGCCAGGTTTCAGACAGCCTCCACCTGCTGCCTCCCCAGGCTTTAATTTGCTTCAGAGACTGTGTTTGGTGATAGGTAGTAGTTAGAGTGTTACAGGGGCACTGAGAGGAGGTCTAGAAAGTTAAGGCTGTCTACAAGAGGTACTTCCCATTCATGGCATGTCGCCTTGACACATAACATCGAGTATGTAACCCTCTAAGGGCCGCCTAGTAGGTGAATGCAATTTGACCGTTTGTCGTCATGAATGAGGCCGAGGCAGGTAGACCTGTTTCAAAATATTCAGGGTTGATTACCCCCAAAAAAGGGTCGTGAGCATGATGCACCAATGCAGCACTGGTGAAACTGATAGACTTGCCAGCCCTACATATATGTACATCATGACGACCACATGGCATCGTGTGGGCTTTAATGGCGGGGGTTACTATTTCAGTGGCAAACCTCATTTAAAGACTGGATCCGCCCAACTATGTCACTTTCCATGGTCAAGGAGTAATTCAGGCTAAGTCAGTATTAAACTTTAAGACTTTATTTTATTGATAGCCCTGTATCTTGGCTTTATGAAAAGGTTCATTCAAGTCATTAACTCCCAGGGGGTCAGTTTTTATCACACTCGCAGTAAAACCATATCATTTTGTTTGCCCGACTGATCGAAATAATTTATAATACATGTAACTATTTCAATAAACCTCCTATCATTACCATATTGCATGTCCAAACTAATCTAATAGTCTAGTATAAGTGTACCAAAAAGTAGAACTGAGGCACATAAACTTTCAAAGTTATGACATTTCTCATTTTTCGATGATTTTCATTTTGATGAAAATTTTAACACACATTCTCAACTTTGATCTCACAGGCTTAAAACTCTTTGTACATGCATGAAAATCACTATATTACATCCTCACTATGTACTCTTGCTTAAACCAACATCATTTGCCACTCATCAAATACATTCTGCATGCAGTCTGTAGCCAAAATAGACCCCCTGAATAGCGAATTTCGGTCAGTCGGGCAAACGAGCAGTAGTACATAGCAGAACACCTCAAGGAGGCACTTGAACCTGTCCTATAATCTTGCCTTTACATACAGAGTAACTAGTGCACCTGGGCTACTGTTTAAAACCAATAACTCTACAATATCTACCCATCTTGGGTCTGTGCGCATGCTCGGAAAATTAAGTTTTGCTTTTTTTTCGCAAATTTTCATCGAAGACTGGACCAATAAGTGACAAAATCTAACAAAATACCATCCTATTAGCCTTCATTTATTAGTAAAAAAGGTTTACTAATAGATGAAATAACAATAGAATACCTCACACTTCTAACAGAATAACAAGAAGCATTTTACCTTGACCATGCAAATACCTCGTATACCGGTCAGTCGGGCAAACGACCAGTAGTACATGTCTGTGTATAGATGAACACCTCAAGGAGGCACTTAAACCTGTCCTATAATCTTGCCTTTACATACAGAGTAACTAGTGCACCTGGGCTTCTGTTTAAAACCAATAACTCTACAATATCTACCCATCTTGGGTCTGTGCGCATGCTCGGAAAATTAAGTTTTGCTTTTTTTCGCAAATTTTCATCGAAGACTGGACCAATAAGTGACAAAATCTAACAAAATACCATCCTATTAGCCTTCATTTATTAGTAAAAAAGGTTTACTAATAGATGAAATAACAATAGAATACCTCACACTTTTAACAGAATAACAAGAAACATTTTACCATGGCCATGCGTATACCGGTCAGTCGGGCAAACGAGCAGTAGAACATGTCTATGTATAGATGAACACCTCAAGGAGGCACTTAAACCTGTCCTATAATCTTGCCTTTACATACAGAGTAACTAGTGCACCTGGGCTACTGTTTAAAACCAATAACTCTACAATATCTACCTATCTTGGGTCTGTGCGCATGCAATAGAATGAAATAGAAATAATAGCGATCAGTCGCGCAAACGAGCGTTAAAACATAGATAAATGCTTGAGAAATACAAGTTACAGTGGGCAAAGTTAAACTGGTGATAACCAGGATCAATGACATCTAATCAGTGCACTTGCTGCGGTACTTGAGGAGCTTTCGATCGGCCAGTTGGATAGTGATGGGATCGAGGTTGTAGAGGGCTTTCTTCGTGTGTCCATACCGACTTGGCCTAGGAAGCGAGATCCTGCCAAGAATGTTGAGGTGGTGGATTCTGGCTTCAATGGTCTCCTTCCCCCACATGAAGCTTGTCCCCAACTTGAAGCTTCTCTTTGCTGTTTTCATGATGTTCCGCAGCATATGGTGCACTAGATAGAAGCCATTGTCCTTGGCTACCACCTTACCCAAAAACCATATGTCATTACCGGAGTTGGTGCCATCCAGGCTAGCAGTGACAAGGATGTCACCTACCTGGTACTCGTCCTGGACCAGCACCAACTTTCCAATAGTGTCCTTGGGCTGTACATCCTCCTGAGGGAGGGTCGAGGTCGGTGGATCCTGCCGTGCTCGCTTGGTGGTAGGGACGGCGACGGCGCGCTCCGCGGCACGCTTTCGTGCAGCACACGGGGCAACGTTCTCCTTGTCAGCCGTGGCAGGAGTTGGCACCCGGTCACTTCGAGTGCGCTTACGTGCCACGACTGGTGAGCCGTCCCTGGTGCGCTTGCAGACAGTGGTGCGCACAACAGGATCATAATCAGGGTCGCCGTCCGCCGCAGCAGGAGCCCTGGCAGGCCGCGTTTTCATCTGAACCAGGGCTTGCTTTGGCGGGGGAGTAGTGCTGTCATCCGCGTCGTCCACCGCAGCAGGGACACGTGCAGGCCGCGTTTTCTTCTGGCGTGTTTGCTTTGGTGGGGGAGACTTCTGCTTGTCAGAGAACTTAAGAACATGGTCTGTCCATCCAGAGCAGCCATTCACAGACCTAAGGTCGAGCCAGCAGCAGGGGTCGAAGCAGGATTTGTCACGGACAGAGAGTGACCTTCCTTCCTCCTTGACCACAGCAGCATGGACACTCATGGTGCCCTTTACTGATTTGTCTGCTGCTACTTGGCCGACAGTGAGGCGGGCGGAGCTGACATCCTGCAGAGGGACATGGATGTAGTGAACGCTGCCTTCCAGTTTGTTACCTTCGGCAGCGAACTCCTCTGCATTATTGATGACGGGATGTCCGTCCTTGTGGCGTTTGACGATGTTGTCAGCGTTGCGCTTAGCAGCAGCGCCGACTCCATCGCAGGGGCCCTTTCCATGGCCCGCCTCGAAGTAGGTCCATGTTGCTCTGAGACCGTTGAGCAGTTCAGTGTGGCGCACCAGTACCGAGAACACCGAGATGTTTCGATACTGGCTGGAGGGGGAATCGGAAGCGTAGTGCACCACCTTGACATGTGGCAGGTTCTCCCGGAGGAATGCTGCCAGGCAGCGGAGAAATGCCAAGATGACGCCAGTGTCGTGCTTCCGGTCGTCGGTGCAGAGAGCCACAGAGTAGTGGTTTGTGGTGCCAGTGTCCTCATCACGGTAGTGGATGACTGCAGGGTGCAGGGTCACTGGCTCCTTCGCGTAGTAGGTACTCTGTGGGGACTCGGGGTATGATACCATCCAGTTTTCTGCAAAGTCCATCTGGATGGTAACCTCCAACGACGACATCCCCGCTCGCAGCTCGCGTACGATGCGGTGTTGATTGTGTGCACGGTCAACATGGGCAGACATGGTGAGGAACTCGAGTCGGGTCGTTTTGATGAAGTCCGCCCGTGATTGCACCATTGTACAAGGGCGGAGCTTCTTGATGGTGGACTGTTTCCTTGTTCCGTCTGCACCTGCCGACTCGTACAACACATCCTTGTTTTTCCACACTTGGTACTCAACAGTAGACTGCTCTGGGACTTTGTCACAGATTCGTTTTTCAAGGTCATCCATGGTCATATCGATAAACATCTTATCAGTCATCTTAATATTGACAGCATGAAGCCTGAGCGAGAAGTTCTGGTGCTTCTGGCACAAGCAGACCTTCTCACTCTGGAGGTCGATGGGGATGAACCAGGGGTGTTCGTCGCGTATCTCATAGAAGGTAGTGCGACAGACCGGCAAGTCAGGGTGTGTCTCCTGGTACCGCTTGTGAAGCACATAGATGAAGTCATTAAGGTACATCTTCTGGTGCTTCACTTTGTTGACGGTCTTGGTCTCATGCTTGCCGGGTGCCATGCTGGAGTTCTCCGGGTCAGACAAGAACGCCAGCACACTCTCTACCTTTGCCGCATGGTTCAACTGCCGGGTGCCAGGCTGGTCTGAAGGGGTTTTGGTGAGCGTCCGCCTGTCGATGCCAAAGGTCTCTGCCAAAGACATAGTGATGCGCTGTTCTTTGATAACAGCGGGCGAGAGCACCTTGGTCATAATAGACGCTTTGTCCTTGCTAGGAAGGTTGGCCAACCCTTCAATCACAGCCTTCACACCCCTGGCTTTGGCTGCCAACTTAGCTGAGTCCTGTGCAGCCACTGCAACGCGCTCCTCCGTGTGCGCTACAGTGGGTTCACCATCCTGTGCAGCCACTGCAACGCGCTCCTCCGTGTGCGCTACAGTGGGTTCACCATCCTGTGCAGCCACTGCAACGCGCTCCTCCGTGTGCGCTACAGTGGGTTCACCATCCTGTGCAGCCACTGCAACGCGCTCCTCCGTGTGCGCTACAGTGGGTTCGGCTACGGGTGGACCGTTTGACTGGGCGTGGGCAAGCTGAGCCTGCAACTCCTCAATCTTTGTCTGTGCGTCAGTCAGGTCCTTGGTGATTAACCCGTGTCGATAGTAGAAGCGGTTGGTTCTGGGAGAGTTGGTCTTCCTTCTCCGTATCGTCAGGCTTTTAGGAGTGGTCAGTATCGGTGTGGTGGGCGGTCCTAGGGTTGTCATCGGTGTGGTCAGTCCGGCACGCGGGCTGCAAACAATGAACAATCATTAATTTTCAGTATCATCATGAAACATGTATTTATAAATCTTTACATGGTGATTCTTCGTATATCGATCAGTCGCGCAAACGAGCGTTAAACATAGATAAATACATGATAGATAGACTAATTCATTTCCCATCATAATTCTACTACACCGATTGATATCACATATTCATATACAATTAAAATGGTTGTAAACAATGCAGAAATCTTAATTCTAAGCGAAACAGTTAAACAAGCAAGGAACCATTAAACAAGTAAGATCAAATGCATTTATATTTAGATAATTACATTCACTTAGACGTGTCTTTGCGGACGGTGGCGCTGTAAGTTGATAACAGTTTATGAAATTGGGAATAAATCACACATTGAATTTGACTAAATTAATTAATGCCAATGTACTTTAAAATTTCTCTAACTATTAAAGATTATTTACAAATAACAACACAAAAAGAAGGAACTATGATATATAAATACTTACGCGATGTCCTCAAGCAGCGACACGTTGTACTCCGCTGGGGACTCCTCCCGGACGCGGTCGCTGCGGCGCCTCTCAGGTGAGGTGCGCCGGGCAGCCTGGCGGACCGGCCGGGTGGACTCCGCCAGCGGGGCTGCCGCGTCCCCCTCCTGTGTTGGGGCCTCCGCAGGCGGCGGTGGTGCAGGCACTGCGGGGACCTCCTCCTCGTCAGACAGCAGGAGGGGGTGCTCGGGGGCATCACCTGCCAGCGTCCGCTCGTCCTCGTCGGAGGACACAGACTGGGGGTCCTCGGCAGTCTCCTGATGTATAGAACAAGGAAAACATTTATATGTACAGTCCAATTATTGATGATACACCAATGCAGTGTTCAACTTTCCGCTTTAAGTATAGTTCTACTTAGATAACCAATTACCAAATGACACTTTTAATTAACTAGTTGCGTGATGGATAGAACAAGGAATAAATACCAGGAAATCCTGGTATATCAGGAAAAGTGGCATCTCTGCACTTAGATTTATACCAATTACCGAATGACACTTTTAATTCATACTCACTCCGTACGTGTCATAAGACACCGGCTTAAGGTGGGGGCTTGGGGCTCGGGGAGTGAACAGGGAGCTGTGCACCAGCAGGCCGCGCCCGCGTCCACGTCGAGGCGCTGGCCGACCTGCAGGTGTCTGCCTTGCCGTTGACTTCCCGAGTCCCTTGCCCTTGCCCTGAGCCGGTGTCTGGGCTGCAGCGGGAGTCGCAGGAGTGGCGGCAGTGGCAGTGGCATCGGTGGCGGCAGTGGCAGCAGCTGGCTTCACCACCTTGGCCGAGGGTGCAGCCTGCCCCGAGGTCCCCTCCCCTCCAGCATCCTCCCGCGCCATCTCCTGGTCTACAAACTGTGTAAGAAAAGGGTCAAAATACAAAATTATTTGTCAGTAATAAAATACTGGTGAGTTACTCACAAGCATTGTATCGCTAATATGTTGACCCAAGCTATAATAGAACTCCAGTCAAAGATTTACAATTAATAAAGAGTTATTTTACATTATAATTTCAAATTATAATTTAAATTAATATATCATCATATACCTCTCCGCTGGTCATAGTTGTCCAGGCGGCAGGCTCCCTCCCTTCCTTCTTGGCCTTCTCCTCCTCCCGCGCCTTCTGGACGCGGAACTTGGACATCCGCCGCGTCCGTTCGCGTTCCCGGGGCGTCTTCTCCGCATCCCGTTTGGCCTTTGATGCCCGCTTCTCGGCATTCCGCCTAGCCAGGAATTCTTCCTCGCCCTCCTTCTCCCTCTGCCTCTGCTCGTACTCCGCCTGTACAAGACTGTGAGGGACCTTCTCCCCCTCTGGCTTGCGCTTTCTACCCATAGTCTGAAGAAAGATAGAAAGTTGATTAAAAAAGGTGTACAAAACACAGTGTGAATATAGCACAATTTAATCATAAAAGTAGGTCTAGAGTCAGAATAATTGGTGAATATATGATGCTTGAAGGCCTGGCAAGTATGACCGTGCGTTGTACGATCCAGTGAATAAATACATGGCCGATATGTAAAAATTTATCAAAAAATCCCCCCAGCCCCAGATTCGATGAAATTTTTTTTCTCAGGAATGACTGGATGACCATTCTAGATGACAGAGGTACTGTAGGCGCACCTTGTGTTAAATTTTGGGGGGCCTGAGTGGAGTGGAAGTACTTTTTATATGCAAAAAACATGCTTTGTAGCTCGACTGATCAAAATGAATTCTTCCAAAAATCATGGTAATTATTGTCAAACCTATATGTTTTCTGTCCAGGATGTTGGACAATAGTCCTAAATAAGATATTAACACCAAAAAAGTGTAAGTTTGTGTATATTGACCAAATAGGAGAGGATTTTAGATTCTTGTTTGCCCGACTGACCGAAATAATGGTTAGTGGTTGAAACTGCTCCCTGTGCCAATATAACCAAACCCAGCAGCGATGTAAAACAATAAAACAATGAGAAATACATAGAGGATGGTTCATAACCACAGAAAAGTGTGTAAATAGTGGGAATTTTTGGAGAAAATCGATCGAAATGGTACCTAAAACAGTGCCAGCAGGGGGGGAAAAATGATTTTGCATAGCTGGGGGCTTCCAAAATGGCGGAGAAGGTACAAAACCTGCACTAAATCGAAGCCAGGGCCTTATTCTATCGTATTAACCACTGTTATTCATCTCTTTGCCCATATATGTGCCACTACAGGCCATAATATCATTTTGGTCAGTCGGGCTACCGAAAAAATCAGTCGCGCAAACAAGCGCATTTCGACCTCCCTGGGGTGCCCAGCTTGGCTGCACAGTCCCCATTATCGCCCGGGCCGATCGTTAGAGACGTATTCTTCACTATTTACACACTTTCGGTACACAAAAAGCACATCAAAACATTCGATCGGCATTTAAAAACAAGATTCCATCAATTTTAGAAGAATATTACTCACGGTTTTGGCAATTTCGCACGTCGATCGGCGATCAAACACCTAAAAAATGCTGGCCTCAGCGAGCTGGAACCAACAGTAAACAACTTGGGCAAAGACCCGGATGTAGCTGGTTCCGGTTGGAAAGGAACCAGTGAGTTTCTTTTCCCGCCGAGAACCTTGGGATTTTGATCAGTCGGGCAAACGACCGCGAAGAGGAGTCAAATCAGTCTGGTTTGGGGGAACCGAGGCACGTAGAGACTCGATTTTTTTTTTAAATTGATACCTCATCAATAGATACACACTGTATGATAGGTGAAATAGTCCTAAATTGATAAATATGGGCTGTACAAGCACAAGTTTAATTTAGAGGGGGGTTGGGGAGGTTGACTTGAAAAATACTTGAATGTGTATTGCGCGCAAACGATACGCAATACACAAATTTTTTTTTTTCCCAAAAAACAACCTATATAGACCCTCTCTGTGTGTAGATACAGAAATGCTGAGGAAAGTTTTTTAATATGCCTTATAGAGGTATCAGATTTTGATCAGTCGGGCAAACAACGCTATTTTGGCATATAAGAAAGGCTATGGTGAAAAAAATTTGAAACACATCTGCTCCAAACCACATTGAAATGATAGATATGACCCCCTACTATGGAATAAATAATATTATGATGATCTGTTACTGCTTGACTAGTTGATATATGGCCTAGAATGAGGTGGAAATTGGAAAAAAAGGTCATTTTGGACCATTTTTCAACTTTGGGCCACCACATCTCAAAAAATAATGGACCGACATACACAAATTTGAGTTTTTTTTGAAGCCCCAAGTGTTTTCTCTCAAATGAGACCAGAAAAAAGAAATATGGTTAAGTACTTTTTATTCTACAGCCTCCTGTATCCAAAAAGACCCCAAAATCCCAAAAGTGACATCGTTCAATGGATCCAGTCATACATGTATGTTTAACCTAACTGATCAATATGTAATCACAAGATACCAAGGTCCCAGGACTATCAAAAGAAAACCCCACTTGCAGAAGAAAATTAGATTTGAGCGATTTAAAGCCAGTTGTAGATTCTGTTGTAAACCTTCATTTTATGTCTTTCAACAAGTTAATAACAGACTATTCAGACTAGCTACGTTACGCCACTTGTTAACCTTGAAAGTTTCGATATTAGTTTATAAAACTTCCATATTGAGCCTGTTTGACTACTGTAGTTTTGTGTATTCTGGATGTTGCTATAGATATAATAGAGAATATTTAACTGTCGTTGATTTGCTTTCAAAAAGTGGGATACCCTACTTGGATAGAAGACGTGACGAATTGTTATTAGTTTTGATGTATAAATACTCTCGATATCAGGATATGCTGGATCACAGACGCGGTGACAGGGTGACGAGATCAGATGACAAGATCAAATTCTTGGTAAAACAGCCCAAACTGAGATCGCCTCTGTATCGTGGTTCTGGATTGCGGTCGTTGCTAGGATCATGGTACCATCATAACGTAAACAAAGTTGAAATTTAAACAGAGATTTAGACATTTAGATAACCTGAGAATACCAAATGAGAGGCCAGGAGATAATAGTGACAATGACATATCGGTGAAAGCTGAAAGTCTGTTGATAACCAGTTTGACAGAAAACAACCATCTGTACCTCATTAAATGAAAGGTGTGTCTTGTGTTAAAACAGAAATTTTATAAGCTCACAACCGATTGCAATTTTGAATAGATTGAATAGTGCTATATACCATGCTATCTGCTGTTTGTAAGACTAGCAGAGATGGTGAGTTGTTGTGCAATCGCATTGATAAGGGAATGTATGAAATGGGACCAGTTGTCATTGCATCATCGTCAACATATTTGCCACATTTTATATTTTATATTACATTAGCAACACTAGCAATGTCTCAGTTATAGAGACTTATCTCTATCACTATTGGAGGTGAAAGATGCTGTGCTCAAAGACTTTCCATGTTTTCTCAAATTATATATAAGAAATGAGTGTCTACTGTTCAAAAGATGTTGTGAGTTATCAAACCAGTAATCCATATCACTGTCTCTTTCTTTGCCCTGTTAAAACTTTAGTCTTTTGTGTGTCCTAGGCCTGTCTGTCTATCATTATTTTACCATATTTTTTAACTGAGTTCATGATTCATTGTCTTGTCCATATGTTCACTGAAAAAAGTCTTCCTGACAAAGTGACATGTATACCCGTGTCAACTTGATTTGACACAGAGAGCACACATCATTGGGACATGTGCACATATGTCATCATGACAACTGTAACACACAGTAATCCTCATATGATTTGACATGCCTTAAAATGCCACGTCATCTGTGAGTTGACTAGTGTCACGGCCATGTTGAAGGCACTTGACATGTGATGGTTTGACATGCATAATTGTTCTAGGATATTCCATTAGATGGGGCAAACAACCATTTTGGTACCAGGATTAATCACTACCAAGAGGTACTACCAACACTCAGATATTTGATGTATCTGTCATTTTGTTTTCATGAAGAATAGATCACTAATGTCTGTAAATACTATCAACGAATGGTTGTGAATTCTATTTCATTGTGAAAATTTGCATTTGATATTGAATATCAAAATAGACACCCACAATCCTGAATTCTTCAACTGGAGAGGTTAGACTCCTTGTGTGTGGGTCAGTGAAAATACCAAAAAATTGTATGCTAACCCACAGTCTATAATATCAGTATCTTCATTGCATGGAGACAGATGGCATTGCCATGCACCTCCATGCCCTTGTCTTATGGACTGCATAGAGGTCCTCAGTCAAGTAGAAGTTCTGTAGATAGGAAAAAGTGCCTCAGTGTTGCAGGCCTGTAGGACTATGATATTCCCTGCCTTCCATTATAGGCCTGCCTTGATTGAACCAGATTGTCTCACAGTATTGCCTAGCACTCAGGTGAACGAATCAGAAATATGTCACGTGTCTTCATTATGCATGTCAAGTGGAGTTGACGAACCAAATATGAGAGCGTTAACCTGATTCGACATGCCTTCATACATGTCATGTGGGAGACAAATTGTGACCTGTGAAGTATGTGTCAAAGCGATCAGTGTTCTCTCTGTGCTTGTATATCTTTATATCCATGTGATGGTGTATGATGGATTGTACAATTGTGTTTGCTTATCTGATATGAGTATTGATTGTAACCTGAGTTTGTGCTTCATCAATCACGATTCTGTAAATTGTGAGAGGCTCAATAAATCTTCTTCAAACTGAAAAAAAATGGCTCAGTATGAATTCATTTGTTTCTACATTACGAGGAAGGAGTGTAATTTGATGCATATAAAAGGACAATTAAGTCATGAACAGTAAGGAACACAAGTGAAATATAATTAACATATTAAGTAATCATGTGATTCATAGGGTTAAAATAGTATAGAATTCTTCTGTCAGATGTCAGAAAAAGTTATTATTAAATCCTTGCTTTTCCCCTCTTGGATGACATGCATACGGCAATATGACCTGTAAAACTGCTGCGTCATTTTCACTGGATAACTCTGACCTTTTACATCTCAGGACTTCCCAACACTTCATTGGGGACCCCGTGTTGTGAGACACTTATCGATTATAGACAGATCCCAGCCATTCAGTTTACTGAAACACTTACTTAAGGTACTCTTGGGATCGGTGATGCAGTATTTTATGTCTAACAGCAATATTTGTATTGATGCGTGGACAAAATTCAATTTTGATACAGCTGAGAAACACTAAAAAAAATGAATGAATGAACTAAAGACACTTCATTTTCTGTTTACATATAAGGCCTATCTTTCCAATGGTGTTTTATGACATATCAAAATCTATGTATGTGATGCTGCATGGACGTGTTGCTATGGTAACCGAAATATTATTCTAAAAAGTCTATTATTGACGGGCTTTACTTAAGTGAACAGAAAATACAAATAACGATTCCTATATCAAAGGAAGAAAAAAGAGACCTAGTTGAAAGCTGTCGATTACCTTTGGTAGTGAGTAAGCATGCGAAATATGATGTAGTCCAACAGTAATCGGATAAAAGTATTATTATCTCATTCATATACCATTTCATTATGTCCAATTGGCCATCGGGGTCTTCCCGCCTACTCTTTAGACCCCGGACCATCCAGCCTCTTTTCTGACCTCCTGACATAATACCCCTCCCTGCTGTCATGGCAATTATTTTCTTGTCAGCACCCACTGAGCATGCACTGATTGGGAATTTCCGGTGCTCAGATGGTAAGTGGGTGTGAGAAGTGTGTGGGTGGGGGGCTCAATAACCTATGTCTAAACTAGGTATGGGGTTTAGCACTTAGCTAAGGATTCTTGTACCATGGACCATTCCTTGGATGCCATGTGAGAACATGATTACAGGAGCTTAATTCAAAAGATCCTGGGATCCCAACCCCAGCGATCTTAGTGTAGGCACATATCATAAGACCTGGCTGGTCTATCCTATGTAATGCAGTGGTTGCAGGCCTGTCCAGAATAGCTAGTCCTGGGATCACTTCACTATTCCATTTCCACCACTAAGATCACTGCGATCTTAGTGAAAGAAATGCATAGTGGTTTCACCAGGGTACAAGGGCACTTACAGGGAACACTCCTGATTGAAAGAGTGGATAGCCTGCTGCATACATAAAGAGGGGAGGGAGGACGTTTGCTGAGTGTCCTTGAGGGCTCTTATGGCTACTCATGCGTTAAGTGCACTGTAAGGTAATTCTTCCCTTCTCTCTCTTTGTCCTGGGGGGAGGGCACAATGCTTCTAATAGGCAAGCATAAATCATACATTCATGGGAACAACTCTTGAATACTGTATGGGGGTCAACTGCACCCTGTGCTCTTTTGTTAGCCCATATGGGGACGGGGAACGATGGTATAAGCACTCTTGTGAAGAAGAGTGACTCCACAGCTATTCCTTTATTTTGGGACTCTTACCCCTGTGCCTAGTCAGTACTTCTTGGAATAGTGTAGGAGGGCTGAGGCTAAGATCGATGCGATTTTAGTGCTGGCTAGGATATGTGAACCCAGTCAACTCTTAAGATTGCTTAATAGGATAAGGCTGATTTATTCCTAAGATCACTGGGGTCGTGATCCCAGGATCTTTTGAATTAAGCTCCATGTGTCCTTCACTAGATTCCAATGGATTGGTTAGTTCCGGTGGCTCTAGGCACTGATGATCCTTGATTCGGGTCTCTTTCTAGACTTTTCTAGGGGGTATATATTTTTAGACCTATATTCTAAAAATTCGCTTTCTAACATTTGAACCTTTTGTAACATCAAGGCTATATAACGTATCTAAGTCACAAATATCTTTTAGATGTCGTAGGATGTTACCCTGCCTCAGAAATATAGAGAAATGTCCCTAAAGCACAGAATGCTGTACCTCAAAGACACACAATTTCATGATTTTTCTTAAGCCCTTTATAAGCATACACAGCTTATGATAATTGCCTTTAGGCCATTTGCTATAGCAGATCACCTGAAAGATAGGTTTGTGTGCATAAGAAAACCTGTCCTCATTTGTCAAACAGCTTGGCTACCTTCCCCTAGACCTTCCTCGAGACTGGAGATGTGACATCTGGTTGGGAGCCCTAGACTAACCTGCCCCTGCCCTTTGTTTCAGTAAGCCTGACTACCTGCACTTTTCCCCTTTGTAAAAAAAAACAACCTGACTATCTGTCCCATTCCTCCCTGTTAGACAACCTGTCTACCTGACCCTGCTCTTGCTATCAAGACAGCCTACCTACCTGCCCAATTGCTACATATCAGACAGCCTGTATACCTGGCCCTACCCTCTGTTTCAGTAAGCGTGACTACCTGCCTATAATCTCTCCCTCTCAGCGAACCTGTCTACCTGCCTAATATCTCCCTCTCAGCCAGCCTGTCTACCTGCCTAATATCTCCCTGTCAGATAACCTATCTACAGTCTGTCCCATCTCTCCGAGCCAGTCAGTCTGTCTATACCTGCCCCATCCCTGCCTATCAGAGAGCCTGGATAGATGTCATAGCAGATGTGACTCCACAATTATGATGCATTGATTAGAAATAGCCCTAATAGCAATGGTTAATTAAAGAAATTAAATTACTTGGAATTCGAAAGAACACTTAGGAGACATACGGCCTTACATGTACTCTTCTCATAAATGACCGGCATTTCGAAAGTATTTGTATGAAATAGGGGCTGTTGTGATATGGGATAATGATTTTTGTTGTTAGGGGCTTTAGGTGGACCCTTTTTCTCAAACACCCCTTATCCCACAATCTTGTTAGTAACAGGGTTTGCTGACACATAGGAGCCTCACAAGATGTTTTCTTAAATCTATAGTGGCTGTATTCAGTATACATCTTTGGCAATGAATGAAGTTCAATGAATGTAGTTCACACAAGACAGATGCCCTTCAACATTGAATTGTTAGATGCTAGAGTGCTGTTAGTTATACCCTAAATACACTAGAACCGATTCACAGGGCTGATAAGACCCACGGTGTGCCTACCTGTGCATAGTGGCCTAAAAAAGAGCTCCAAAAAAATTACGCCCTGAAAAATGTCCCTACATTATTCAATCACTGCCAGTTAGAGCCACTTCAGATATAAGCGCTCTACATCAAACATGAAAGCTTCAGAAAGGTGGAAGTGTTTAATGACAAAGTGATACTGTATGTGTAGGTGGGTGCCGTGTCGATATCAGCACCCACCCCCTCACTCCCACGCAAACAGTCACCATATAAGCTCAGCCCCTTTCCTCTATTTGGGATTGCAAAAGACATCTCCCTTAACGATTTCCCTAATGAAAAGGTATGTTTAAGCGTGGAATGATCATTTTCAATAAACTAGGCACTGTTTCCGGTTTTGTGAACTTATGATGATGAGAATCCTGGCCCAGTTTCTCTTGCAAGTAAAAATCCGATAATGACAATGTATATCCACAGAGAGAATAGTACAGGATTTGTAGTAAGAGCCAGCATATCACGTTCTAACCTTCATCACAATAGTATTGGCCCTTGCAGATTCCCTCCATCCTACACCCCATCCACCTATAATGATCTAAGGTGTAACCTATACCACAATGAGCATAGAGAACAATGGACTTCGCACCCTTTATATATAGCACACAGCTAGCTGTAGGGGATGGTTATAGCACTTGTACCGTGGTGTCTGGGTTATATATCGGTTTTTTAGCATGGTACTCGTCTTATAACCAATACTTACAACCTTGACCTTACTTGCAGGTCACCTGAGGATCTGACCTTTGACCCAGAAGTGGATGAGCGGCCGATGCCGGCACGCCTGGTGTTCATCGGGGCCCATCGGGTTGGGTCATCTTCACTGATTCGCAGGTATAATCTGGGGCTCTACAATGATGAGTACAGCCCTGAGGTGACCAAGGTAGGGACATTTTTATCAACCCCAGTTCCTGTTTTGCTATGTATTCCATCCTTTTTATGATAATCGGACAGAGATTATAAAGGATGTGCTAAAATATATACTATAGACCGTAAGTAGTATAAGAGTTGACACGCTGTTGCTGGAAAGACTGATCAACTCGTCGCCGCAGTGCAAGAAGGTTGTAACTGCATTTTCTAAGTTTTACAGGAGAGGCAAATAAAGCGTTCCACTAACTACAGCAATATTGCAATGGGGCCTGTAGTCACACAAAGCATTGATAGAGCTTCAGCACTTTCATAGCGGCTAGATAAGGGTCAATAAAAGTTAAAACATAAGAAAACTCATTTTTGCCAAAATGTCAGTTACAACCTTTTTGCAGTAAGGCGACGGGGCGCTTTATTCCCTCACTTTACTAGCTTACATGGTCGAAGACATAATTATATGCATATTAGACCACCCACAGGACCTTTTCCCACAAAGTCCTAATGTATGAAGCATGTACTAAGGGGACCAAAACCATACATTAAATTATGCGTTTGTATGAAAGCTAGCCATTCACAATTATTCATCAGGAATTTACCAGAGTAGACAGTGCAATTAATCAGCCTATTATCCCGTGGTAGAACAGAGGATATTGAGTTCCCTGAGCCTAACCCACATGTCTGTGGCTGCCCACACGGCAATTACATTCCTACTAAACCCCATACCTTAGACACCAATCTGAGGGATAAGAGTAGGAATTACTCTGACAGAGGACCAAGTAGGATCTTCTGAGCAAGCCATATTCCTTAGCCTTACTCAGAGTCTGGGGACCCTAGTCCCTTATATAATGTGTTACATGGATATGGTAATTGACTTCTCTGCTGCTTGGGTGTAGACCAGGCAATCACTATATTCCCTAACACAAGATGATTGTCTTAGTCAGTGTCCCACCACTCTGAACATCGGGGTAAAATTCTTAGTAATACTGAAGTAGTGTTTTCCTTCATTATATGGGTTATCTCTGAACTCCCTAGGAATAATCCATTTTCCCCTTGTTGTAGTGGGTATCTAAATAAATAAGGTATTCTCTGGTTTTAAGCTGACCGATTTGGCTTATGGATCCAAGTTATTCTATGTGTGTATGGTACTAAAGCAGACTGAATACTTTGGCCACTGGAGGTTAATTCAAAAGGCCCTGGGATTGCTACCTCAGCGATCTTAGGAATTATTCTGCCTTATCCGATTAAGCGATCTTAAGATAAGACTGTCTTGCCTTATCACAGCCAGCACTAAGATCGCAGTGATCTTAGCCTCAGCCCTCCTATACCATTCCAAGTAGAACACATTGTGCACAGGGGCAAGAGGCCCAAAGTGAAAGAATAGCAGTGGAAACATTTCTTCTCACAAGAGTGATTACACAAGCTTCCCCCCCCCCCATATGAGCTACTTATAGAGTATAGGGTGCAGTTTACTCCGTACAGTATTCAAGTGCACTTCATGCCTAAGTCGCCTGAAGAGCCCTCAAGAATTCTCAGCAAACATCCTAACTCCCCTCTATATGTATACTGCAGGGAAATTCACTCTTGGGAGCAGGAGTGTTGCCTGTGAGTGCTGTTGTACTCAGGTGAAACCACTATGCAATTATTTCACTAAGATTGCAGTGATCTTACGGCTGGAAAAGGAATAATGAAGAGATCTTAGGACTTGTCGTGACTGACTGGCCTGCATCCACTGCATTAGATAGGGTAGACTGGCTAGGTCTTATGATATGTGCCTACGCTAAGATCGCAGGGGTAGAAATATAACAAGGTTTGAATTGTAACATATTCTATTTTGAGGGTTTGATTTGTGCAGGTGAACTTTTAAGAACATACCGAATTTACACATGTGGACAAAAAAGATTTGTGTTTCCAGTAACATGACTTGAAGAGGTAGGGTCGGTAGGTCGGATTCTTTTTAAATATTTTATATATATATATATATATATATATATATATATATATATATATATATATATATATATATATATATATATATATACAGGAAATATTAGGGCACATATCAATGATCAATGGATGTATCAAATTATTTGATTTCATTGCAAAATAATGATGGAAAAGGTTGCCAATTGTGAAAGAGGGGAAGAATATAAAAAGGAAAATGTTCCTGTTTTGCTAGGGTCAGTCGGATTGACTTATTCAGCACTGTGTGGGCATGCATTCCTCATCGCTGCATCTTGAAGACAACTGATGAAAAGGGAGTTAAAAGAGACGAGGAATTGCGAGCTATTATTCGGCCTTTAAAGAGTTTCAGGAGTTCCGATTGCCTAGTTTGTCCTAATTAATGTTTTGCCTAATGGGCGGCCTACCCTGAGATATGCAGCCTCATGACCATGCTAAGTCTTCCCCAGCATTTATAGTGGGAGTTTGCATCGAATCTTAAGTTTCACAAAAATTTTACCTGCTGCCATACAGTTGTAAATTGTAGTATACTTGCTGATATGAACAGGTCACTTATCAGCACTCAAAACGAATATTGTTGGTTCGAATGGCCTTTTTTATTGATGAAAGTGTCAACGAACCGTTACATGCGGGTGAAATGATAACCACTGAGTCCTGAGAAGTTCAGTTGATGATTCAGCTTTATTCCAGTTTGGAAGTACAGAGTGATCATAGGTGTTACAAGATGATCAGTCACCAAGCCTATCCAGCCCACAGTAGTGGGGCCTGAGCAGAGCCTATACCCTGGTATAAGGTGATTCTAGGTGTGAGGAGCAATGGAGAGAAAGCCAGTGATTGGAAAGGGCCGCTCCTGGGTCATTTATATACCCAGGTGAGCTCTATAGGTGAAGTACTGAGGGGTGAGGGCAGATTGTGAAAAAGTAAATATATCGAATAATTATAATACCCAGAATCGTCCATTGACAAAAGAGTGTTTTTGTAACTATAGTATATAATTTGTTTTTCTTATTAACATAAGCAACATGAAATATCTTTAAGTAGTTAATTCTGGTCATCTAACTCAGTTGGTGTTTGCATGTTGACACATCATACTGGAATTATGAAATAGTCAGGATCGGCCTGAGGATCCTAACGCAGTAGTTTCAATTCTAGCTTAGGTTTATCAGTTACCTCATTGAAACCAGAATGAGCTGCTTTACAATACACCGTGCCGTGTATACTCCTTTTTGCTCATACATGCTGTATGGGAAGCATTTCTGGCCCAGACTACTACTGTATAGATTGAAATAGGCATAACCCCACGTTCGCTATCTCTAATTCTATACCCTCGTATCATCTCGCCTGGCCTTTATGAATCATATTGAATTGTTATCATCTCCCTGCATTGTCCCTATTCTTCCTCCATCTTAACTTTGCCGTGGTCACGTACATAATATGTGTCCAAATACCAGGTAGGTTAGAAGGTAGAGTCTCGCCAATTTGGCCAACATTAGACGACAAATGGGCATGCGTCAGCATACTGACTCTTGAACTTGTGGTATTCTTATAGTGATGTCCTTGTCATTATAACAGACGTTCCTCACTCTACATAATCGATTGATAATTCCAACAAATTAAATTACTCATAATCATAATTATTGTTCCTTAGTGTTGCTAGACCTTGTGACCTGCGAGCAAAACTGATAAGAACTGAATGCAATCTTTCATTTTAAGGGCTGGTTTCACAGCATCGGTTGCGGCCATATTTTGCTAATCCGACCAATTTTAATATAGTAATTGTATTGGGAAAAAAATCGTCGGATTAGCAAAGAATGGACAAAACCCACGCTGTGGAACCAGCCCTATAAAAACATGGATTTTGATAATTTTAGGTGGGTTATCTGACTTCGACGAAACTATTCCTTACAATTCACATCACTCTGTTAACCCCCCCCCCCCCACCTTATCCATGCCAGTACCATTGGGAAGAAGGCAAATGTCAACCGAACATGAAAGGCTAGAATGTGATTACCTATTCAAATTCTGTTTATAAAATAATTACTCCCGTTGTGCACACCAGAATCCAAGAAAACACAGAAAAACACAGAAAAACAGCTTCAGCCTAATTGCACGATCATCATAGTTAAATACCACATTACAGGTAGCTTAATTGGCAAACAAATTGCCCAATCTTTATTTTCTAATCTCTGACGTTTCTCATTTTGTTAGAATTGCCTTTCTTCTGGCATTTTCCAGTGAATTCTAAAGAAACGGAGGAAAGTGAAGAACAGAGCTGACAACTCTGCTTTGAAGTCATATCCAAGCCACAGGGAGCCTATAAACAGTAACTTCAGAAAAAGCAATGTATGTATTCTCATTAAATGTGGTTCTAAACATCTAATACAGTAGTTTCCCAGATATAATTAAGACTGGATACTGATGTTTACCAAGCACATGCACTGAATGGTGCTGATAAGTGCAACCATTATATAACTGTGTCCTTTGTGCGATAACATAAAGTATGTATCTTCACAGAAAAAGAGGTAATTACGAAGTTCAAATGAACCTTCTAGGAACAACGAGTGGGATCTGGCCTTCAGTTGACTTTGAAGCGATTGGGTCCTTAAACAGAATAATGTACATCTAATAAGATACATAGGGACCCAAGGTGCACAATATCTACAACGTTCTTCACAATAGAAAATCTCCTTTTTACATTAATTAGAAACAGCGAGGATCTTGAAGGATGTTGGTGCCTGTGATCTGAATTAATTTCCAGGGCTGCTCTGTATCTCTGTACCTTCTTCATTTGCCATCCCCCCCCCTTGTTACAGTCTTTCAGTACTATAAATAGTTTTTACGGTTCTCAGTGAGCGTTCAAATGAAAGAGTGGGTCAGTTTATGGTATAGGATACAGTCTATGACCAGATCTATAGTGTCTGCTTCATCAATATATAGCCCATTATGAAAAGGCCTAAATCTGGTGTTGAAGAATGGAAGCAAATGGAATGGGTAGAAAACGTGAAAGAAAGTATAGTCTGAGTTTTTAGAAGATTCGTATTTGAGCCCTAGATATCAGACACGTTCATTGCAAAAACGTTTATATTCTGACCAAAAGAGAAAAAAAAAGAAGTATTACTCGATACAAAAGTCTGTGCAAAGTAAAGAGGATGTTTTTTTTTATCACCCCGTCCTTACGTTTCCAAAGAAAGTCGCCCCTTAACTGATCTAACGTATCACAAGTCACTGCTGTGACTCAAAGTCACCTGACATTATAAAGTTCTTTCAACAAATAATGCTAGGACTAGGATCAGTCCTCTTTTGCTCGTTTGGGTCGGGTAATCTAAAAACATCACTTTGCTCTCAGTATAGCACTCTCCATCGTAGAACGGAAACAACGTTATATAGAAACTGCACGAATGGACCAAGGGCCATCATCAAGCGTGTATATGAGCATGCAGATGTGCAGTTGATAACCCTATTTATCGCCATAAGAATAGCCTATGTATAGGCCTAGCCCACACCATAAGTCAACCCGCTGGTTCTAATAACATCCCAAAAGCCGGACAGAGAAGACCATCTTATTTGGCTGGAGGCAGGACCCCTGGCCTACGTGGAAGCCCTGTGAGGTCGAAGTAATGCCCTTGTAAGGTCCTCCTGGTATCGGTTAAAGGGCAGGGATGGGGCACGCTCAGGGAAGGTCGTGACTTTAGGCATCCACCTCGCCCCCTCAATCCCATGACGAAGCCGGACCAACCGTAATCTTGGTATTCTTATAGCCCTTTCCCTCCATCTTCTACCCCCCCCCCCTCTTCTGTACCCTTCCTCGTGCTACCTTTTCGGTTGACTACGTACCTCACCATTCAATGCATTTCCCCCAAGAAACCTGAGCTACCACTGTGAAATTCTTAATATTGGCTAGCATTAATGACAAAAATGGCTGAGATGGAAAGGGAATGATGATGAGATTTCATTATATTAGTATGCTTTTCTTAGCTCTATAACACGAGAATTATCACTATAGACTTCCATGTTCCCTGATCATCAGTTCATGCACAGATATGTTGATCACTTTATATTTCAGACAGAATACATTACATGCCCACACATTCTGGTACAGCAGTTTTTGCTGTTCTGAGAATCATCCAGAGAGTACACTTTCCTTTCAGATGCTGTGAATCCTGCTTCAATGAAAAAGTGGATTCCAAGGACTTTTAGAAGGATACAATATGCTGTATGTCCATGATTGGAAATAATATGTTTTAAGTCCATCTCTTGAAGCGTTATACTTGGATACCAATAAGGGTACTGGAGGATTGACTTTTAAGAGGGCTGATTTGAACAGCCAAAGGGGACTGAGTTCAACTATTAAAAAATCTGAACGTAAGGCCTATCAAGGAGGCTTGAGTTACAGCTGCACAATCGGTTTTTGGTCTGGGGAGCATCAATCATGATGTTTCACCTTAGGTGATATCAATTTTATTCTTGATCGTAGAGTAAAGACCCAATTTCCGGACAGTTACTGTTTGTCTGTTGATTTCCACTATAGACTGAATGCCTGATTAGCCCAATCTTTTTACATGTTAAGGGTATCTATCTCTTCTAACAAGTGTTAGAAGGATGTACCTGTAGGTATGATATTTCATTGGGAAGTATGCGTCTTTAAATGTGTTACAATTCCCCCTATTTCCGGACACAGGTCCCTAATTCTGTACAGTGAAATTATCAATAAGATAAGATGTAAAATAAAAATATTTTCTTTATAATGTATCATGCTACAAGATCATTTTAACAAACATCATCCTTTGGTTCAACATACATCATTCTTGGGTAGCATTAATGGGGGGGTTAGAGGTTTCAACACAAATCTTTAAGATCTGGTAACAAGAATATTGCTGTACTTGCAGTATTTGTCATAATATTATATTGTATTAATCAAAGATGTTACTGATATAGAGTTGAAGTTACATGATAGACAGGCATACAATAACAATCATGATTATAAGTATTATAGCCAAATGAAGTCAGTTTTTATCTTCATGTTACAGGGTGTCCTGAATTAGGTGCCCCTTATTGGTAGGATGGTCCAATTGTAAATGCATTCACGAAATGTAATAGCACTAATAACAATGTCAAAAGTCCTTAAGAATACTCATCTAATAGTTCATATAGATGCATCTATATGGAGAGTTGAAACTTCAATGAAATTTTAGACACTGCATCATTCAATAAATCAAAGACTCCATGCTTAGCTATGTGGTTAGTGACCACTACTTTATCCATTCACCTGGCCCTCAGCACCTGACAATCACATATTTACCCATGTTTTCTGAGGAAAGCCTATAATTTCTGAAGTTGTTACTTGAGGACAGATGTACAAATATTGTATAACACTGTTTGATTTGTATTTGTTCAGTGATTGATTATTCTATTCACTGTTCTAGCCAGTGTGTCCGGAATTAGGTTCTGTTCGGAATTAGGCCCAGTACGTACTCTATCTTCCACTAAACCAGTTATCACCTCGATTAAACCCATTGCACAGATTAAAGCCAGGGAATCACACCAACTGTTATCCCTACCCAATAGAAGCAAACCCTGCAGACGTACATTATGTGATTATTGACAAGATGCTGGCCTAAGATACGTTTGTGAGGCTTCTTGTCCATTGTAGGTTTTTGTACTAAATCTTCCATCAAGAATTAGACAAGAAACGAATTCCTAAGATCTTGTAATATGCATCCACCTAAAAGGAATGTTGGGCCCATCATATTTGGTAGAAAATATCTCGGGCTTCAAAAAGTGGCAAATTTACATTAGTCAGCCTATTATTCTTGCAGATATTGGTCATTAAAGGCGAAAGTGGTCAGACATTGGCATTTTTTTAACTTTCCCTCCATACTGTATGTCATGTCTTGCGCAATGAAGCAATCCTAGAACACTGTAAACTATTTTTTCCCTTAGGGGGGATCCTAGCTAATATTTCAATGTCATTTGGTGTTGTTACACCTCGTAAATACTATAAAAACTGAACCCCTGGGAGCTGGTGACTTTCTAAATTGCCAAGATATAGGCTTTTCAATCAAATAAAGTGTTATTAAGTATTGCTGAGTTGGTTAATCCGTCAGCCCCGAGCCCTATAAAGTGAAATCAGTCCATATCATTATTGCAATTCGAATATCAAATGTTCAAAAAAGATATCTTGTCCAGGGGTTGGGGCCCAAAATGAAATAAGTAAACGTTTAGAAGTATGAGAAATATTGTTACACATCTTTTTTGTTTGAATTTTAGGAATCTGATGCAATTGAATTATTATAGGAACTCAACAACTTTTTCTCACAATTAACCCATGTGGTGATGTAGTTATAGTTATATACCTAACGCAGCTGTAAAAGACACTTAATTATGAGCCGCGAAGAGTTCTAATGAATGCAAACTCAATCCAAAGTCAATGTGATCATGTGCATTGTCATGTGCGTTGTTCATAAACCCCACTGGACGATCTTGAGTGGTATTTTGAACTAAAATATGATACAGTAAAAACACAGTATACATTTAGATTCTAAACTTACAACTGCAACCATTATCATCTCACACCAGTGATATAGTTATAGACACAGTAAGGTAATGGTAATGCTTTAGAAACACATGCAGGTATAAGCCTACAATCGCTATTAAAACTGCTATCATATCTCCTTATGACCAGTTGTAAACATTACCTGCTTCTGAAACACCCCCCTGGTGCGCCTTATTGGAGCAGCAAAAGTTAAGTAGGGGTAAGCCGGAATAGATTGAAAAAGATTAGTGACCTGCTATGATGTTATAGAAAGACAAGTTGTGCCTAATATGATGTTCCTGAACCCAAGGTGTGTCTTATCCTTTCTTTAAGAATGGTTTTGTCAGCAAAGAAAGATTCTGATAAAGAATGAGTCGTTTATCTGCTCATGTATGGAATGGCCCCATCTAGGGCCATCGATCTATAGTGTGTTGGCGGAAACATTTTATTGTTAAGAAAGAGGCTGTCACCTCTTTCTACACATCATACATGGTGTCACTCCAAGCAACACTGCGGCCCTCGAAGTGATCCATTTCGAAACATAATTGAGGATCTAGTTATAACATTTTAGGTTTAATGCCAGCACTATAATCTAAGCTTGTATACACGATCACTATAAATGCAATCTCATATTGCTAATTTCAGACTGTAAACTAATAATTACTCCATCTTATCTGGTAAGGAGTTAAGTAGGAATTCGATACCGAGACCATTTCGTACATAACTATCTCACTTCCAGGATAACACTTGTTAAACATTAGGCCTAAGCAACAACTCAGTGGATAGTATTTTACCAATTTGCGATTATTCTGAATGTGATGCCATTATCTCGACCAAAAAGAAGGTTTAATTGTGAATTGAAGTATGTATTGACAGCCAATAACGCTAACCAGTTGTCTCGTCTGTATGTCTATTATTGATAGCCAGCTGCATTCCGTGAACAATAAGCTTTCATTTATATTTTGATACCAAACTTGACTACTGTATTTGTTCATTTCTAGCATATTCTTTTTCAGAAATCTATGGAACTATGGGATTTCGGAAGCTAGGACAGTATTCTCAATAATACTAATTAATAATTTGCCCCCCTGAGAGCTGTTTCACAAGGAGACTGAAATTAAGATCGATCTTTGGGCTATAATTTATGAGTGACCATTTAAGATCAGTCATTTGGGAATGACTACAAGTGTTTCGGAACAAGCTGTTACTCATATTTGGACTTAGGACTGGTCCTTTAGAAACAGCTGTCAATTAGACATAGGGCAGTAATCAAGATCAGTTGTAAGGTCACCCATAGGCCAATCATCTAGCGTGTAAGATCGATCACCCAGTTCGGAATATGTCTTTACCTTGTAAATTCATGACAGAAAAGGGGTATTATAGAAGGGTATTTCATTTTCATATATGCCTGACATCATGCATTAAAAGGATTTGTGAATTCCACTTATTGATATAAATTTTCACATTTATGTGTACCCTTATCTTTCCACATAAATCAGCTACTTTATGTTGGTCATATGTCACTCTTACACTGGCCCTTCACTCATAAGTTTTTCTCACCATTTCCTTTTGAAACACTTCCACTGGTAGCAATAGGCCAATAATTGGTCGTAGGATGACCATATGAGTGACATTGCTCCTATACCAATATCACTCGTACATAGGGCTTGTGAAACAGGTCTCAGGTCTGCTGAAAATAGTTATTACATAAAGGAGGTAGAATTTGCAGTTACTTAATGTCTGAATGGCCAGATGAGGGAAAACATGCCTCCATAGGGGAAATCACTTTTTTAAGGTTTAAGTCACAGGATTTAAAATGAGATATCTTGAGCTAAAATATCCCCGGCAGTTTTGCTGTAATTGCTCATCAAACATAGGTTGTAATGTGCAACTGAAAATGGCAAATTATCTGTAAATGCGTTATATCCTATCATAAATACTTATAATGCAAAAACAAGTTTTGTGGGAAAATAACCAAAGAAATGTGATGTTTATATTGTAAAATTGGTTCTAGAGGGAATTCTTGAGCTCTCTCTCTTTATTTCTGAGTTCCTCATGGGATTTCCAAAAACAGTTGTGGCAAAAATTCCCATTCAGAATAATGGGGACCTTTCAGACAGGAGCGTGTTGCTCCTATGGTAAAAATAGCTGTAAGTAGGTACCCTATTTTCAAAAGAAGTCACACTCTGCTTCACCATTCAACTTGCACTCACCACATTAGTCTGATAAGTCACCTGCCTTGTTTAAAACAGGGAGAGCTGCACTATCAGGTACCTATTCATGTCACACACTCTATAGTATATTATACTGACTGACTTCTCCCAACTAGGTACCTACTCAAATCCCCTTTTTGAGCACCGTACTTGAATGTCCACTTGTGAGCAACAAAAGGGACAAGTTATAGCTACATGAAAAGAAAGGACTGGAAACAAGGGCATTTTTAGCCAGCTCTTCCTTTTACTATAGGAGCAACACCCTCCTGATGTGGTGAGTGCAAGTACTTTGGTAAAGCAGTGCACGACTTGTTTAGAAAAGAGGGCACATACTCACATCTCTTTTTACAATAGGAGCAACACCCTCCTGAGAATAATGGGAAGGAGGAAATAGGAAGGGGCCAATTCAGTACTCCGACATTGGATCACACAGGTGTTGACTGTGGGAAGTCAGTCAGCCCTTCAAGGGCCACATGATGCCTCCATGTCCTTGTCCGTTTATTGTCATGATGCACTCAGATGCACTACTCCCCAGGACTGCATTAGTGCATCATGTGGACGTTTGAGGACTGTATGTACCCCACTGGGTCCACATCATGTAGGAACAGAGCCCTGGTGAGATACTTAGGTAGTTAATCAAGAGAGCTGTATTCATGCATCATAACGACCAAAAGGCCTGATGCATTAATGCGCCATGCGGCCATTTCGGGAAGTGCTTTGAATAAGGATGATTTGTAACAAGACCCAGCTGGGCGTCATCAGATAAGATGATAAAATAAACAAAGGGCCCCTCCACATGGGGGTTTTCCACAATAGGTGCGACAGGAATAACCGTCTCTTTTAAAACAAAGTTCTATGCGTTTATTTGAAATGCCAGGTAATGAGTAGTAATTACCAAAAAGGTGACAATGACAAAGAGGGTGGGTTTTTTATCACACCATTCAATGACGGCAGCAATCACATAATGTTTCCTTCAGAGGCAATAGGAGATCGGCAAGAACACAAGAAAGACAGCAGGTGCTTAGGGATGGTAGCTCCACCACTTTTTTTCTCGAATTAGATTTTTGTACCAGCCTTGCATCAATTAAGTCATGGGTTATTTTTATCAGTTTCACAACAATTTCGATGCATTTGATTTGCATCCAAAGTAGATTTTCTGCATTCTTCATGTAGTCTCTGGTATCCCACAGTCAAATACATAGTCAAAACTGAGCAAGAAATTTGTCAAGTTAGCTTCGTTATGTCTTTCAGAAAACAATGTTTTACTTATAAAAGGGTGGACGGGAACTTGGATGTGACAAATGTAATTGAGCGTCTTCCCTGTCAATCCCACATTATAGAAGTGAAAGATAATTCTGTTTTAATGACAGGATTGTGCAAAAAGCTTCACATTGGACATATTCGTTATACATTTCCCCTTCTTCTTGAGAAGAAGATCTATTTTCTTACATATTTATAGATGTAGTTCAGAACTGGTGCCTGCAGTTTTATCAATGCTCATCTAAAGTTGATATAGTTGATAAATGATGGTACAATTTTGTATTATCTCTACCCAAAATACCTTAGGGATCCACTAAGAAATACAAGTGATATGGTGAATGTGCTGCTGCTATTATAACAAGAGGGGGGAAAAGTACACTATAGAGGATGAAAGCCAGAAAGGAAACGAAAGGGACAACATATAGAGAAAAAGACTTTTACCGGAGATTATAAAGCTTCAAAAGGAATAGTTATTAGGGAGAGAATACACAACTTACCTGTCACTCCTACCTGCTGAAGGCTAGGTAGATTCTCAGAGAATTTGGAGGCAACAACCACTTCCTTTTGTTATCTGAATATGGCAGGCGCAACTGGAAAAAGTTGGTTGTAAACTGTAAGTGTTGGAGGTCCTCAGGCCTTTAGCCTTCTGGCTGATTTGACTCGATCTCCTATGAAGCTTAGTTTATAGGTTATTCAAGTAAGAAACAGGAGGAAATTGTTTCTTCTGCCACAAGCTGAAAATGCTCCCTTAAAGTTAATTTCCCTTCTGCTCTTGTCTGGTGATGGATATCGTCTAGAGGAGGAGTATTGGTGGATCTCTTGAAAGTTGGCAGGAGTGGTGGGAGTCTGAGCTGAGTGGTGCAGGTCCAGTGGTGTCTGTGGTTGGACGATGAAGGACTGGGTCGAGGTTTAGCTGCCTGTAGTCACGCTGCAAGCCGACACCGGCCTTGTATGGGGCAACGAGGGCGTGGGCTGAGCGTCCCAAGCGACGTCAGCGACGCCACAGCAGAGCCCAGGAACTAGGAGAGTATTGAGGGGGCGATGACATGTCAAGTTTCAGGTGAGGGGAGGGGGCATCATTATTCTAGTTTGTCTGGTGCAATGGCGGAAAATGTACATTGGTTCCATCCCTTTCTGCGTGTGGTGGACTCTTTTCGTTGAGGTCAAATATTTCACTCTCATAAAGTGATCACATTAGCGAAATGATGAGGCCAGAGAGAATCAATTTCTATACAATGAAATGTTCAAGGGTCTAGGTGTGTTTACATTAAAGAGGCGCCCAGCTATTAACTGAGAATTGATCATTGCCGTGGTTTTCTAGGGCTTATTTCTGAGACATTTTCAGTTAGTATATATACAAGTACATTTTTTCTATCCAGATTTGTAAATGCGCAATAAAGGCCTAACCTTTGTAATGCTATGGCACTGCGCCTTACCCATACTCTAATGCCAGCTTTGTACCCATATATTATAAGACCTCCCTGTATCACCTGAAAGGTCCTCACTCATATTTCCTTTCACGTCTTACTGCATATAAGGTGTTTGATTTCGATTATATCAGATTTTAGTTAGAGTCAGTCGGCACTATACCGATGCTAGCACGCATCTACCTTTGATATCGATAAGGGTGAACAGGTAGAAACTCTTTGTGAACGTTTAAGGATCGTCGTAAGTATCATAATATTCCATCTGATAGATCAATCCTCGTTTCATACTCAAACGTTTAACCTGTCTGTAATTGAAGTAAGACAAATCCCTAAGTGGGTTTGTGCCTTTATAATGCATTTATAGATGTTTTCATATTGGATCGCTCTATCTAAGTGGGTTGAATTGGGTAAAGTCACTCTGTTCGTTTTGCTATCTTAATTGGAAGGCTTCCTGTATATGGTACATAGACCTTTTAGATATCAAGATAGAAAGAGAGATATTTGTGCAATTTTTTGTTATTTAAGTAAGAGTATTTTGAAATTAGATTAAACATTATCCCGTGCATCATAGCTCTGAGATGGAACTAATTCAACATTCTTGTCCCATTCCTTTCTATTTTTAAAATCCCATGTGACATATATATGAGATTTTAACAATCCCATGTGGATTATGGGGTTTAAAATAACGTAGAAATAATCCATGTGGAATATAAAGTACTATGTACGAAATGCCGTCCAGTTCTTAGACCATCCTTCCTCTACAGAAATCTAGTCTAAAACCCCATCTGGAGATGTTCCGACTAGTACAATGTAGCTTATGCTTGGGATGTGCAGATGCCTACAAAATAAGACTCTGTGAAGTTAATGCATTCACATTAATTCATATTGGAAATAATGGAAACACGGAGCAAATGTTTCCAGAATAGCACGTGTAAACATGACCAGAGGCAGCAAGCTATCTTGGCCGTTAATATAGTAATGGATGTGGGGAGATGCTAAAGAAGACATTTTCTGTGCAAGGAGAATCACTAAAACAGTCTCATACGGCGGTAGGAAAGAGCCCGGGAAAGAGTCTGTAGGGAGAGGATGGGTAGGAGAGAATCCTTCACGACTTACAAGGGGGGGGGGGGACTTAAGTGGAAGAGGAATAAGTCGCCACTACTCAAACCAGCCTTTATAGCCGTCCACTCCTTCTACCACACAGTACAACCCCGGGTACCAACCCACACTTATATCTCATCTAGTCCTCAGCCAAATCGCCCTCACAGAGAAGAACTATTGCTGGCTGCTGTGCTGATGTGTCCCCCTTGTGTCGTGTACACAGTGCGTGCTAGAGATCCGCCATGTTTGTGTGTTGTCTCAGCGTCAACTAACCAGCTTGACCTATTGACAGGGTGACACACAGAGACGCTTCCACTGCCAGCTTTGACCACTGCCACCTGACAAGGCACCATCAAAGCTCTGGTCAAGACGGCACGCTGACCCGCCCCTGTTACATTGGCATACTGGGCAGCATTTTTATCTGTGCACTAGCCGTAGGCCTATTAAATACGTTTATTTGCAAGCCTATGCTGGTATATCAAGCATATACATACTGAATACATTATCGTGAGGGGGTTGTAGGATTGGGTCCCGGGATTAGGTCCAATCACAAGAAACTAAATCAAATCCGAAAGAGCAACTCAACCAAAGTGCTTCGTGGTTGATATGAAGAATTGTACTGAAGAAAGAAAGTTCTAATCAGTGATAGGCGTTATTTAAATGTTGGTTATTTCTATATAATCAATAAGTCCACCCTAAAGTAGTGCGGGGGATGCATCCCTTACGTCCTCCACGGCTCCGCCGCCTCTTTCAACATCTTATGACGTAAAATACCTACGTCTACCTCCATCCTATAGTTCATGGTGGCGTACACCACGGAGACAGATCATGCCTTAAGCACCATCCACTGTGACGGATGGACCATCCGTCTCCCTTCATCCGTTTTTTTTTTTTTTTTGCTCCATATAAGTCAATGATAAATAAGACGGGTGAAACCGACGGATGGTCCATCCGTCGGCAGTGGATGCACCCCTTTACCCAAAAAACTCTCCTTAAGAGACCGTAAAAGGAAGCACCACAAAATGGACGCTTCCGCCCGCCTGTCACTGCCACCTGGCGGCAAAAGGCTGCACTAATGAAGCTGGCCACGTGACACAGACGCCGATCACATAGAGAACAATCGGGATGTGATCATAATCAACCCAATAGGGACAGCATACTGCATTAAATCATTGTCCCATTATCTCGCTATTATGAATGAATGCAGCACTGGCAAGTTGTATCATGGGTAAACCCTGCAGGGTGTGATTCACCACAAAAGGGGGTTGACATGATGCGCCAATACAGTACTGATGACTAGGCTCATAAGCATTGTATTGACTCATCATGACGTTAGAAATACATCACATGAAGCTATCGTGCGACCCTTAGTAGGATAAGCAGAGTGAGACATTCCGTGGGCATTGTTGAATTGTCTGTTGGTTGTACTAGGACATGAGTGATCACATTCTTCAAGGGATTTAGTTTGAAACATATGGAACTTGAATCATGGGAAAAGTGACTCCTAATATTAAAACAGACATTACCCTAAGTATTTGTTATTGTCGTGGGTAGCTCATGTATAAGGCGCATCCTGAGTTGTAGGGATAAAACATCATCAGGAGGATGCTGCAGAAGGTGTTATGACTGGACCGCCTCAAATCATGGTGAAAGCCTCTATAATACTGGCAATGTGATAACAACCTACATTAATGCCTGCAGGCTACAATTGCTCTACCAAAACCTGATTGTGTGCTTGATGAATGCATGTTATGGGCTTGTTATACAGGGGAATGGCCTATGCTCATCCACTGCAATCCCCCAATTTGGGGGTTTTCAAATCGTCTGGCCCTTGTCTGATTGTAGCATCTTGTGAACTATCGTCCTGGTTATGATGATCCTTGCTCTCAGATCGTTACACTGGGTGCACTATTGGTACAACATGCCATTTGGTGGAGCAAACAAGGGCGAGTTCACCCCGCTAATTATTAGTAGAGACAAATTGATATGGCAAACCTGTAAATGACAATCAAACATTAGCGGTATCTGGTTTTCTTCATATGTGGGTGTCTGGTAAACTGGTAAAGATTGATTACATAAGAGTCACAAGAGACATTCATATCTTTTTCCGATAATAATTGCATTACAGATCTCCATGGTCATTGACTCTCCTGGGATCTGTTTCTATACTTTTCAAAAATGAATGGCAAAATCCACACTCTCAGACGGTGCGACTCTATTTTACAGCACAATGCAGTGTATTTTTGGAAAACACTAGGACCTGAGCACTGCTAGTACAAATCCATAGACCCTACAGTAGATTGCCCTGTATGCAGTGCACTGCACTGCAAAAATGGTGTTTAGATTTTAAACATGTTTGGGTGTCTCATCAACTTCACATTTAGGAAATGAACACTTTTATTCTAACTACATGTACGTTTACGCTAAACATGTTTAGATGTTTAGAGTTGAAACAGTTGAATAATAGCTGTTTAGATTTAAACATCAATATGTTTAGATACTTGGATGTTGAATCCACACCAGGTAGCAGCACTACCTTTGAATGGACTATCTGCACACAGTTATAATCAATTGTTGTGACAAATGTCCCCAAATCCCATTTTTATCATGGTTTCATTTCATAGAATTTCATGTGAATAGAAAGGGCAATATAAAATTGACTAGATTCACCTTATGCCACCATCATTAGCATAAAATAATCAATAAGCTCCATGACTGACACCTATTTGATGTTATTCTGGAATAGATAAGGCAATGTCTTTCCTGCCAAGCTGTTGTACTTTCTTAAGTCTCTCATTCTGATACAGTGTGTAATACATGTACACGTATATATAGCTGTGGCTGACATCTTTGGAGACTTTGACAAGTAAATACCTGCTGATGCCCCCCCCCCAGTAAATGAGAAAACAAACAAAATATATCTCTTTTTTTTTTTAATGCATACATGTCAGCAAACCTTAACTCTTCGTCAAATCATTTAAACATCTAAACACAAAAATTCATAAATACCTAAACAAAAAAATTCATAGATATCTAAACACAAAGTTTAAACTTAAACACCTACATTTCTAAACACTTGAGCTAAGCACATTATTTGGCTAAACATGTTTAGGAAATTAATGTGATTACAAAAACGTTGCAAGAATATGTTTAGAATTGTGTTGCTGCTGGTTTACAATTGGGGCTAAGAGTGCATGTCTACTATTGCAAAGCTAAACGTGCAGACAGAGCAAAAGCTGCTTTCTGTTTCTTAACGCAAGCTATTGCTCTATCGGCTAGCACTGGATAGGACAACTTAAGAAACACTGATGAGATGGTGCTATCCACCTCCAGTGTACCTCTCTTTGGTCCTTAGGGCCTTCTGCCTACTCATATTTGTGTTATATCTTATGTTTAAATCAATTGAAATGTATAGTGTAAAAATGTTGTTGAAATAACAAAAGATTCCTCGTACCAACAGTTCCTGGTAGATTCAACAGTTATACTTTACAGTGACACAGATCCTGTTTCTATAGTAGGTTTTGGATAGAACAATGCAAATGGTGCCCACTATTGAAAAAGGGCCCGGATGTTATAATAATTATGTTTTTCGTATCTCTTTAAACCTTCTATACAAAGAGGTGGGTTTCCTCTAGTTTGCAAGAAATCTGACTTAGCTTTATTTTGTATTACATATAATTATGTAGGCGTTTTAATTAATATTCATGGTGCCAACCAAACCCACTATTGAAAAAGGGCCCAGATGTTATAATAATTATGTTTTCGTATCTCTTGAAACCTTCCATACAAATAGGTGGGTTTCCTCTAGTTTGCAAGAAATCTGACTGAGCGTTATTTTGTATTACATATTATGTAGGCGTTTTAATAATAGCATTCATACAGGTCTTAATAATAGTTCCATTTTGCCATCTTTGCAATTCATCAAGCATACATACTTGCATTAAACATATCACAAAGAATATCTCCATAGTGAAAAAATGGAAGGATATATGCGCACTTTGTAAATACTTGATAGACTTTCAGTACTTAATTTTCGCTCATAGGTATGATCCATAAGCTTTGATTCATTTCACGAAGATGGTATAGTTTAAGATGATCTCCAGATTTAGACTTAAATAATATGGTACCCTAATCAATTTCATAACTTTGGTATCTAGCAGCACAGTTTTCCAACTTACCTAGTTTCCAAAGTCCATAAATCTTGTTTATTAATATTTACTTTAAGCTAAAATTCATACCCGGTCTATGAAGTGATTTGAGATTTCTGAATATGTAACCATTCCCAGCAAATTGTCGTTATCTGTCGCCATGATTGGTCATCAATGGTGACTCCTTTTTGAGTGATAACTCACTGCGTCATCTTTCGCCACTGTGTGTTAGTCTCACATGGCATGGCAATTTATCACAACAGTCGTCAACATGATCTCACTCACTGCATGAGTATGTACCACCCCTTGACATCCCTCACAAGGCATGGTGACTTATCACCACCATTGGCAACATGGATCTAACTCACTGCGTGAGTATGTGCCACTGCCTGTCAACTCTCACTCAGAATGGCGGCTTATCACAACCATCGCCAACATGGATCTCACTCCCTGCGTGAGTATGCGCCACTCCCAGTCAACTCTCACTCAGAATCGCAGCTTATCACCACCATCACCAACATGGATCTCACTTACTCCATCAGTATGTGCCACTGTCTGTCAACTCTCACTCAGAATGGCAGCTTATCACCACTATCGCCAACATGGATCTCACTCACTCCGTCAGTATGTGCCACTGTCTTTCAACTCTCACTTGGAATGGCGACTTTTCACCTGCATTGCCACATGGCTCTCACTCACTGCGTGAGTTTGTGTCACTCCTAGTTAATCTTCTCTCAAAATGGCGACTTATCACCACAATCGCTGACATGGATGTCACTCGCTGTGTGAGTGTGTGCCACTGTCATCAACTCTTACACAAAATGGCGCCGGCTCCTTATCACCACCATTGCCAACATTGGTCTCACTCAATACGTGAATTTGTGTCACTCCAAGTCAATGCTCTCTGAGGATTGCATCATCTGTCACTCACTCTCACTCAGAATGGCAACTTATCACCAACATTGCCAAAGTTGTTGAGTCAGCACCACTGTTCAACATGAAGCCTATCTAGGAAGTGTGCGCATGAAGTATAAGTCCCATACATATCAAATGTGTTTTTTTCACACTGATTTTCATGTAATACTTCAGAGTTGAATCAAACAAGATTATATATAGAAAATATCAATTGAATTAAGATAGAGGTATCTTTAAAATGAAAGCAACTTTCCATAAACACCTTTTCTCTGGTTACAGGAAAAATACATAGGGAAATATCTACGTGAACACCTTGTCTGTGGTTAGAGGGAAGATACATATAGCAATACCTTCTCTGGCAAAACATACTTTGATCTGGCACATGTGAGGCTGCATGATTACCAATGTCGATGATCATGAGCTTTTCATCTAACAAGGTGAGTGATCACCAGTGTCGCCATCACTGGTGAGTCTGAGTGATCACCACTCTTGCCATCCATGGTAAACCTGCGCTATGACGTGGTGTGCATTTCATCTAGCGAGGTGAGTGATCAACAGCCTTGCCATCCCTGGTGAGTGTGAGTCATCACGATCCTCGCCAACCATGGTGAACGTGTGCTATGGCATGGTGTGCATTTCATCTAGTGAGGTGAGTGACCACCCGAGTGACCATCCTCCGTGAGTGATCATGATCCTTGCCATCCATGGTGAACATGCATTATGACATGGTGTGCGTCTCATCTAGCGAAGTGAGTGATCACTCATGTCGCCATCCCTGCTGAGGATGAGTGATCACTCATGTTGCCATACCTGGCTAGGATGAGTGATCACGATCCTCATCATCCCTGGTGAACATGCGCTATGACGAGGTGCGTGTTTCATCAAGCGAGGTGAGTGATCACCAGCGTTGCCGTCCCTGGTGAGTCTGAGTGATCACCATCCTCGCCATCTGAGGTGAGGCCATGTGATCACCACCATTGCTATTCCTGGTGATCTTGTGCTATAGCAACGTCGTGTTCCATCTAGCGACATGTGTGAGCCACTTCACACAGGTTGACGAGGAGTCACGACAATTTGCTGGGTTATGTCCGCAGATCTGAAGATGGCAGGTATAGCAATGCAAGTCCCTTTTGTTATAAATTTGCATAACATAGTTGTAAAAACCTATCTGCCTGATGTTTGAAGATTACCTGTAATTTCACTGGCTATGTATTGATTTAGCCCCCTCTTAAAATATGGATTCTGAAAAGTGCAAGCAGAAAAGATTCCACTGCAATCATAAAAGTGTGCCCCTCACAGGTACATTGAACCACCCTTTTGCACCCAACATGTGGCAGCATTAACTGAATAACCACATAATGTGCTCACACTTTAATTTCTTTTGCACTTTAAATATAATAAGATCCATATGACACAGGGTTATTCAGTGAAGGCTCGAGAAAAGGGATTAGCCCCCTAGGGGGCTAAACTTGTAGTATATATAGACACAGCACCCCAAATGCCACCCTATATATCCATAGCATATTAAAACATCCAAGGGAAGCAGGGTCCCGGGAAAAGGGCTTCTTTTGGGGAGAGTGGAGAGAAAAAGGGGCTTGGAGTCTATTGGGGGTAATACATTTGTGTATTCACTTCAATTTACCCCTCATCCCCCTAAGGAGCTAAACTCTTAGTAAATATAGACACAGCACCTCAAATGCCACCCTATACATCCATAGAATATTAAAACATCCAATGGAAGTAGGGTCCAGGGAAAAGGGCCTCTTTTGGGGAGAGAAAAAGTGGCTTTGAGTCTTTTTGGTGTAATACATGTGTATTCACTTCAATTTACCCCTCATTTTAAGGTGTGACGCAGGCGCCTGGGGAATAGCCCCCTAGGGTGCTAAACTTGTAGTATATATAGACACAGCACCTCAAATGCCACCCTATATATATCCATAGAATCTGAAAACATCCAAGGGAAGCAGGGTCCCGGGAACAGGGCCTCTTTTGGGGAGAGAGGACAGAAAAAGGGGCTTGGAGTCTTTTTGGGGTAATACATATTTGTTTTCACTTCAATTTACCCCTCATTTAAGGTGCGCCGCAGGCACCCGGGGAATAGCCCCCTAGGGAGCTAAACTCTTAGGCGTCATGGAATTAGCCCCAGTAGTATAGTATGTATCGGAACGGGACTATAGTTAAGTACTGTTTATTTCTCACTCAACCTGCAGCCAATCAGAGGCCTCCATTTGGTCATGTGACCCGTTGCCATGGCAACCTAACCTACTTAAGGGGTTATGTTACCACCTTTCAGCCAATCAGAGGCCAGCATTCTGGTAACCATGGTAACGTGACCTACTTAGGGGATTAGCAACCACCGCTCAGCCAATCAGACGCCAGCATTTTGGTAACCATGGTAACGTGACCTATTTAGGGGACTAGTAGCCACCATTATGACTAATTAGGAGATTAGCGAGGTGACCCCTAAGGGGTGGGGCTAATTATGCAAATAAGGTTTTATATATTTTTATGTGTCATAACATATGTAGGAAATAAAAACACAACGAAATAAGTTTTTTTTATTTTTCATGAAACAACATTTCCATCAGTCATTTTACTTTTTTGCTTGACCTTTCAGCAAACCGCAAAGTCGCACTTTGTCAGTGCACCCACAGGCGACCTTTTCCAACGTACTCTGCACTAGTTTGGATAAATCCAACACTATTTGGGCTAGACATAGGATATTTGTCTGCATGACTTGCACACATTTCCAGCACCATTCTTCCGTCTTCACATCATCATAATCATCGCGAGCCTTTGACTCACCGACCAGTCGCTCAGTTTTGGGTTTCTGCTCATTTGCATGACGCTTTTTGTGGGTTGTCTTGTTCAACATGCTTTGATCAGAAAATGCACGCAATGAGGTCCACAGGTGTCAGCAGAAGTGTCTTTGCCACTTGAACGGAGCAGAACGTCTCAGGAAAGATAAGAATTCTGCGCTCAGCGGAGGTAAACCGAATGACTCAAAGTAGTATGCCTCTCCTGTCCTCAACAAGTAAAAAAACGCCACCCAATGTTGACCTGGTAAATGTTGAGGATCCGTATTACAAGTGTCCTTGACAGGGTGCTTGGGGATAGTGTCACACCTAGGAAATGATGTTTTCCTTCGACACTTATTTTGACTGTATTAATGCACTACTCTCTCGTCTTCAGTTCATATGGTAGTCTGTGATGGGATGTCGATCTCTGGTCAGCTTGACGACGTTGTTGTACACCAAGTACAAGAGCACCGTTGTCGTCTCCGCCAGCGCCCTGTCCGGAGTTAAATCCAGAGGGAAGAGCGTGTACCCGTTCAGGAAATCGTTGTAGGAAATGCCGCAGGAGCGCGAACCTTCATACATCCCGTTTCCGTGTGTAGTGCCAGGTACTCTCTCACCGCTTTCTTTTTGGCAAAGTTGGGCACATAGGCGTCGTTTGGCACCTTCTGGTCGTTCACTATCACTTGAAGCGAGTTGACGTTGCAATGTTTCAGTTTGAACGGGTTCTTGGCGTAACTTCCGTTGAAGGCGTCTTTGTCCAGGAAACAAATCATCATGGACTTGGGCAGTTGACCTGTGTTAGAGTGCGTGTAGGTGTGATCTCTGTTACCTGCAGGGATGGCGTAGCTCGTCACCTCCACTCTGTTGACTGGGTAGTCGAAGGGACCCTGTTCTATCACAGCCTTTTCGTGCATTTCCACAACAGCCACCAGTGCGCGACGCACATAGAGCTTAGCTTTGTGAATCTTGGTGAATCTTATGCCGTGTCGCCGTCGCTCATCAGAGTCAGATTGATTTCCTTCTCTCCAGCTATGAACTTTGGTTGATGAGCCAGGTCAAAGTGGAGTCTCGCCATCAGTGGAAAAACGCCCGTTGGAGATGAGTTCTTTGCGCACCTTGACCCCTGGGTTCTCGTCGGATAAGGTGTCGAATTTACCAGCCACGTCTTGGTGCCAGCCTTGGATGCTCATGATGTTGTCCTTCACCCCTTTGTCGTAGTTGAGTAAACCTTCCAGGTAAGCTCTGTAGGGGTAGGTTTTGGTGTTGCCAGACACTTTGAAACCTCCGATGGAGACTTGGATGTCCTTGAAGAGCGAGTGAGCCAAGTTGTTCACCGGAGCCACCTTGTCGTTGGTGTCCAGAGCCTCACCGTTTGGTTTCAGGACCTCACATTCTAGATGCAGGTAGTTTTCGTTCAGGTCCGTGTACTCTTGCAACTTACTGATAGTGAAATTTATGTTGCTTCCGTCTCCCAAAGAGTTTTTCGTCTCTAACCCGATGAAGGTCGACTTGAGGATAGTGCACTGAGTCGGTGCTATGGTGTGCAGGTCAAGCTTAGAGAGTGCACACTCTCTGCTGTTCTCGTGTACATAGGCCATTGCACTCCCTCTTCAGCCCGGCGTCTTTTACAGGAACCTCCGCCCGTCTGAGAAGCAGGAGAGCGCCTCCCACGTTTGGTCGCCGCTTTTTTCCTGGAGAGAGCACTTTACCCACCAGGCACTTCAGAGCACCTACCCCTCTTTCATTCACACTCTCCTTGAAAGTCCCTCCTGCCATCATGTCCTTGGACACACCCACGCCAGCGCGGAACAGTGTTTTACCCACGGTCTTCAAAAGCGGTGTTGCCAAGCGCATGAGACCCAAGAGGGCACCCTCCGAAACCGTGACCGTTCTGGAAAGGTCGTCCGCTGTATCCATTGATACCGCCACCGAACTGAGCGTTGCAGTAATCGCTGTACCCCTGTCCTCCGGCGGTACGCTTCGTCGACTGTGATGCAGTGTAACAGAGGCACGTGCATGTCACCCACGGGTCTCTCTTGAATGGCGTCGGTGTACACGTACACAGAGTACACGTCTTCGAAGGGGTACATGATATAGAGGGCGGTGGTCGGCGTCACGAAATAAGTCTTCTTCCCGAATCCATGAATGTACGCCAGATGATTGGTGAGGATCACGACCGTGAATCGGGGCATGTTTATGGTGATGCGCCTCGTCAGCAAGTTGTAAGAGAAGATTTCTTTGAACCCCCGCACTAGGAAGTTTTCACATCCAAGTGGGTCTTTCATGAGACTGTTCAAGAACCCGACGAACTGAGCATTGGTTGCCGTGAAAACAGGTGGCATGGGAAATATGTTCGGGTTGAATGTTCGCACCTTTGTTGTTCGCTCCATTTTCAGAACCAAGTTTTGCGCCAGCAGACTCCTCATTCTCCACCTTTTCTGGAAAGTTGACAGGTAGTCTTTGAACTGCGATTTTTCCCGTGTCAATGCGACGTGCTTCAACTTCTTCCCAGGTTTCAATATCTGGTCCTCCAACTCTTTTTCTAAGAGATCCGTGGTTGGGTTCTCGCCAGTTCTTCTCTGTTGCGTTCAGAGGATTAGTGCTGTCAAGGATTTTCTTCAGGTTGATCAGCCTGTTCACCTTTGCCCAGTCCACCGTCATCGGTTTCATGTTCGGGATGTCGGCGTTTTCGTCTCTTTTCAAAACTTTTCTCGCCTCGCCCAGCGAGTTCGCTGTGCGCAGAGTAATGACCATGATCATGTCGTTGTCTCACAGGATGATTTCACTGAGAGCCGCATCGTGGTCCTCTGACAGGAGGAGCGGCGAGTCGAAGCGCGTTCAGAAAGTGGTCAAGGTGTTGTCAGGGTAATAGTCCATAGAACTGTTGCTAGGTAGGGTGATGATCATTTTTTTTTCTCCTACGTAATTTGCTTGACAGGAATCCACTCGTTGAATTTGTCGCCGTAACCCTTCCAACGCACAAAAGCTAAGCGTTTACCCTTGAGGCTCTTGTAGCGCACACCTTGTCTATCAGGTACCTGCTCTTGCCGTAACGACTCTTGTAGACCTTCTGAACCTCCTCCGGATAGAACACCCCTTTGATCTCCTCCCCGGTGTCGTCTTTCAGCTCAAACCCTCTACTACCTTACGTCTTAGAGACGTTGACCACTTCCTCCCTCCAATTTCCCTCATACCCTTTGTTGAAGGCACCTTTAGCTCTCAACATTCTCACTCTGTCGCCTGGAGCTATGACGTCGGTGTCGGAGCGGCGAGCGTCTGTTTCTTCTTTTTTCCATATTGCCTTGATTTGTTTCTTAGTAGGGAGGTCGTGTCTGTAGAAAATAGTTTTGCTGTTTTCCGAGGTGACATCAGCAGGCGGCATTTTCAAGGTTTTGTGGTTAGTGCGATTGTAAGAAGACACCACCTGGTCCAATACGTCTAGGTAGCGATATGTACGCTTGTGTGTGAAATAGCACCACAGCTTCTCCTTCAGACTACGATTCAAATGCTCCACTAGACTAGCTTTGATGTCATTGTTTTTGCTAGTGAAAAACTCTATGTCTTTGCTCTTCAGGTGATCTTGGAAGGTCTTGTTGAGAAACTCTTTTCCCTTGTCCCTCTGAACGGAGCGCGGGTGTCTCTCGGTAGTCATCTTTTCGAACGCCTCGGTGACAGCTGCGCCATCTTTGGTATTGGTGGATGCAGCCCGCACAAACCTGGAGAAAACGTCAATGGCCATGACCACGTAGCGGAACCCGTCGTTGTTAGACGCCAAATCTTGCATGTCCATCAAATCTAACTGCCACTGTTAATCGATTTTCCCGATGGTTTTGTTCCTCCCGAACTTTCTCCGAATGGGTTTATGTTTAGTGTAGGCATCCAGAGACACCAAGGCGGGATCTCAGTGGCGGAAATGTTTCTGGAGTTTGGTGACGCTGGTGAAACTGGAGGGTGCTTTCACATCGGTGTATTTGGCCACCACGTGTCTCTTTTCTTTTTCCTTTTAGACTTAGCCATGGCAGGGTGGCACGATTGCGCGATCTCCTTTTCTTTTCTTGGGTGCTTTTCCTGAAGGAGTCAGGTCGAGGCGTTTTTTTACCGGAAGTCTGAGTTTCGTAAATTTCGTCCTCGTCCTCGTCGCCCCCCTTATGACAGGAAAAACGGGGAGAAAAGGAGGAGGCACCTCGTCCTCGTCGTAATAGTTTTTGTCGAAGTTGTTGTCGTCTTCCTTGTTGGTGCTTGGTTGCTTCCTCCCTCTGCCGAGAGGTGTACTGTGAGAAGCTCTGGCGCAATTGGTTGTTTTATAGAGCTGGTTTCCGATCAAGGAACTGGTGGGACCTTCCACCCTCAGGACTTGCTTGAACAGTGTGTACCCCTCGGGTCTCGTCGTCACCGTTTTCCTCATCCTGGCGGCGTCATTCAGTAAGTCCACAATGCTTATTCAGTTATTGGGATTCGTTTTCTCACCCATTATTTCGCTTACTGAGCCGTCGTCGTTCCACCTGACAAAGTCGGATTTCTGCACTTTCTTGAAGAGTTTGGCGGTGGTGTTGAGTTTCCTCTTTGGAACTTGTTCGAGCAACCCCTCGAGGAGAGAGGGAGGTTTCTCGGGCGGCGGCGGTCTCACAGGACCAAAAGCGGGAATCGTGTGGTTGTTTGGATTGGCGAGGAAAAACTGTAACCTGTTCAAAAGTTTCTTGTATTTCAGCATTTTTTCCGCGTGATTTCAAAGTGGGGTCGTTCAACACTTGGTCCAAGTCCCTGTAAACAAACTGTAGCACCTGGTGTAATGCTGCGTTGGGATGTAGTGGTTGTTCTGCCTGTCTGTAGTAATAAGCCATGTTATTGAGGGGTGGGGATATGGCGGTGGTGGTGTCGGAAGCAGAGGGACGGTTGTTTTCACGCTCAGCATGGGGTACACCAACACCACCAGCAACACCACCAGCAGCACCATTAACGTCACCAGCAACAGCAGTAGCAACAGGAACAGCAACTGTGGGGGCGACATTAGGAACTCCTCATAATTTTGAGAGGGTCTTAGGATCGACGAGAGCCAAGCGCTTGTAGTGTTGCTCCTCCGGGTCCGTCATCGTCGAGGTAGGCGGCAGTGGTGGAGAGGTGTGACAAGCTCTATATGCGGAGAATCATTTTTATAAGGGGTAAGGCCATACCTATCAGAGCGGGAATTAGAGAACCACCCCTTTGAACAAAGAAGTTTCTCTTTCTTTTGACCGATGTAGCTTTTTTGCTCACCATCCTCAAGACGTCACCAGATTCTCGAAGACTTTCCAGTTGGTCCTCGGTGAGCGGAATGTTTCCCTCCAGTAAATTCTAACAGATTTCGCTCAACTTCGTGATCAATTTGTCAGTTCCAGAGCCTATTAAATGATCACAATCTTTGTTGAACACTTTGCCAAATGTTTAAGGGTGCCGTTATGTCTTTTGAGGTGATGAGTAGCCATTACTTTCTCTTTTTCTTTTTGTCTAGCGGAACGAACACGATCTGGTCGTCTATGGACATCAGGGAGGAGCGTATTCTGAGATCGTCCGGTGTTGTCTGCTTGAAGTCCAGAAGCAGGTATGAGTGAGGACGTTTGAGTTCATGGGTAAATATACTCGAGACGGCTGTCGCCCTGGAGGGAAACACCTGACGAGACAGAGTACCTATCTGTCCCATGTCGCGAGGGTTCTTGGAAATGATCATGTAGTGAGCGTTCAGACTCATAGTTCGAAATTCGGGTGATTTCTGGAACAGGTTCTGAGTGATATTATATGACGCTCATGTTCCAGTGATGGGAATATTTTGTGAAGATGTCGGCTACCACTTGCTGATTGGAACTGCTCATCAGATCGTCTAATATCAGTAGAGTGTGCGGTCGTCAAAGACTGGTGGTACACGTCAACGATGATTCTTCATTTCCCGCTATGTGTTCATTGCTAGGAAGAACTTCTCTGAATTCCACTCTGTAGTCTTTTTGCATTTTTTCAAAGAGGGGCTGCCACTCGCCATAATGGTAAAAGATCTTTTCCACTGGCGGTGTGACCAAGTTGTTAACGTAGCTCAGATATCAATTCACCAAGTGCGATTTTCCACAACCGGACGGACCGCTGATGATACAACTGAAGGGTCCTTGTAATCGGGGATCAAAATCTATTTCAGAGAAGGGTGTGATTTTACCGCTTGTCATTTTTCCGGCGGTCGTCATAATGGGGAACGTCGCAGTAGTAGTAGTAGTAGTAGTAGTAGCAGCAGCAGCAGCAGCAGCAGTAGTAGTAGTAGTTGGTGGTCCTCAGTCGAACGTTTGGTGACGAGTGGTTGTCAGGAAAGAGCGGTAGCAAGTTTTATTCTCCCTCCTTACTTTTCACGACACCCGATAAGCTCAACGTCTCTCATATTATTTTTTTTTGCCAATATATTTTATTTTCACTCAATTTTGTCCATAAATTTTTTTTTATTAAAAAAAAACAAAAAAGGGGAAAAAAGGGGCCTCTTCTTTTAACTATTGATGTGACTAAAATAATGAAGAATAGTGGCCTACATTTCTACTGTAGCTCCCAAAAGCTAAAATCCTCTCAAAATAGGACCAATCATTGCTCAGTGGATCTGCCCATGTGTGCAGTATGAAGTATGATTTCTGAAGTCTAATGTGTAAAAAACCAGTTTTCGATTATGAGGCCTTTGATGCAGCCAGTCTCTTGTAATCTCATTAAGATGGTGAAGGCCCTTCTGGTATATAAGTCATATAATTATGTTAGGGCTCATGAGGACTTCAGGTAATATGTCATGGGGCATGACTCTTTCATAATCTAATGGTAATTTGGATCAAGTGTCATACAAAATTTATATAAAATCTGGCAACAGTATTAGGTCTCCTGTCTCCTGTGGGATAATGCAAGGAGGCAGTAACATCAGCTAGACATTCCACTACCTCCAAGGCTTGCAATTTAAGCATGGCATAAATATAATATAATTAATGGCATACAGGAAAGGATTTCTCAAGATGGTACGACTAGACCGTAGTGGATCCCTCAGTCTAATGCAGTCACAGCCCTGCATCTACTGAGGACTAATGATTACACTGGTACGACTGTCCAACCAAACCCTATGCAAATACTGCATTAAGTGCCAATCGTACAGAGCAGTTGTAGTGCATTACCTACGATCACCCACTCTAACTTTGTGAATTTCAAATTGTAGTGGCTGTGTTCAGTCATACCATCTTGAGAAATGCCTTCCTGATATCCTATGGATGGGCACATCGTCACAGCACATCATTAAGATTTTATTTGATAACTGCCAATTTTAAACTGAGTAAGTTTGAGTAAGATGAGAAACGTTTTTAAAAGGGTATTCAGCTAGCGTCGAACAGCTATTGTATGACATGGTATCAGTTGTTACAAGTATATCATCAAAGCAATCTTTTCCATTTTGATAAGATGACATCTCAAATAAAAAATTCATTAGTCACAATAAGCACCAAAATGAGGGGCCTAAGAATCTTATCTAATGTATAATTATTTTCATTATATAATTATGTTTTATGAATAGTTACTAACCTCGGCAGCTTGGGCAATTACTTCGTGGTGATGATATGCAAAGATATCAACTGACATGTATAGCGTCATCATCTTGCATAACGCCTATAATAAAGTGGTGTATTAAAAACTTGTAAATTCACGATAATTTGATAGATTTTATTAAATCTGTATTTGTTACATTTCCTTAGAAGTATTCTAGGGCCTGTGTCTCTGTGATTTGTTTATCTTAACTTCAAAGGTTTTTCTATAGACTCCTGGGATGGGAGTTTGGAATTCTAAATCCCACATATACAATTCGCATCAGCTCTAGAGTCTCAAGGAAGGCACCTAGGCACACAGCATATAGGTACACCGTATAAAGGCACACATGTCGCCCGATGGCATTGAGCTGGTGAGAAACAAGACACAATAGAGGTTAGTGATACTCGATACTTGTACCCTGTCTTCTGGCTGGACACTAACACCACCCCTATTCCAACAGCTTACAGTCTTAAATCCAAGGGATGCAATGTTTGGCCAAAGTGAAAGGACCTATTAACAAGTGTAGGGGCTCGTAGATCGTGATATAGTGTGAGCGTCTCCCCCGAGAGGGCGTTTCGAGCGGTGCGCCCATCACCGGTAGTCACCAGAGGTCTCTTCGACCACTGGTCCCTGCAGGGTGGTGGCAGCACTGTCCGCCTCGCTCCAGCCCCTACCTGGGGCCGAGGGAGGCGTTAGTCTGGCTCTGCCTGCCAACGGAGTCGGACCACCCTTACCTGAGCTTATGCCTAGCTAAGCAGTACTCTTCGAGGTGGATGTAATACCTACACCAAAATAAACACGTGCCAGTTGCACTAACCCGAGATACCTCGTCTGGTTTTCACTTCGAACTAGTCGAAACCATAATTCGAACCATTACACTGGTGCCGTGACCAATACTTGGTGTTAGTGCGCGGCCCTGGAGGCCGAACACGAGCACGAAGGATCTCGAGATGAAACATCAAACATCTCGGGATCCACACCGAATGACACTGCTCATGCTAATGACTTGGATAGAATACAGATGAGAGGATATACCTCCATAACTGGACCCAACGTGGAGAGGGTAGTTCGAAACCCCGGATCAGGAGAAATGTCCACCCCAGCCGCGAACTATACCTACAGATTAAACACTGAGACCACAGAGACACCACCGCCGATTATGATGATGACCCTCGATGCTCAACGAACAGCCTCAGCTCGAGCGGAAACGAAAACAATAAGTCCTCGCCGATCCCTAGACGATGTAGACGTCTCAGTATTCGACATAGGAGGCTCGAAGAGAGTTACTGAGTCGGCAGCAGAATATTTGCGCGAGCAGGCCAAGCTGAGTTTCGACGCCATGAACAAAATTCGCCTACGTCAAGGTTTACCAAAGCTAGAAGACTCCGAACAGAAAGTTCTGAGGCTTAGGAACCTGGAGAAACAATGCTCCCAGTACCAAACCGAGAAAGAAGGAATGTTGAATGACATGAAGGAACTCCAGAAAAAAACCGAACTGAAGGAGAAAGTGAAACGCGACCTCGAATACCAGGCATATGTCATGGAAAGGAATATAGAACTCGCCAAGGCAGAGTGGGAAAACGAGAAACTAAGAAGAGAAGTTGACCTGGAGGAACAGGAAGCTAGCTCCACCATCAGGAACCTCGAACTAAAGAAAGAGGCCGAGCAATTAAAGGCCGAAATGGAACAATACAAGTATGAAGCAAACAAGTTGCTAGAGATTCGAGATCAATGTATATTGAATAACGAGGATGTGATGGAATCCATCAAAGATAGCAACCAAGATTTATTCCTGAAGCAACAAGAGCTTTGCCTCGAAATAGCCAACCTGACGAAGAAAAAAATGACCCTCAAAACATGTGTGTCGGGAATAGAGAGTGATGGTCAGATTAATGAAGCAGACCTAGAGACGGGGAAAGACTCATCTTTCGAGACAGACACTAGTGCTTCTGTAACCCAGTTAGATACACTCTACCAGCAGAGACCTTCTAAAAGCGATGCCACATTCGTGAAAGGACCTTCACCTGTGGCAACATCAACACCGGCCGAAGCTTTAAAAAAACCAGATCGATACGACCCGTTCGTAAACAAAAATGCGGATCTTCATGTCCGTAAGGACAGTGTCTACGACCCTAGTCATGAATCAAGGACAACAGAACCCGAAAAACGTAGAATACGATTTAGTGTCACGACTGGCAGAAACGACGAAACTGAATACAGGAATAATGATGAACAAGAAGGCCACTTCGAGTTGTCTTATGATGACAACTCTGTGGATGAGTCAGAACCTTTAGGCACCGGGAACCAAGGTGCGTCAGGGGGTAGTGCTTCGGGTACTACCCAAGGTCCGACTGCCCCACCCGCAGGGGCTGGGGGCGCTACAGGTGGACCTCCGAGGCGCCGGTCCCGAAGTAGCGTGTTAGAAGACATGCTGAATCAATCAGCTAATACCTCGAACGCAGCACATAGTGAGGAGACCATCCGAGAATGGAGTGTCAACCAATGCCAAAAGTTGGTACGCTCGAATAATGCGGCTAGGCGTCAGGCCATTTTACCCAAGCTATACGAGGGTGTAAAGACTTGGAAAGAATGGTTCTCGAACTTCACTGATGACATGAGGTGTAACGCATGGACCCCTGAAGAGGCTCTGCCTCATCTAATCAGATGCCTGAAATATGGCCCCGGCCGAATAGCTGTCGAAAAGTGGAACGAAGTGTACTTCGAACGAGGCACTTTTCAAGAGCTAGTCGAGATTGCTAGTATTTTACTGTATAACCTGGTAAGTGAAGACCCTTTCATGCTTTTCAAGAAACGGACACAGAAGCCACAAGAATCATTTCGAGCCTATGGGTATGAGTTGCAATCCCTGCTGCAGAGGGCACGGCCAGGAACCAATCCTTCTGATAAGTTTTTCCTGAACGATTTGCTACCACAATTCGTGAGCGGACTTCGAGACGAGGAACAACAACAAGCAGCTTTGGATGCTTGGAAAGGACGAAATCCAACATTGACTGACCTGTTCGAGGGAATTGAATGCTGGACAGTAAAGAAGACCCTCATGGCGGGGAAGGTAGAATTGAAATCCTCTAATACCAAGGTTTGTGCGAGTACTAACACAAGTACAGCTTCTGTGTCGGGGATACACCAACCGACATACACTGAATTGACTGACAACGACTTCGAGATCATAGAGATCGAGGAGGAGGACGGCAGTATCTCTGCAGTACAGGTAAAAAAAGACGTTAAAAGAAAATATATCCCTCGGCGGATGTATTACCGACGTGCCAATGAACCCCGGGTGGAGCAGAAATCCAATTCGGACAGCCATGTACGAGAAATGGCTGTGGTTCGAACACCAGTAATGCCTCCACCAAGAACTACTGTTACACCCGAACCTCTGGATATGAAGAAAATGATGGAGGACTTCATGAAAACCTTCTCTGAGACAATGCTTACCAGACCCACGCGTCGGAGAGTTGACCGTAGTAAACTACGATGCTACCGTTGCCAAGAAATGGGGCACTATGCTCACGAATGTACAGCACCAAAACCTGTACTATCCCGAGTCAATTACGTAGAGGAGACGAAAGATGAGGAAAACTAAAGAGGATCGCATCCATGGCAAAGGATGTGGTCCGTGATTCGATAATCTGCCAAAAAGCCACCGCTGGCGAACCTGAGCTAGTACAGGAATCAATACCCTCCGGGGGACTGGTACGTGAGAAGGATCCTCTCACCCCAGCCCGGGCCGGGGGCTTCGACGGGGAAGGGGCAGTCATATGCCAGGACCAGAGGGAGCAATCCCACGTCGAAGATGAGGGAGGTTGGGTTGAAGAGTTGACGCGAGTGAGTGCGGCACACCTCCCCCCGAACCATCCGTGTGTAACCTTCTTGAAGGGCTTCGGATGGGAGATCGGTGATTCCAAGGAACAACTCCGATTCGCCCAGAACTCCTCACCTTTGGGGGGAAAACGATGGTACATTGCTGTATCGGTGAAGGGGCGGACTGGGGAATTTTTGATTGACACAGGTGCCAGCCATTCGTGTGTCTCGAGAAAATTCTTCAATCTGGTGTCCGGCAACCATTAAAAGCTACCAGTTGGTGTTAATGCTTGCACGGCCGACGGTAGCCAGATGCAGACTTTTGGCAAGACTTTCATACGGATCGGGATGGGGGGCTATGAATATGTAATGAGCCCTACTATAGCCGAGATAAGTGACGACGGGATAATTGGCCTGGACTTTGCAAGCTTGTACGGTGCTGTGTTGGATCCCCGATTCGGGATGTTGAAGATAAGGCAACCATACAACTGCGAGATCCCGTGCTTATTGAGACATGTGTCCACGGTAGCCACCGTAGTACAGACGGTGAAAATTCCACCAGGAACGGCTTGTGATGTTTTGTGTTCTTCGAACCATGCATTTCGAGGTTCGAATGCCATCTTCGAACCCAACTACGAAGCATTATCTAGCTTACACCTAGATTCGGTCGACACTTTAGTGGGAAGTGGATCGTGGACAGTAGTCCCAATCATGAACAGGGGTCTGAAACCTGTGTACCTTAAAAAGAACGAGAAAATCGGTGACATGTCCCTAATAGAACACATTTCGGAATCTAGATTTCGAAACGAGTTACCTGCGGGGATGGAACGGGGATTATCAGATGACCTACTGAAGTTAGTAAACGACTCCTCCTTGAGAAAGAAATCAGAAAAGGAAGGACTTCGAACCCTGCTTGCCACTTACAAAGATGCCTTCGGGAAACCGGGGGGCGCGGTAGGTCGCACCAGCAGGGTACTACATACGATTGACACGGGCGACTCAAAGCCTTTCAAAATACCTTATAGGAGGTTACCACTGAAAAAGAAGGTGGAGGCTGAGAAGCAAATTCTCGAACAGCTAGAAAAAGGGGTCATAGTGCCGAGCACAAGCCCTTGGTCTAGCCCTGTGTGCATGACCACAAAGAAGGATGGGTCTATTCGATTTTGTATCGATTATAGAAAGCTGAACGGCTTGACAAAGAAAAACTCCTATCCCTTACCAAGGATAGACGAGACCTTAGACTCATTGGGGGGGAACAAATACTTTTGTACCCTCGACCTCCAATCGGGGTACTGGCAGATTGGGATGGCCCCTAAGGACATGGAGAAGACAGCCTTCTCGAGCCACATGGGCCTATTTCAGTACAACGTTCTACCTTTTGGGCTGTGCAATGCACCGGCCACTTTCGAAGCTATGATGGAGGAAATGCTAAGCGATCTTCTTTGGAAGAATTGTTTGGTGTACCTCGACGATGTCATAGTATTTGGAAAGACTTTCGAAGATTGTAAGAACAACCTCGAACTAGTCTTGAAGAGAATTCTAGCAAATGGGCTAAAATTAAAAACAAAGAAATGTAATCTATTTAAATCTTCTATTACATATCTCGGTCGAATAATAACTCCAGACGGCGTAAAAGCCGACCCCGAGAAGCTCAAGACAGTGTCCGAATGGCAGAAACCCATATGTGCGAAGGAAGTAAGGTCCTTCCTGGGCTTCTGTTCATACTATCGAGACTTCCTGCCAAATTACTCCAAAGTAAGCTACCCCTTACAGATATTGGCACATTGGACCCCAGGTCGTGCAAAGGAACACTTCCCATGGGGAGACGAACAAGATGTAGCCTTCGAGCAAATAAAACACTTATTTGCTAACACGCCAGTACTGAAATACCCAACTGCGGACGATCATTTCATTCTGGACACTGACGCTAGCAATGATAGTATCGGTGCAGCCCTGTCACAGGTCCAGGACGGGGTCGAAGTACCAATCGCCTTTGCTAGTAACACTCTGAATAAGGCACAACGAAACTATTGCACCACCAAACGTGAGTTGCTGGCTGTGGTGGTGTACACTAAAAAGTTTCGTCACTTCCTATGGGGCACTGATTTCACCCTCCGAACCGACCACTCATCCCTGAGGTGGCTCCTCAATTTTAAGGACGCCGAGGGTATGATTGGCCGTTGGCTGGCACATTTGTCAGAGTTTGGGTTGGAGCATAGCCAGATCCAACATAGACCGGGTTCGAAGCATATCAATGCGGACGCCCTCTCCCGGAGGCCTATCAGAAAGTGCCAGAAAATCGATTGTGATGATTGCGGGGCTCATAACGCAGTGGTCGCAACGGTTCGAACTAGACAGTCGTCGCCGTTGCCCAGCGTCAGCATGGAGAATGTTATAGAAGAGACCATCCTACATTTCCAACAAAATGATCCCGCTATCAAGAGAGTGATTTGCTACCTGAACAAGAATGCCAAGCCCGAACGACCGGCATTGTCCCTCGAGGATAGGGAGACCCGCAAATTTCTAGCCCAATGGACCGAGCTAGAAATTCGAGATGGCCTCCTGTGTCGATGGAAAACCTGTCCCACCAAGGACAAGGTTTTACAGATAGTGATTCCTATGTCACTAAGACGAGACATCATGTTTTATTGCCATGGGCATAAAACAAGTGGACACTTCGGGAAGAAGAGGACCCTAGAACGCCTAGCCAGGAGGTACTACTGGCCAGGAATGCATAATGACATCATAAGATGGGTTATGACTTGTCCCGAATGCGGCAGGAACAAACCTGGCCCCGGAATGGGAAAGATGCCCCTGGCACAAGAACTGTTTGGAGTTCGATTCGCCAGAGTAGCTGTCGATATCATTAGCGGAATCGAGCCAACACCCCGAGGCAATACCTGCATGATGGTAGTAACCGACTACTATACCAAGTACACTCGAGTATACCCTCTACCCGACCACAAGGCAGCCACTTGCGCTATTGCCTTTGTGAAGGGATGGGTGTTACATCTCGGCGCACCATTAATGATGCATAGCGATCAGGGACGAGAATTCGAGTCCAACTTGTGGCAAGAAATGTGTCATTGTTTGGCCATTTGCAAAACTCGAACCGATCCATACAGGCCCCAATCTGATGGCCAGGTAGAAAGATTCAATCGAACATTGATACAAGTCCTTAAACCCCTGGTAAACTCTTGCCAGGACGACTGGGACGAGCAATGTGACTTTGTAGTGCATGCTTACAATAGCACTGTGCATGCCGCTACGAACTGCTCCCCTAACTTATTAGTATTTGGGGAGGACATTATAATGCCTGCTGATCTCGTATATGGTGTTATGGGAGTAAGCCCCGAAGCCCCCTGTACTGTGATGTTTGTGGAATCTCTGCGAGACCAATTTAAAAGAGCCTATGAAGTAGTTCGAAACGAGCTACTAAAGAACGCGAACTGGCAGAAAACTGGGTATGACACCCACCTAAAGCCACGACAATTCAGCGTGGGCGACCGAGTGTTCAGGTTACATGAACCTTTAAGGTGCAAGAAATTGATTTCGAGTTGGGACGGACCCCACGTGGTTACTCGAGTTATATCCGAGAGCACCGTTATGCTTATGAGTCTGGCTACGGGCCGCATGCATAAGTCTAACGTGTGTAGGTTGAGGAGATGGAGGGGACGAGATGCCGCCAACTCTGAGTGCGATGATATCTCCAAACAAATGACTAAGGAGAAGGACGAGATCCTGATGAAGACCAACAAATTGTCGGGTAAAATGAAGGTTACGGCCCCTAAGAGGAGAAGAGGTCGACCGGCTAGAAAGGCAAATAACAAAAAGACGATGGGAGGACGACCCTCTAGGGTCGAAAGAGACACGAATTTAAAACCCAATCGTGAGAAAATTGTCTCGGCGGAACGGAGAACTCGAGGTAGGGGGAAATTGTTGGCACGTTCTACCAAACCTTCTCGAGAATCTCAGTTGAAGAACACGGAAAGAGAGGTGAGACGCAGTCCCAGAATTGCCGGACGGACTGCCGTTACTTAATGTTCCGAAATCACAACGAGTGTATCGTCCTGTTTATGTGTCTTGTTATATGTTTGGAGGTTGAGATACCTCGAATACGATTCGAAGTACGACCACGCCGGACATTACCACCCTACTCATGGTTCCTGTGGGTGGCAGACAGCTTAGCTGACGTGTACGCATGATGCTACCCGTTATTCTGCCGAACTCCTGCCGATATGAGTAGTGGAGGGGGTAAGTCCACCAACGGCCTACCGAGATCACCAACCCCGACCCCTGGTTATCCGGGGTAGTACGGACGCTTGCCACGAGCGGGAAGGGGGGCGCTGAGGAGCGGAATGTCGGAGCGGCGCAGCGCGGTGGCGCATGCGCAATGGTCCCGCTTCGCTTGTTGTGCCCCTAATATCGCTTACAGCACGCGAACCGTCTTACCGAGGTAAGACGTGCCGCTGTTCTTCCTGCCACTTTTAGTGCCAGAGCTTCCTTCATTCCGATTGCAACCGACTCCTTTTGTTCCCTGAACGAAGGAGAACAACCCCCTGAGCCGTCTGAGCCCGAAATATGGCTCAGTCGGAGGTGATGGCGACCGTAACGGCCAACCCCGATGGACACCCGACTCCACTTCGAGCCCAGGATGAGGCACCCCGAAGTCCAATAGTGGAACTAATGGACACCACTGAAATGGAGTCATCTATCCCCGAAACGACTCCCGATACCCTGAGCATCCCAAGAGGTGCAGAACTCGTCGCCCCGGGAACTCCCCGCCCGAGTACGACTGAAGGAACCAAACCTTCAGTCATCATCGAAGTCCCCGTGACTTTCACCGACCGACCACCAGCTGTCGGGTACGTGAACGTGACGAAAGGATTTATCCGAACGGCCACGGGCAAGAATCGGTATTGTCCACCGAAATACCTGGGCCTCAAAGGCGAACCTCCACAGATGATACCCCACGATCTGCAGAAGAGAATTTGCCGAGGATGCATCGACACCGGGGTCGCTGACGTCTCGGACATTTGGTTCGAGAACTACTTCGGACTTGCCGAAGCAATGTGCATCAGCGACGGCCTAGTTGCCGTTGTTGACGCCATCTGCGAGGACGACCGAATAAGGTCACAGACAGCGTACCCCCTGCTGTATGGCCTGATCGGGTTCGAGGAACGCCTTCCCAGCATCCACTCCCGCGAAGTCCTTCTACCACAAGGACCACCCCGAGAACGCACCTACGCGTTCATGTCTAGTTCACAGATGAACTCCCCTGTCCGTGAGGAAGAGGACGCTCTTTTGGCGGACCCCGAGCTCGAACGCGAAGAGCGGAGAATGACAAATGAGACCGCTCGCGACGGAGACGTGGCCAGCCTGATTCCCGAAGCTGCCTCGAGCCTAGAGGGTGGAGCTTGCTACTCCACCAAGGTAAATACCGCCCGAGAAATGAGCCTCGAGGAGCTTGATGCCCGCCAAGAGGCCATTGAGCGCGAGCGCAAAGACCTCATGAAGCGGAAATCGAACCTCAAGAAAGACGTGGAAAAAGCCCGGAAGGAATCAACAGACAAACCCGAGGCTAAGTCCAAGTCGAGCCGCCGCAAGAAAAAGGTGGTAGAAGAGAAGGCGGACGAAAGCGACGACTCCGCAGCCTCGACTTCGTCTCGAAGCTCGCGGAGTCGAACCCGAAGTGGAAAGACCACAAGGGAGGATGATACCTCACCCCCCTCGAGGTCTACCCGAACGAGACCCTCACGGAGAACGACCCCTCTGGCCCCGGAGCCGGTCACCAGCACCGCAGCCGAGGAGGAGGAAATTCAGGACGAGGGAAATGGAGACCGCGACAAGCAGGTCGCCGAAATGAGCCGGCACCTGCTGGAAAACATCGACTCATTAGAGGAGCCCCTGGGAGACGCCCCTGACGAGTCCTGCTTGAACAAGTGGGTCAATGCCCGAACCGGATTCCCAGACTACACCCCGAAGTGCTTTATGGACTGTCAGCGTCACACTGACAGCTACTCGATTCCTCCCGCCACTAACCGCGACGGCGATAGTGACGACGAGGAATGGATGAAAATCCTGAAGAAGGACGCTGGCCCCGCGAAGTTCTATCGCGTGTGGGTGGCTTCTCTCGGAGACACCAGTAAGACACCTAAGTCTTACTATGGCTTCGAGCATCGAACGAAGCTGCAATACGCGGCTTCAGCATGGACATCCTCGAACCCCACCTGTCCCTTCGAGATCTGCGTCAACGCTGCAGAGACTGAGAGAGTCTGGCCTTCAAAAGACTCGTTCTTTAGACACCTCGTGGAGTATCACATGCACCACGGGCCTGTGTACCGATGTTCTAATGAAAAGAACGAAAACAAGAAGTGCCAAGGGCTGAGAACCACGAGGCGGGGACGCATGGCCGAGCATTTAGCTCAGGTCCATGGTCTAAAAGCCAGCGACGCTCGTTTGAAGGCCCTGAAACTCCACGAGCGACTTATGTCGAAGTGGGATCAAATGACCTCCGAGGAGAGACTAAAGATCACCATGAGAACTGACCACCTGTGCCACACGGTCGAGGGGAAGCAGGACGCCTACTTCCTCAAGAACGTGCGCTCCCACCGATTTGACATGTCAGCAGAAATGCACTGGCGTGTCAAAGTCCAGAGGAGGGATCCCGACGCGGTCGACCGCTATGGAAGACCCCGACCACATCCGGGTAGTGATCCCCGACGGGACGCTAAACGACCGAGGTCGGAGTCTCAGTCCCCAGCCCCAGCTCCGGAACACAAAAAGAGGTCCCCCGATCCGAGCACAATCGCGGGGGCCACATCCCGAGACCCCTCGAGCCTGGGGCAGGTCTCGCCCCTGAACTCGAGCTCCTATCGACCCGCAGCAGGGACTTCGACAGGTAACCACCAGACCTGGTTTGAGGGACGGAACACCCTATCACACTCTGACTGGTTTGCAGGTCACACCGAGTCCGCCACTCGGCACCGAGGCAAGCCAGATACCGAGGCAGACGAGTTCCCCACTCTGTCTGAAACCCAGACACCCGGCCCCGAGTCCCAAACCCTATTGCCTTCGGAGAAACCGAAGCCAATGGGTCCCCCGGCCAACCCTGCTGACACCTCTTCACGAGGACGGGTCCGACCGGTGGACCCGAAACGACCCGGACGCGAAGTCGCTCTGAAAGACCCCAGCCAACCCCTCCCCGATGTCGGCAGAGGCCGAGGCCTAACCATAGATGCGAGTGGAGCTGTAGTCGGGTCGTCTCGACAAACCAACACAGCTACCCCATCCCCGAGTGCCACAGCCACATCGAGCTCTGCTTATGAGAGCGGCTCCAATACCCACACGCCCCCTGTGCCGACCCCCCAACACGAAACATAAGGACCACCAACGTGTTACACTTGGTGAAATCTAACCTCGAGTTGGAGGATCCCGATGACTATATCAGGAACCGGACACAGGAAACCCTGGTTATCCGGGGTAGTACGGACGCTTGCCACGAGCGGGAAGGGGGGCGCTGAGGAGCGGAATGTCGGAGCGGCGCAGCGCGGTGGCGCATGCGCAATGGTCCCGCTTCGCTTGTTGTGCCCCTAATATCGCTTACAGCACGCGAACCGTCTTACCGAGGTAAGACGTGCCGCTGTTCTTCCTGCCACTTTTAGTGCCAGAGCTTCCTTCATTCCGATTGCAACCGACTCCTTTTGTTCCCTGAACGAAGGAGAACAACCCCCTGAGCCGTCTGAGCCCGAAATATGGCTCAGTCGGAGGTGATGGCGACCGTAACGGCCAACCCCGATGGACACCCGACTCCACTTCGAGCCCAGGATGAGGCACCCCGAAGTCCAATAGTGGAACTAATGGACACCACTGAAATGGAGTCATCTATCCCCGAAACGACTCCCGATACCCTGAGCATCCCAAGAGGTGCAGAACTCGTCGCCCCGGGAACTCCCCGCCCGAGTACGACTGAAGGAACCAAACCTTCAGTCATCATCGAAGTCCCCGTGACTTTCACCGACCGACCACCAGCTGTCGGGTACGTGAACGTGACGAAAGGATTTATCCGAACGGCCACGGGCAAGAATCGGTATTGTCCACCGAAATACCTGGGCCTCAAAGGCGAACCTCCACAGATGATACCCCACGATCTGCAGAAGAGAATTTGCCGAGGATGCATCGACACCGGGGTCGCTGACGTCTCGGACATTTGGTTCGAGAACTACTTCGGACTTGCCGAAGCAATGTGCATCAGCGACGGCCTAGTTGCCGTTGTTGACGCCATCTGCGAGGACGACCGAATAAGGTCACAGACAGCGTACCCCCTGCTGTATGGCCTGATCGGGTTCGAGGAACGCCTTCCCAGCATCCACTCCCGCGAAGTCCTTCTACCACAAGGACCACCCCGAGAACGCACCTACGCGTTCATGTCTAGTTCACAGATGAACTCCCCTGTCCGTGAGGAAGAGGACGCTCTTTTGGCGGACCCCGAGCTCGAACGCGAAGAGCGGAGAATGACAAATGAGACCGCTCGCGACGGAGACGTGGCCAGCCTGATTCCCGAAGCTGCCTCGAGCCTAGAGGGTGGAGCTTGCTACTCCACCAAGGTAAATACCGCCCGAGAAATGAGCCTCGAGGAGCTTGATGCCCGCCAAGAGGCCATTGAGCGCGAGCGCAAAGACCTCATGAAGCGGAAATCGAACCTCAAGAAAGACGTGGAAAAAGCCCGGAAGGAATCAACAGACAAACCCGAGGCTAAGTCCAAGTCGAGCCGCCGCAAGAAAAAGGTGGTAGAAGAGAAGGCGGACGAAAGCGACGACTCCGCAGCCTCGACTTCGTCTCGAAGCTCGCGGAGTCGAACCCGAAGTGGAAAGACCACAAGGGAGGATGATACCTCACCCCCCTCGAGGTCTACCCGAACGAGACCCTCACGGAGAACGACCCCTCTGGCCCCGGAGCCGGTCACCAGCACCGCAGCCGAGGAGGAGGAAATTCAGGACGAGGGAAATGGAGACCGCGACAAGCAGGTCGCCGAAATGAGCCGGCACCTGCTGGAAAACATCGACTCATTAGAGGAGCCCCTGGGAGACGCCCCTGACGAGTCCTGCTTGAACAAGTGGGTCAATGCCCGAACCGGATTCCCAGACTACACCCCGAAGTGCTTTATGGACTGTCAGCGTCACACTGACAGCTACTCGATTCCTCCCGCCACTAACCGCGACGGCGATAGTGACGACGAGGAATGGATGAAAATCCTGAAGAAGGACGCTGGCCCCGCGAAGTTCTATCGCGTGTGGGTGGCTTCTCTCGGAGACACCAGTAAGACACCTAAGTCTTACTATGGCTTCGAGCATCGAACGAAGCTGCAATACGCGGCTTCAGCATGGACATCCTCGAACCCCACCTGTCCCTTCGAGATCTGCGTCAACGCTGCAGAGACTGAGAGAGTCTGGCCTTCAAAAGACTCGTTCTTTAGACACCTCGTGGAGTATCACATGCACCACGGGCCTGTGTACCGATGTTCTAATGAAAAGAACGAAAACAAGAAGTGCCAAGGGCTGAGAACCACGAGGCGGGGACGCATGGCCGAGCATTTAGCTCAGGTCCATGGTCTAAAAGCCAGCGACGCTCGTTTGAAGGCCCTGAAACTCCACGAGCGACTTATGTCGAAGTGGGATCAAATGACCTCTGAGGAGAGACTAAAGATCACCATGAGAACTGACCACCTGTGCCACACGGTCGAGGGGAAGCAGGACGCCTACTTCCTCAAGAACGTGCGCTCCCACCGATTTGACATGTCAGCAGAAATGCACTGGCGTGTCAAAGTCCAGAGGAGGGATCCCGACGCGGTCGACCGCTATGGAAGACCCCGACCACATCCGGGTAGTGATCCCCGACGGGACGCTAAACGACCGAGGTCGGAGTCTCAGTCCCCAGCCCCAGCTCCGGAACACAAAAAGAGGTCCCCCGATCCGAGCACAATCGCGGGGGCCACATCCCGAGACCCCTCGAGCCTGGGGCAGGTCTCGCCCCTGAACTCGAGCTCCTATCGACCCGCAGCAGGGACTTCGACAGGTAACCACCAGACCTGGTTTGAGGGACGGAACACCCTATCACACTCTGACTGGTTTGCAGGTCACACCGAGTCCGCCACTCGGCACCGAGGCAAGCCAGATACCGAGGCAGACGAGTTCCCCACTCTGTCTGAAACCCAGACACCCGGCCCCGAGTCCCAAACCCTATTGCCTTCGGGGAAACCGAAGCCAATGGGTCCCCCGGCCAACCCTGCTGACACCTCTTCACGAGGACGGGTCCGACCGGTGGACCCGAAACGACCCGGACGCGAAGTCGCTCTGAAAGACCCCAGCCAACCCCTCCCCGATGTCGGCAGAGGCCGAGGCCTAACCATAGATGCGAGTGGAGCTGTAGTCGGGTCGTCTCGACAAACCAACACAGCTACCCCATCCCCGAGTGCCACAGCCACATCGAGCTCTGCTTATGAGAGCGGCTCCGATACCCACACGCCCCCTGTGCCGACCCCCCAACACGAAACATAAGGACCACCAACGTGTTACACTTGGTGAAATCTAACCTCGAGTTGGAGGATCCCGATGACTATATCAGGAACCGGACACAGGAAACCTGTGATATTCAGGCCGACGTCTTCCAGGCGTGGCAAGAAAGACATATCAGCCAGGCCACCGGGTACCTCCGGGGCGTTACCGAAGGCGTGTTTGAATGTCTGCACGAGATCCAACGACGAGAAATCGCCCGAATCTCGCAGGACATGCAGGGACAAGCGAGGGATCAGCTTCAAGCCTCGCTCCAACGTGAAAACGAGGCCAAGGCCATGAAGCTGAAGTACGAGTCACAGCTGCAGGAGCTGAGAAGCCAATATGACCATCAGGACGTTAGATTCATGGCAGTGTTCGGCTGCTTCATGAAAGACTGGGATGGCACAGCTGAAAGTGCCTTCGAAAAGCTCCAGGCCAAGTTGCAGGAGAACAGACAACTCGAGGCAGACATTGAATCCTTCGGATTCGCTAGTATGCCTACCCCGAGAGCCTCCGCCAGTGCTGGCGCACCTCCAACAGGACCCGAGAGGGAGCTCGAAGGCGCCACCGCTGCTGCAACTGCCACCCCGACCAGACAGGCTGACGCGGCAGTCACTACCCCAGAAACAACCACGGTTGTTGCAGACCCTGCCCGAACACCCGTGGTCGACAACCTGATCAGTCTGGACTCCGATCCGGAAACCCATCCTGGGGAAACAGTGATGGAGACAGACTTGTAATGACAGCCGACGACCCTACCCTACGGGACCCCCGACTACTGATACTGTGCCCCGAACCTGACGGATGCCCGGACGGATGCAGACCCACGGAGCCAAATGGACGAATCTACATCTTCCCATCTTGATCAGGGCACACCACACAGCGACGCGGCTTGCCACCGCCAAGTCCGTCACCCGCCGAATGGATCTGCAGACAAGCAGTGAACGACCTTGAAGATGCCCCGAAGTTAATTTTTATTGTACGGCAGACCCACTACGCTGGTGGGCTGCTATAGAAACATATTATATATAATTTAAATTAACCACTAGTCCTCTTACCCTACGCATAAAAATATTATTCCTGTTTTAATAACTTCGATCATAACGTCGTCCACTACGATCGAACTCATGAAACACAATAATTGGTGCTATATACCTACATGATCTGTTACCTTAAAGCTATTTAATATTTCTCAGGTACACACCCATTGTGTTCATATCTCGGGGATAGTAGTGGTATAGAGGTGTATATGTATATTATTATAGTTATAAAAACCCACAGTTATTGTAAACTGTGTTAAAAAAAGTAATATATAGTGTTCATACGTGAACAACAAAAATTTTTCTTTTCGGGTCACGCAACTTAAAATCATATGGTATATCGTTATTTAACATACAAATTAATACTCTATGTACGGTCTCGAACATGTTCTTCCGAACTTGTTTCGACCCATATCTCTCCTTAATCCTATTCCATAGTGTATATGTATGTTTACTTTATTTAAAATATTTATATGTGGTCGACTCCTGTTATTAAGACGTCACACAAATAACATATCACGTTCTACTTCGAACTCGTGTCTTTAACTTCGAGCCCTAATTTTCTTAGAATAACGAAATAGTACTCTGTTATTTTTGCACACCCCTTTCCTTATTCTGGTGGGGGTAGTGTAGGGGCTCGTAGATCGTGATATAGTGTGAGCGTCTCCCCCGAGAGGGCGTTTCGAGCGGTGCGCCCATCACCGGTAGTCACCAGAGGTCTCTTCGACCACTGGTCCCTGCAGGGTGGTGGCAGCACTGTCCGCCTCGCTCCAGCCCCTACCTGGGGCCGAGGGAGGCGTTAGTCTGGCTCTGCCTGCCAACGGAGTCGGACCACCCTTACCTGAGCTTATGCCTAGCTAAGCAGTACTCTTCGAGGTGGATGTAATACCTACACCGAAATAAACACGTGCCAGTTGCACTAACCCGAGATACCTCGTCTGGTTTTCACTTCGAACTAGTCGAAACCATAATTCGAACTAGTCGAAACCATAATTCGAACAAGCATTGCACTGGTCCATCATGCCGTCTCTTCGACTTCAACTCCATAGGTCCAGTACCTTCTATATGGCAGTTCTGATTTACTTGCCAGGACAACGAAACAACTAAAGCACTCTACGACCATTATAACAGGCAAAGATATAATAGACTGCTGGATAATGGTTATTAATTTAATCTTTTAAATTCCATTAACACTGCACACTGACGCCCGATGGCTGTCCACCATCACTGCATGTGACATGGACGTCATGACCTCATGATCTAATTGGACTCAAACTGAACCTAGCCACCTTCACTATAGCTTGAAGCAGAGCATCAGTGCGTCACCTGCCTTGAAACACCTGTCAGCACCCCGCTTCAGGGCCGTGACAACTTTTCAAAACGTTGAGATGGCAATGTTACCAAAATTACAAATCATAATGTTTTTTCACCGCTTTTCTAGCCACTGCAATTTCACTATAGTTTTTATGTGCTGTGATTTTCGGAAGTAAAGGGAGTAGCTTAGGGGAGTTACTTACCGCAATCATATATCTGCAAGGGCCTCCCTTTACACTCTACATGTTTATTATGATATTAACCACAGTGATAATCTGGATTTCCAGGAGAAAGTAGGCCTATCTCTGTTAATATATTATATTGTCCTCTAACTAAATCAAACGATCGTAGTCATACCAGTGTACATACTGATACTCCTAAATCACAAATACTCTTCGAATTTAGATCAGATTTGATCTAGAATAGTGAGGAATATCTCATAGTTTGTCACGAGGCCAACTAGTGAGATGTTATGAAACTTGCAGAATAAGGTGTCCCGATGAATGAAAATAGTACTTTTCCACGTTTTCCTATAGAGAGGTCCACTGAACATCAGCAATGTAACAATGTTTGCTTCATCGTAATAGCAATATTGCCTTGATACACCATCGAATTCAACAATGATTCTTCATAATTTATGTATGTTTTTAACCCCTTCCACCCCATAAAGCAGGATTTGCACGGAAATCCCATAGAGTAACAGAAATTCAGGGATGAAAGGGTTAACAGTGTATTTAATTACCCTATATATATGTAGAGGTATACATATGTACATTACGTTATGGTCCTTTGGCGCGGTGGGTGAGTCAGCCACCCGGGCTTCGCCCTCCACTTCCCGGATAGGTGGCAGCATCTGTTCGGTTGGTGGGAGAGAGGCACAGGGGGGGGGGCCACTGTCCTTACCTATAAGAGGAGGACAGGGCTCAGTCGCCGCGTCAGAGTGAATGAGACCATCGCTGTATGAAGTACTCCAACCTAATACAAAGAATCCGGTATCTCATACAATCTCTCCGAGCTACCTCCGGGTAGCCGTGCCTGTGTTATTCGAACCGAAATATTGTTCGCATACACCCGAATCCTCCTCTTGTTGACTTGTCTGTCCAATCGAATAAGGGGAGAACGAAACCCACTACACTGGTGCCGTGACCAGTGGGTTCGGCAGAAATGTATAGCCCGGACACATAGTGTCCGAACAGGTGGGTATAACGCCAATCCGGATGAGACCCTGGAGGAATCAGCGCATTTTTATGCGCCCTCCAGGGATCAGCAATGGAGGGACACGATACCTCACTACACGGATAGTGAGGAAAATGTCCCGGATTCAATCCTGGTGAAACACCGGGTTGAACGTGTCAACCAACACTACTCTGTCAATTTAGAGTTGGCAGATTCGTTGTTCGAAACTGGAGGAAGCCATGACCCAAACCATCCGGCTCCTATGCCAAGGAAGGTAACCTTTGGTCAGCTTCCTTACGATGTCCCAGGGCAATTACCACCACTTGATTGTAGTGCGATTACCACTGGGAATGTTACTTTCACCGTTCCGGATCATGATAAATACAATCGGGAAATGGATGAAATGAACCAGCAATATCTGGCTATGAACGAGACGCTTAACCTGATAGCGAGAGCTAAGGATGAAGCATTCGAAGAGAAAGAAGATATTTTGGGGAATCTCCGAGATATGAGAGCTGAGTTTGAAAATGAAAAACAAACTCTGAAGCAGCGACTGCACGAAGAAGAAACCCAATTTCTAAGTGCAAAAGAATCGCTGCAGGCAGAATACGAACGCCTGAAAGAATGTTGTCTTAAACAGGCCGGAGATAACGAAACTGTCCGGATAGGTATCCTCCGATACAATGAACAACTAATGAATGATCGGGATGAATATCTACTCGAACTGCAGGATTTACAAAATACTGCAGCTGCATTGGGTGACTATGTAGAACAAACCCAACAAGCAATTGGCCCATTAGACGATACAATAATCGTACAATTAGCTAGTCGTTTACAGGCAGGTGCTACAGTGGATAATGATGATGCTGTAGGATCGCAAAGCGCGACACCTGCTCCCGGCCCCACTCGGTATAATCCTTTTGTAACCGATGGAGCTGATAAACATGTAGCAGGCGGTATTTATAATCCCAATAAACCGTCGAATGGAGTAGATTCCACAATTAAAGCAACAGAAGCACCCATTAAAGGTGATTCCCATTCTACTCCACCCGGAAACAATTTACGAGCCCCACCAGTACCTCAAATACCTTTTTTGATGAATACAACTGCTGGTGGAGCAGGTGATCCCTCTGATTCAAGGAACAATGGTTCGGGCAAACAAGATCGGAATCGGAATAACCCGAAACAACCTGACCCCCCGAAACTCACTCCTGGTCCCGGCGCAAGCACACGATGTCCCCCGCCAATAAATGCAATGCCTGATGGTCATCATCGGAATGCTCGATCTCGTCCACCTTATGTAGGTGTGCAAAATGCACAAAACCCACATATGGGAACGTATGCCGATGGTAGTCAACCTCCGGCCGGTGACTCCCATGGTGTCAGGAGATACCAAGCGAATAGCTACGGCTATGACGGTTATAGTACCGGTTATACCAACACCCAAAATTCAAATTATTTTGGGCAAGGCCACAACCAAGGCTATGACGATGGTGGAAGGTATCCGTCTGGTGGATCCGGTGGCGGAGGATATCCGTCAGGAGGATCCAGTGGTGGAAGATATCCACCAGGAGGATCCGGAGGCGGAGGATATCCGTCAGGAGGATCCGGAGGCGGAGGATATCCGTCAGGAGGAGGATATCCGTCAGGAGGATCCGGAGGCGGAGGATATCCGTCAGGAGGATCCGGAGGCGGAGGATATCCGTCAGGAGGATCCGGTGGTGGAGGATATCCACCGGGAGGACCAGGAGGAGGAGGTAATGCTCCTTATGGTGCTAATCAAAGAGACGGAGGAAAGCCTAAAAGAATGAATAGGCGTTCTTCCATGTCTCCCGGAATGCAGGAAATTTTTGATAATAGTAAATGCGTTCAAGGATTGGGAATCGACTGCTATCGTAAAGGAGCCGATGTGGTCGAAGTGATGGATTGGAGCCTGAAAGAAGCCAATCGGCTCAGGGGTTGTTCTAATCCTGCGCGTTGTATGGGACGGATACCTCCGCCATACGATCCGAATGAACCTTGGAAAGATAGTTATCAAATCTTTGTAGACGAGGTGAATTGTAGCGGATGGACTAAAGACGAAGCATTACCGTATTTAGTCTGCTGGCTTAGTAAGGGAGGCAAAGTAGCCCTGAACAGATGGAGAAAAGAATATGGAATAGAAGGTACCTACGACGAATTGTTGGAGTGTGCCTGCTACCTATTCGGTTCTATTGTCCGAGAGGATCCTTGGATCACCTTTAAGAGACGGACACAGAAACCCAGGGAGTCACATAAAGTCTTTGGGCTGGAACTACAGGACCTGCTCAATAAAGCTAGGCCTAATTGGGAATATGACGATGAATGTTGGATACAAGAGTTATTCACTCAATTCATTGCCGGGCTCCGGGATCCGGAACATAAGACTATCGCTTGGGATGAATGGAAGGATGATACCTCCTTCAATGATCTGTTCCTGGCTATCGAGAATTATGATAGGAAGAAGCGGTTGCTAGGTGCCAATGCACCCCCTGCAAGAGCTTCGGCAGTTAACAGTGGTCCACCTCTACCGGAACACACGGCTGCAGTTGAGTCCGGTTCGATGGACTCCGATTACGAATATATCTCTGATGATAATGGGGAATATATCGGATCTGTTCAAATCGCCGGTAAATATTATCGGCAGAAGAGGTACCGAAAGGGAGGTTTCAAGAAGAAATCAAACTTTCAGAAACCCGTAGGGGATGCATCATCGATAGCACCGAAACTAGAGGTGCCGCAGAAACCGGTAGCGCAGCTACCGGTACCACAGTTACCCACTTTCTCTACTCCTCAGATGGCAGTGTCAACTGCTCAGGGGGATTTTATGGAGAGTTTGGTTACCCGATTGACGAATGCTCTGCGACGCCCAAGGGTGGATAAGTCCCAGAGAAGATGCTATAGGTGCCAGGAATTAGGCCATTTCGCTGCCGAATGTGTGGCAGAGAAACCGGTGTATAGAACACGAATGAGTTTTTCCACAGTAGACGATAAGGAAAACTGAGAGGGGATTCTGTTACAGGCAAGCAACAGGATCCCAGAATAGTCACTTGCCATGATACCACCAGCAGTGGTGCAGATCCGAATGGAGTAACACATTCGCCCAATACTGAGGTGGTAGAAAAGCCC